>JAQFVV010012484.1:0-555000 GCA_028023455.1 Epiperipatus broadwayi
TCTAGTTTTATATTAATACATAACTTACATTACTAATCGATGATCACTTCCTGTGTTAAATTTATTAAGAACATTACAATCTTGAAATATGTATTTTCTGTTAGTCAAAATATAATCCAATTCTGCTGTACCTTCATTTGGATGCTTCCATGTCCATTCCCCTTTTAACATTTTTCTCAAAAAATGAATTCATAATATAAAGTTTTCTTTTTCTGCAAACTCCACAAGTCTGTAATAGTCTCTCATTTCTATTACCCGTAACCAAAATTACCTACAACAATTTCATCTTTCATTTGTCTACAATTCTAGCATTAAAGTCTCCCACTAACACTTTTAAAATCTTGTTTACTCCGATCAAAGGCCTTTTTGTACATCCATATAAAAATCTTCTACTACTTCATCACTATGAGAAACTTGTTGGGGCATAAACCTGAATTATCTGCATTTGGTATCTGCTATTAAGTTGTATAACTAATCTTGCCATAGCTGTCAGATACCACATCAATCTCACAATATTGTTCTTCCACTTTTTTATTTATAATGAATCTACTCCACTTGTATTTCCAATATGTGTGCCTTACATAATAGAGTATATTTATACTTTTAAATCAATTGTTTATTCTCCCTTTTCTTAACTTCTTAAAGTCAATAATGTCCCATTTAATATAAGATAGTTTCTTCTTCTAATTCTTGCAATCTTCCTTCACTTAGTAATCTGCAGTTGTAAGTACCTAAATAAAAAGTCATCATCAAGTAGCAGCCTGGTCGCAATCAGGGTATTCTTGGCACCCTCTGCCTTCAATACCAGCACTTGCCTTAGTTGGGCATGATTTTATATTACCTTTAATACTAAGATAAAATTTTTGTTGTAAGTTTAGAAAATTTCATCAACAAATTAATAAACACTTTAAGAAAATTTAAACAAAGTAATACATTACTCCCAATCTCTATTTTTACTTTTCATTTACTAAGATCATATTGGTGATCAACATTCTGATCAACCATATTTAATTAGGGAGAAAATCCTCTTGCATTCTTTCCCCTCTAGTGCAGTTAGTAGCATTTTTCTCTTATTTTAAAAAATCTTATATATATTTTCTTTATTATCAGATTGGTTTATATTTAAAAAATCTTGTTTATTAAATAATAAAAAATCTACATTTTTTATATAATATTATATTATTTAATAAAATATAATTTTCTCTCATTTTTATTTATATGGTTGAATGTCAAACACATACAATACCAAAATAATGGTCCTATTAGGCACCATTTACTTTGCAACTCTGTAACTCAACTAGAAGATAAGACAAAATTGAAATAACTAATTTACTAATTAATATTGTTAAAAGGGGATTATCTTTGGATAACCATTTCACTAGAGTCAATGGCTGCCAAAGTAAATCATTTTATAAAGACCAAAAGCTTTAAGCAACACTTTCATAGAAAATACCTACAATATTTTTAATTAGAGATACACCCAACATTCTTTTATATGTTATATTCCATGTATTAGCTCCATTATCCTAATTCTCCAGGATAGACAGCCTATCTCAATAAATACACACTTTATATTATTCATTAATTACGGAATCAGGTGATAAAACATTGAATCTATCAGTTCTTGATCATATCTTAAAATTTATTTTTCTTAATCTTAATTAAAAATAAACAAAGACAAACAAAGAAAAATAATAAAAATTAATTAGAATAAAGCCTTTAAAAGAAAAAAATCTAATGTATAATACATTTCTTAGCAATAAGAGAACACCCCTTCCCTTACTTACAGTTTTTTACTGTATGAACTCAGCATAAGAGCTACATGTACTCAAATAACAAACAAATAACTTATGTATATACATGAGTCTCATTTTATGTGGTTACCAATGATTATTTGATGTTAGGTGATTCATGTTTCTTCTTAATACCTTTCATATTTAGCTATATTACATTAGATATCAAGAAATTCAATTATTCCCAATAACTTATTTTCCTTGAAAAATATAGCATTATATTAGCCCTTAACGTAAAGATGACCTGAAACTGTATTTGGAAACTTAGCTTCTATGTAAATAACCTACTTATACTAATGAGTAAATTGTAATAATAGATTTATACTTACATACTCAAAAATATGTAATAATATTTCAAAAATTTAATCTTTTAAAACGTATTTTGTTATATATAACAGAAATAAATAATCTTTTAGATTTTAAAATAAAATATGATTTTTATAAACTAGAAAAATAATCTCTCTAATGATAATGTATAATCTTTTTTGTTTTGATTGGATTTGTTTTTTAATATTGAAACAGAAAACCATTAACACAACTTTAAGAACACAAACTATGTAACTAGTTGTTGCATGTCATGAATAAAAAATAAAGTGGCTAACAGGTTCTCTGGATATAATTGCTGAAATTCTTGATTTGTTGCAGAAAAGACACAATGCATCACATTGAATCTGATTTCTTACCAGTTTACAAATAAACACTAATGTTAATGATTAAAATATGTATGAAAAATGTAAAATTAAATACTGTGGTTAATAAAAAACGTAAAAAAGTTTGTCGTATTATTTTTTCAAATATTTGAAATTTTAAGATGTGATATGTTGGAATATTTCCATCATTTATGAGTGAATGTTGAATGTATAGAAAATTTTAAAACTTTTATTTAAACTTTTCAAATACAAACAACTTGTTAAAATAATAACACACAATAGACACTACAGGTTAGTAATTACATGTTTTGAGTAGTATTATTCTCCACTCTTCTTCAGGTGTTGCTGGCCCATATGCACAGTGACAATATTCACTTAGAAGTTGAACTCGCACCTTTAGATTCTTGTATATTGAATTTAAGGCAAACGCTCTACCAACTGAGCTATTCTGACATACTTTATTTGCTTATTTTTTTAATGCAAATTTTAAAGTAAGTTTTTTTTGTTGCTTTGCTTTTATGTGAATTCTGAAAATTACAGACCCTAACCCTCATTTTTCAAGGTAAGTTAAGTCTATTTTTGTGTGATTTTTTTTAATGTGGGTTTTCTGTGGAACATATCTACCGCATATCTACCGCATAAAATGAAATCCAAGTGTAATACCCATGCTAATAAGTGATATTACATGAAAAAAATATAAGCAAGACTAATTATATTTTTAATTCATGTTTTTCGGCACATTAACAAATTAAAAAAAATTATATACATCCTGATCTAATTTTATACACGTACATACATTCATATACATACAGATTAATTTAGATAAGATATTAATTTTTTAAATTGATATATTTCTAAAAAGAAAGATAAGAAATAATTATAATAAATTTAATTGTTTTCCTCCTACTTAAGGGATTTATATACATTTCATTTCTGCTCTCTCTGAATATTTCAAAAGCTCATCTCTAATAATTGTTCATTCAAAACATACATAGTGCTGCCCTCTATGATAACTATATCCCATTTTTAGCTAAAACAAAACTTCCCTGGCATGCTGCCACTTACAAATCTCTGTTCAAATGTGCAGTAACAAACAGGAGAAAAAACCATTTTGATTCCATTACTTTCCTTGCTATGCAGGGTTTCAGCATAAAGGTACAGCTTACATAATGATTATTTGAGGATTAGATTTGGTGCACATGGTAAACTTTTATCCCATTTTGTTTAGTTTACTTAATTGTTAATGAATATTCATTGAGGCTGTAGCCTCAAGCACATGCATATAAAAATGCGATAGTAGGGACCTCTACAGGTCTTAAACCACAAGCTTACTCTTTGGAAGAAAAGACCTGTAGAGGTCCCTACTATCACATTTTTATATGCATGTGCTTGAGGCTACAGCCTTAATGAATATTACTTATGTAATCAATGTGCGTTTAAATAAATTTATAATTAATTGTTAATGCTTTTTTTTAAATCTTTCAGAAATAATTCCAATAGTTCTCCAATCATTAATTACCAAACTCTCGCTAACTCTGATGGCTCACTTTTGACTTGTTCTGACTTTGGATTGGCTCTCCTCATTGACTCTGACTGTCCACTACTCACTGCTTACCTTTCACTCTCATAAAGCAAAATCCTCTTTTTTACAATACATACAAAAGAACGAAATGTAATATTTTATCTTAGCTTTCAATTAATTTATTTTTCTAATCAGCTTATAGATGAGTCATTTTATCTCTGCAAAAGAGGAATTTTAAGAATTTTATAAACACGTGATAAATTAAATTTTGATACAATCTCTTGCTACATTAAAAAAATAATTGAAAAAAGTATTTCAAAGTGATATATTGATACCAAGAATTTTTATTACAATGTATCTAATTATCCTCCAATATATTAAACACTTAAATCTTTTTCTACAAAATATTTATACTAAAGACAATGAATCAAAATTTAAATTGTCAAGTGGTGATAAAATTTTTGAAATTTCATTTTCATAAAGATAAAAAGACTTCATCTGCATGTTGATTAGAAAAATAAATTAATTGAAATCAAAGATAGAAGAATAAAATAGGTGCATAATAAATGACTTGTAGCAGGGACATCAAGACCTTAGTGGATGACAAAAATAATACTCATGTTTATGTTACACATGAACATTTAGATACAAGAACCAGAACCAAAACCCATGAGTGGAATGTTGATGGGAAAAATTGTGATATAGAATGGAGGAAACACTTTAGAAGTGCAGGCGGCAACCTAATAGTTAGAGAAAATTATAGTAACAGTGGCAAAGTTATGAAAATGGTTTTCTTACAAAATAAGTTTTGCCATAGGAAGTATAAAACTAAAAAAGGTGAGAAAGGGAATTCATATCGTAAAGTTCAGAAGAAAAAGATAAATTTAAAATTAGATGCTGAACATGATATAAATAATTCATTCCAGAAAAGGAAAGGTCAGTCTTTATTAATTAATTTTGTGCCATAGGGTTCAATACAGTTCACTGAACAGTGGTGCCTGAAACAAATAAGTAAAAGCGGTCACAAGTTATAGTTCTCTTTTATATCATATATAATATGACTCAGGGTTAGATTGACCATGAAATATAATCATGTTTTTCTAATATTTATTCAGTAAATTAAAAAGTAGGGAGTGATTTAATCATAACATAAATGTTAATGTGCTATATTTGAATGTACAGTATAAAAGATTCAAAAGTGCTTTAGTAACTGGGATCTATACAAATATAAAAAATAACAAATGAAAAAGCTTCAACTTAGTTTTTATTTTAATTACAATTTTTTGACATTTGATTTAATTTACAGTAATGAGTTTAATTTAATCATAACTGTTTTAGTCAAATGAATTTAAGATAATTAAAACACTTATCTATTTATTTTTTGATAATATTTCAGACTCTTTTTGTGTCTGTGTTCCTAATAAAATCATAGAAGTAAAAAAATCAGAAAAAATGATTTTGGAGAATTATAAGACTATGTTGCAATAGTTAGAATTTGTAAAAATTTCATTATTCAAACAATAATGAAAAACCGATTTTAATGTGTTTGTATATACCTAATGTATTTTTAATGGATGTTTTAGATGAAAATATTTAATGTGTGGAATTATTTACCTATTATTACTTAATTAGAAAGCAAATTATCTAACTCATGAATCTTCCTTTTAAATGCTGGAAGTTGTACTATAACCCTGGACCTAGGGCAGTTGGCTTTCATTAGCTACTGTTCTAGGTTAGTTGCTTTCTAATTAAGTAATTACAAATAGATAAATTCCACACATTAAATATTTCCATATATATCATCATCATCATTATCAACCATTATCAATCCACTGCAGGATGAAGGTCTCTCCAAGTTTAATCCATCTTCTCCGATCTTTAGCTTCTCTTCTCCACATCACCCCTACACATTTTCTTATTTTATCCATCCATCTTACATGTGGTCTCCTTCTGGGTCTTTTACAATCTCTTGGAATCCAGTTTAAAATTTCAATTGTCCATCTATTATCATCTCTTCTAGCAATATGTCCAGCCCAACTCCACTTCAATCTTTTAATTTTTTCAATGAGGTCAGTAACACCTGTTTGTTCTCTTACCCATACATTGCGTTTTCGATCTCTTCTTGTTACTCCCAACATACATCTCTCCAGACTTCTTTGAGTGGTCTGAAGTCTCTGTATTGATCTTCCATATATATATATATATATATATATATATATATATATATATATATATATATATACACACACAGTAGTAATAACATTACTAAGATATTTCCAATTGAAAAAAATGCAATGTATTTCTTTGAGAAAAATTATTGAATTGGGCTGATGATTTGTCAAGTATTGACACCCCCCCCACATACACCACCATCAAAACTTTGAAAAATGATGATGATTCATAAAAAAATGCTCACAGCACTGATTTTACATATGATGAAGTATTTACAAGAGAATTAATCAAGAGCTGGTTACATACTGCCAAATGATGTATCTATGATCAATAACATATTCTGCAAACTAATACTATAATATGATTTGTTCATATAAAAATCTGCCTCTCTCCAATGTTTTCCAAGTACATGAAAACAATACGGTTGATGGGTTAGCTCATTTTGTGATCACTAGTTGTAAATGATTCAGTGATTAGATAAATAATTATTCAACTGACCATTGGACATGCTGCCATTAAACAACTATTCTGATTTAATGCTACTCACCTCTGCTGCTGCATTGTTGAACTTAGCATGGTTCCATAAAATAATCAAATGGTTTGTTGCTTAGGATGTCATATGACATTTGGACTTCACAAATAGCAGTGCCAAAAAGCTGTAATCCATGACCTTTAATTCTTAATTTCACTAGTTTCCCATCAATTTTTTTGCAAAGCTCACAATAGATTGTTACAACAAATGGTATATATATTGAACCGTATTTGAATATGTGTATTCGAAACACCGGCCTCTTAGGCAGAGAAGAACATACTCGGAGAGTATGTATGCCCAAATGATAGCTATAAAGTATATAACTAATGTTACATTTCCAGGTCATAACTTCTCGACTGTTGAGTTCAACACCAAGTTCAAAGCACTTTTTTTGTTTGTGTATAAACACGGGCGCCAGCTGCTTATTCTAAAAGAATAGACAACGCACTTTGAATAGTGGCAACTAACACAACGCCTAAATCCACGACTAGCACAGTTGTTTGTAATCACTAATAGATTATACTTAATTAGTGGTTAAAAGACTTGATAAAGAATTTGTTAAAAAGAATTTATAAAAAGAATTGTAAAAGAATTGATAAAAGGGAATTGATAAAAAGAATTGATAAAAAGAATTGACCGACAAATAAAGTTTAATTTTAAAGATAATTTATTAACTAACATTTATTTCTAATTTTAAACATTTTATACTTCTAAAAAAACACACGCATATTTTAATTAACATATCTAAATAGTCTAAATATTCCTATGGATTCAATAACAGAACACTCTAATTTAACTAATAAATATTGATATAATGATCACGCACATATTAACTCATGCACACACATAATAATATTAAAGTATTACATAGCATTTGAAATTTAATCACACACATCAATAGTTCATTTATGTATGATATCGAGTTCATATAATTAGACTCTTGGAGGATTCGCACGAATTAATGAAATGCAATAGCTATTACAGTATAACGAAAATAAGCAAATGTTTTACCTAGGATTTTGAATGTTGACGTAGAATTTTGTTCTTTGGAGGCTGCTTTCAGTGAGGATATTTCCATTATAAATGCTTACCAGCCAGCTGGGACATTTCCTTGCTGAGTTTCCTGATTTTCACGATTATCGCTATCGGAGACAAATAGATACTGACAGAGATTTTCTAAGATGTTAAGCTGACATTATTTCATGGGCAGATCTGCTGTTTTCTTGGACATCTGGGCTGGAGGTGAATGTGCATTCCAAAATTTTCTCAGCACTGCATTTTGTTTCTTAACTGACTCAATTAATTTGTGGAACTGCTTGTCTCAACTCAATTAATTTGTGAAACTGCTTGTCTCAACTCAATTAATTTGTGGAACTGAACGACTGTCCGATAAAAAAGGTCTATTTATATCTGCGCCTTGTTGTCTTTCTGATATCTCCGGCAAAGATCTGTTGTCAAATTCCTTATCAATTAATCCTTTGATAAACGTGTTTTGGAAGATTGCTTAATTAGTAATAGCCATGCAGAGATGTTGTTTTATTTTATTAATAGCCATTGCCGTGTTTTTAATGATAATCTTCTTTTATTTCGCATACATTTTATTTACTTACAAATCTCAAATATATATGCACATATATTTTAATACAATTTACTATTTAGTTTTAACATTATTTTTTCTTTAATTAAAATTGAATGAAAAGAGATTTGTATATTTATATTTTTACGAATACTAATAAAAACTCTTTACTTCCTTTTACAACCCTTAGTTTCATCTCTCAAACCAAGACTCCCCCTCCCCCCTTTTGACCAATTAATTGTAGCTTTTTTATTTCAAAAACTAACGCTAGAAAACTATTTAATTCTTATCCTTTTCGAAAACAAGCTGCAATAAACTCTTCAACGTTTAATTTTATGTTTTTTTTTTATGAACGATTACTTTAATAATAATTTTAGATAAAAATTACATGTGCCTATATCAATATAGGTACATTACACCGCCCTTCCTTTTGAGAGTAAAATGCGTCATTTTTGACCATTTTATCTCTGACAACATTAAATCTTAATTTATTTATTTTTTTATTTTATTGACATGTTATTTATTTGTTTAATTCGATCACTTTAATCAAACCCTTTATTTTATTCATTTATTTAATCCCATAATTGTTACTCTTAAATCATTTATTTGACCTACTTATTTAACTTGATTTTTAACTGTTTATTTACAAGCATTTCTTCTTACGTAATATGTGCGTGGGGAAAAAAAAATCTTTTATTCAATAATGCCTCCTTGTTGCTTTTATTATTTCTAAATTTCCTTTAGTATTATTACCGCCTGTCCGGTGGTTGTTTTTTTTTTTTCACTAACCTCAACAACCGGGCATTATATGTTCCTTTTTCCTCTATTCCCTGTGCTATCACAAACGCGTTATTACCGTATTGCTGTTTGATGATATAAGGGCCGTCATATATTGGCTGGAATTTCTTGTATATATGTTTTTCAGGATGACTCACCGGATGAACTCTCACCATGACCTCATCTCCCCTCCTGAAGATAGCCTTAGGTCTTCCCTGCCTCTGCTGCCATAGCCTGCCCATTTTTCTTAACTGCTTGAGCGCTTGCTTAGCATCTCTTCTCTGGTTGATTGGATTTATCCCCACTGGCAATTTAGTCTCAAACGGATACGGAATATTTCTTCCAAAATGTAGCCAAACAGGTTCGAATCCTGTAGACTCATTTCTTGACCAGTTTATCATGTTGATTATTCGTGATGTTTCTTTCACCCATTTGCGATGATCATCCTGTATATAAACCCGAAATAGACACCCCAACTCCCTCATAACCCATTCACATGGATTAGACTGAGGGTTACGAATCGACGTAAGTATATGTCTTATCCCACGTCTATCCGTCCATTTCTTCCATTCGCTAGATATAAAGGGCGTTCCATGATCCGACAGAATTCTGTCTGGAATTCCTACAGTTTTAAAGTATTGTTGCTCCAAAACTCGAATAGTCTGTCTTGCGTTCGCTTGGGCTACTGGATATGCCGCTACCAGCTTCGAAAACACGTCATATGTTACCATGAGATACTTCATTTTATTGAATGGAGGCAGAGGTCCATAGAAGTCTATCGCTAGTAAGCTGTTCGGGCGTTGGGCATATATAGGTTGCAGCGGCCCGACTCCTGATGTGTTAGCAGGCTTGGTTGCTGAACATATGGTGCATCTACCAATCATGTCTGTAATATTGGCATTCATTCCTGGCCAGTAAAACCAATGACTCAGCCATCCTTCCACTTTATTTGCCCCATAATGTCCGAAAGTGTTATGCGCATATTTAATCATTTGCTCTCTCATGGCGACCGGAAGAATAATGCGTGTTGGTTTTTTTTTCCGTAATACACGCTGTAAGAGTCCTCCCTTTAAACAACAGTGATTTCGGTCCCTCCACAGCGGATTATTGGCTGTTTTCGTTACAGGCTGATTGCGTAAATACTCTATTATTTGTTTGCAATCGTTATCTTCCTCTTGCTGCTCCTTTAATCTGTGCAACTCATCTTCTATCCCATTTCTTTTATATATTTTGGCGGCAGCTATATACGCTCTGTTGCAACTCAAGTGTTGTTCTTGAGCTACCGGATATCGGCTTAAGGTGTCTGCCACAATATTCTCTTTACCACGACAGTAAGCCACTTTGTAATTAAATTCTTGCAGGAATAAGCTCCACCTTATTAGCCTGCTATTATTCAAGAAGCTGTGATTAATAAATTCAAGGCTCTTATGGTCAGTGACTACTACCACTTCAGAGCCTACTAAATACTGCCTGAATTTCTTGAACGCCCACACAATAGCCAAGGCTTCCTTCTCAGTTACAGTGTAGTTCACTTCCGGTCCCCTTAGTAAACGGCTAATGAAACAAAGAACTCTGTGCTGTCCCTTGTCCTGTATCTGAAATAGCGCAGCCCCCAATCCAAACCCGCTGCTGTCCATTTGTACAAAGAATGGTTTGTCGAAATCGGGATATGACAGCATAACTTTATTTAAAAATCCTGCCTTCACGCTCTGAAAACTGCATTCATGCTGCTCATTCCACACCCACGATTTCCCTTTTCTTAATAACTGCAATAACGGCTCCACGTCAAGTGAAAAATTTCTATAAAATCGATTATAGAAATTACAGAGTCCGAGAAAAGATTTAATATGTTTTTTATTCCGGGGTGTGGGGAATTCCTGTATTGCTCGGATTTTTTCAGGATTAGGTAATATCCCTCTTTCTGTAATTATATGACCTAAAAACTTGACCTCGTCAGTCATTATCTTACTCTTATTTAAATTAATTCAAATTCCCTTTCTCTCACATTCCCCCAGCAACATTTCTAAATGTGCAAAGTGCTCATCTATCATTTCCGACACCACCACAATGTCGTCTACATACATTATAACTAAATTCTTAATATCATCTGACAATACTTGATCCAGACATTGTATAATCCCTGCCCCACTATTTTTTAGCCCGAAGGGAATCCGGTTAAAATTATATGCACGTCCGTTATATTTAAATGCTGTATATTTCCGATCCTCTGGATGAAGTTTGATTTGCCAGTAGCTGGCAGTTATGTCGAAGGTCGAAAATATTTTCTTATTTTGAAATTTCAATAACAATTCGCTCATAGGCGGTGGAGCATTAGTATCAGCTATTGTTATCTTATTTAACTGCCGTGCGTCCAAACATAACCGAATTGATCCATCTTTTTTTTTTTACAGTTACGATAGGGTTATTAAAAGGAGACGAACATTTAGATATAATTCCCCATCTAAGCATTTTGTCTATTTGTTCTTCTACTTCACGTCTATATTGATGAGGTATGGGATATGCACGGGCTTGATATGGTTGGTCTTTCATAAGCCTTATCCTGTGTTCATACCCTTGGATTACCCCCGGAACCTCGGAAAATACGCTTTCATATCTATTGAATAATTTCTTCAGTTGGTCTCTTTGATTATCATTTATGCATTTTGACTCATCCACCTTTTCCCCTATCTCTATTTCCATTACTTCACTTTGTGCATCACTCTGTCTATTTATCTCATCCTTCTGGTGTTTTGTAAACGGAATTATTATGTTATTTCTGCCCGGCTCCGTTTATAATCCAATACACAGCCTGTTTTGTACATAAAATCCGAGCCTAATATAACCTCATGAAGCAGTCCCTCCAAAATCAACAGAATGTGCATATATTCTTCCTCTGCCATGTGTAATTTCACCCATGCCTGTTTGGATGCCAACTTCGCCTTCTTACCATTAGCCAACAAAACATATACTGTTTTTAAAGGCAATATTTTAATTTCCGGGTCAATGTTATTTATTTTATTAAACATTTCCTGTGACATTACTGATACCTGACTCCCCGAATCAAACAATGCACTAGTTGCAACCCCCCTACCTTTATCTCTATCTTTGGACAGCTCTGAGGTGCCATCACAGGCATGCTTTCTTCTACACTACATACCAGATTCGCTACTTGCGTACAATCAACTTCTGTGTTTCCATTCTCATCTTGACCATCCACCATCCCCCTATTGTTGTCCAATGCCATTAGTATTTCGGCCATCTGCTCTACCATTTGCTTGCCAATCATCATTTGTTCCACCTTCTCAGGTAAACCACGCCTAACGATACGCATAATATGCTGCTCCGATAATTTGTATGCTGTGATTGATCTCAATTTCGCTATTTGTCTATGAAAAAATGTAATAAATAACTCCCCCATCTGCCACCTGTCCTGCTCTACTTGAAACTTAACCTTTTCCTGCAGCTCCTCCCCCCAATAGTTTGCCAACAATGAACACTTGTATTCACCGAATGTTGTCGGTTTTACACGTAATGAATTCCACCAGAGTTGGGCTTCTCCCTGTATGTGACTGCAAGCTAAAGCAATTCTTGCTCCCTTGCTTAAACTATTCAAAGTGCAATAACATTCCAAGCTCTCTAAGTGATCACTCGGATTCTCCCCTCTGTTCCCTGAGAATGCTTTTATCTTTAGCAGCTGATTTACTGCCTCCATTTTATGTATGTTCACCCATGTTTTCCCATTCTCATGTTCTCTTTCTAACGCCTCTACTCTTTTTATTACTTCCTCCAGCTCTATATCTTTTCCCATTTTGACACTGTATTTTTTTTTTTTCAAACTAGCGCTTACGTTAAACTAAATTTAAATACAACTTATTTATTTATTTTCCTTACTAAGACAGAAACTCACGTAACTCCAGCCTTTTGTCCTTTTCACTACCCACTCTTAATGCTTTAACTCCGCCCATAACACCCAATTGACTCTGATTTGATAGCATAAATGTCAAAATCTCTTTTCATTTCGAAAAAAAAAAATTTCGGTCAGTTCTTTCTTTTTTAAATTAAAACACTTTTACATACATAATTTAACTTTTTAGATTTTTATTTTCAACAAGAACAAAGTATTTAATTAACTGTCATTTATGACAAGTTCGGCCCACGTTGGGCACCATTGAACCGTATTCGAATATGTGTATTTGAAACACCGGCCTCTTAGGCAGAGAAGAACATACTCGGAGAGTATGTATGCCCAAACGATAGCTATAAAGTATATAACTAATGTTACATTTCCAGGACATAACTTCTTCTCGACTGTTGAGTTCAACACCAAGTTCAAAGCACTTTTTTTTGTTTGTGTATAAACACGGGCGCCAGCTGCTTATTCTAAAAGAATAGACAATGCACTTTGAATAGTGGCAACTAACCCAACGCCTAAATCCACAACTAGCTCAGTTGTTTGTAATCACTAATAGATTATACTTAATTAGTGGTTAAAAGACTTGATAAAGAATTTGTTAAAAAGAATTTATAAAAAGAATTGATAAAAGAATTGATAAAAAAGAATTGATAAAAAGAATTGATAAAAAGAATTGACCGACAAATAAAGTTTAATTTTAAAGATAATTTATTAACTAACATTTATTTACTAAATTTAAACATTTTATAATTCTAAAAAAACACATGCATATTTTAAATTAACATTTCTAAATAGTTTAAACATTCCTATGGATTTAATAACAAAACACTCTAATTTAACTAATAAATATTGATATAATGACCACTCACATATTAACTCATGCACACACATAATAATATAATAAAGGACTACATAGCATTTGAAGTTTAATCACACACATCAATAGTTCATTTATGTATGATATCGAGTTCATATAATTAGACTCTTGGAGGATTCAGCACGAATTAATGAAATGCAATGGCTATTACAGTATAACGAAAATAAGCAAATGTTTTACCTAGGATTTTGAATGTTGACGTAGCATTTTGTTCTTTGGAGGCTGCTTTCGGTGAGGATAGTTCCATTATAAATGCTTACCAGCCGGCTGGGACATTCCCTTGCTGAGTTTCCTGATTTTCATGATTATTGTATCGGAGACAAATAGATACTAACGGAGATTTTCTAAGATGTTAAGCTGACATTATTTCATGGGCAGATCTGCTGTTTTCTCGGACATCTGGGCTGGAGGTGAACATGCGTTCCAAAATATTCTCAGCACTGCATTTTGTTTCTTAACTGACTCAATTAATTTGTGGAACTGCTTGTCTCAACTCAATTAATTTGTGGAACTGATTGTCTCAACTCAATTAATTTGTGGAACTGAATGACTGTCCGATAAAAAAGGTCTATTTATATCTGCGCCTTGTTGTCTTTCTGATATCTCCGGCAAAGATCTGTTGTCAAATTCCTTATCAATTAATCCTTTGATAAACGTGTTTTGGAAGATTGCTTAATTAGTAATAGCCATGCAGAGATGTTGTTTTATATTTATCTAATAGCCATTGCCATGTTTTTAATGATAATCTTCTTTTATTTCGCATACATTTTATTTACTTACAAATCTCAAATATATACGCACATATATTTTAATACAATTTACTATTTAGTTTTAACATTATTTTTTCTTTAATTAAAATTGAATGAAAAGAGATTTGCATATTTATATTTTTACGAATACTAATAAAAACTCTTTACTTCCTTTTACAACCCTTAGTTTCATCTTTCAAACCAAGACTCCCCCTCCCCTCTTTTGACCAATTAATTGTAGCTTTTTTATTTCAAAAACTAATGCTAGAAAACTATTTAATTCTTATCCTTTTCGAAAACAAGCTGCAATAAACTCTTCAACGTTTAATTTTATTTTTTTTTATGAACGATTACTTTAATAATAATTTTAGATAAAAATTACATGTGCCTATATCAATATAGGTACAATATATATATATATATATATATTGTACCTATATTGTTACAACAAATGGTATATATATATATATATATAGGGATGCAATGTCTTGTATTTTTTTAATTAGATGTTTTTTTTATATAATCATCCATGTCTCCTGGTAACATCTGATCATGATCGTACTAGATTTAATCATTCAATTTTTAGCAAATGCAATCAATAGTTTAGGGACTGTCAATTTCCAAACATCCATCATTAAAACAGTCCCAGATGATGGCAATCTCACCAATAGAATACCCATAATAATACTTATCTTGAAATCAGATTAGTTCATCATTTCTTCTCAATAATTATTGTATTAAAAAAAGTGTTCAGGATTGTTTGCAACCTCCCACCAGACCATGATGTTTCTTCTTAATAAGAGAGATTATAAAGTCTATATTATGAACAATAGTTTTAAATATTAAAAAGACAATAATCAAAAGATCTGATGCATACAAAGCATCAGAAGTGTTAAGCAAAGGATTCATCTGGTCACATTCAATTTTGCATCGGCCCTAGGCTCTTTTCTTCATTGACTCCCTATCTCACCTTGATGAACCAAAAGGGACAAAATGGCACCATGTCAAAAATTGTTTTATAGACTTCAATAATGTTTTTGAGTCACAGTTGGTACAATATTACATTCAGCACTGGTTTGTGTATTATAGTTATAATCAAAAGGATCATTATATCTTAACTTTAGGCAAAAGTGAACCATAATATATGTCGAACGGGTTCGTTGTACAATAAATGTGATCTATAATATATGTTTTCAAGAATTCTCATTTAAAATATCTTTTTTTTATTTTTAAGAATTTTTTTTATTATTGTTGTTGATGAACATATAAAATAACTCTATTCTGAATTGTTTTTCCCCACAACTCATGTAAAATAATTTTAAATTATATTTTGTAGGCTCTAAATTCTTTTTAGATGTTAGCTACTGTTAGCCTTAGTTTTCACCCCTCATTAAAGTCATGTGACATCTATGCTTCGATCCCGTATCTTTTACTTTGTGAATTATTTTCTTCATCTGTACTAAACTGCATACAATTTTTTTTAAATATTGAGGGGGTAAATATAACTGTGTTTAAAAGGTGGCAAAAAATAGTCATTTATCTATGATGATAATCATGTTAATTTTTTTGATTATAGCATTCTTTTGCATATTTTTTTTTCATATGTCCTAGCATCGGCCGGGACGCGAACCCACACCCGTCTGCAACCAACTACTTGCTTGCAAGACGGGTGCGATGGACCTCTCGGCTAACAACGCTTGACAATTCTTTTGCATAATTACTTCAACTTTTTACAAGTAAAGAATTTAAATTTTAAATAGCATTAAATAGCTATTCTATTTTTCTACACCTTGATTTAAAAGCTTCAAGTTTTTTTTTACTCACAACTTTAACACCATCGCCTTCAGATACAGATATTCGTGATTATCATTAATCATTTATTAAGATAGAGATTGTTAACCCTAGCCCAGATGTATTCTTTAAAGCTAATTTTAAAAAATAAAATATATTTTTTTAATTTATAATAAACTCATGAAATAATTAATCCAATTTAATCTCTCTTTTTCCATATGTACTATATTTTTTTAGATACACTTATTATATCCATTCCACTGCACACTCTTAAAACATGAATAATGACATCTGTAAAACATAAATGGATCCCATAATGCATTTCATCCTAAATCAATACTCTTCAGTAGGCTCAAGGATACTCACCTTATATGATATATTCTTTACCCTAATAAGTGATTAATAATAATTAATGTATTTATTTATCTGAGTGGTTAGTGACAATATTGCGAGTGTGGAAGTTGGTTCTTGTAAGTCATATTGTAATAATTTGGTATTGATAAACATTAAACAAATGTTGAAAACAAGGCATGGAATAATCGAATAGTACTGTTTTATCAAGAAAAATATATTGGGGGGTCACATAACTTTTTAAAATGTTTTGTTCATATGTTTCAAAAATATGCACAGGTGGAACGAACGTTTTAAATATATCTAAAGAAGAATTGTTATTCTACTATTGAATTAATAGCTACGTTGTTGTTGTTTTGTTTTTTTTTGTTTTTAATTAAAGTTTACTATTAATTATTAAAATATGCTATTAAAATAGTAGCTTAATGTAATGGCCAAGTGTCGAATTCAAGAGCAGAAATATCCTAGATCAAAACTCGTATATTATATAATTTACTAATAAGTGTCGAATTCTTCAATTATCTATATTTTAGTATGTTTTAAATATTTAATCTCAACTAATAATAAATATGATGCTTTTTTTAAAAGTTCTTTTGTTGTTTAACTTTTTATTTTTTAATTATTTAAAATAAAAGAAAGAAAGAAAAGACAGATAATTTGAGAAAAGACGATGTTTATTTAAAATTAATTGTTAGAAAGCTTTAAATAACTAGCGTCAAATCGTTTAAAAATAACAACAAGATTTATAAGTGATTTCTTACGAGAAAAGATACGATATTGCAAAAAGTAAAGAGAATTTAAAAAGTGGAGGCAGATTTTTTTGTTTTGTTATATAATTTTTTTTTCGCTGATTATCGATTGGGAATTATGTAAAAGAAACATTTAGAATATAGAAGCAGATTTTTTTTTTATTACACTTTAAATTTTCTTTTAAACTGCGCAGATGAAATCTACTGAGGTTTTAAAGTAATTGAGAACTTTTAAAATTTATTATTCTTCCCAATGCGTTTTATCAAAACTCTAATTAAAGTAAAGTAGGGCATTGAATGTGAGCTCTAAACTCTGGGTAGACCAGCTTAAAGAAATAATGAATCTTGAAACAGCTGTTCAGACTTCTTAAATTAGAATACAAATAAATTCCTGACTATATTCAACCGAAATAAAAACAATACTTAAAATATGTAATCTAATTTCTTTCATATGTTTTAATCATCATTTTTCTCTCTAATTTTTTATCTATCTATCTATTCATATATCCAATCCATCTATCTATCTATCCATTCATTTATCTATCAATTTATCTATCTAACTATGTTTGTCTGTCTATCTATCTGTCTGTCTGCTGCCTATCTATTTATCCAACCATCCATTTATTCATTCACCAATCTATCCAACATTCCATATATCTATCTACCTATCTATCCATCTATCAATCCATTCATCCATCTACCAATCCATTCATCCATCTATCTATCTATCTATCTATCTATCTATCTATCTATCTATCTATCTATCTATCTATCTATCTATCTATCTATCTATCTATCTATCTATCTATCTATCTATCCATCTATCTATCTATCTATCTATCTATATATATATATACACCCACCCATCTATCTATATATCTATCTGCTTACTTATTGATTGATATTCCTAGATATTTTTATCTATCTACCTAAACATTCATTCACCTATCTATCTAATGTCCATATTTTTTTTTTAATTCTCTAATATGAATTAACTCATTTACTTCAATTTTAAGAATATAATATGCTTTGTGTCTTTATTTATTTATTTATTTTATCAGCTTCACCATTTAATTTTAGAGAAATGAACGAATTATCCATTTAATTATCTGAATATTTTTAGTAACTATTACCACCATTTTTGTTTTACATTTTTTATTAATCAAATCCTAGGACTATTAATTTGTTTTTCAATTTGATTTTACAGAAAAGAATGATTTGAAAAAAAATATTGGTGCTACTAGAGCTTGTATTCTACCTGTGTGATAGCGCCACCTATCAAATATCAATGACCAAAGGAAAACTAATCAGTAACTTTCTTATTTTATAAAAACTAGTAAAAAAAACAAAAAGATATAAAAATGATACATATTTAGAAGAAAAAAAATAATAATATATTTAGAAACTAAACCAACACACACTGATATTGTAGCAAATACAATCAGCAAAGCTTGCAATACAAGCATCCCATAAGAAATTAAATCAATTATAAAAACAATTCATGGATTAAAAATAAATATTTAACAAGCACAACAGTGCAAAAAGTAAGCCATGGAATTCCAAAAAAGCAATTGATGGCAATAAATCCAAAGAAATTAAATCCTAAATTTAAAAGATATTCTGTAAGCTTTTACCATTACTGCAGATATTTCCATATGAAATAAAACACACTTAAAAGGTCCCACAAGGTCAGATTACAATTTACTTTCTCATTTAAGTAGATAGTAAAAAAAGCTTTATATCACTTTTGTCCAAACAAGTTAATTGCCTGCCTTTGCATTGTTGGCATACATTTTGCTCACATAAAATAAGTATTTATGCCAGTTGTCAGCATCAGCAGTATATTCTAAAGATAACTAATTTTGTTTCCATTTTTTGTGTTCTATTTTTACAATTTTCTACTTTTATATACAAATATTATATGTTTTATAAATAATGATCATAATAAAAAAAATCAAATTTATTTCATTTTAATAACTGACTCTAATTATCTTAAAAGAATGTATCTAATTGATCCTGGTTAAAAAGAAAGGCTTTTAATATATATCAAAATATGTAGCAAACCAACTTGTATAGAGATCAAAACATGTGCAGTCTAAAGTAAACCATTTTAAAATTACTTTTAGTTGTTTTACTTATTTTAATTTCCAGTTGGAACCTTAATTATATCATAAAATAACATTTTTTCTAATGGATGGTACTATGTTATTTCTGTAGTGTTTATGTCACAAAAAGTGCAGCCATTGCTGATTAAATATCTGCTAATATTTAGCCCATACATTGGTTTTTTTTTATGGAGTTGCATTTAATCTCAAGGCTAATTTAATTCCTACAGAATATTTGTATTGACCCCATTTAGAGAATATGTTTATTTTATAGTTATTATAAATTGGTTTGATTGCAAATATATTACTTTCATATTTTTTCATTTTTCACTTTTTATATCTCACAAAAAATATGAAACATATTTATTAATATTTTTCTTTGAACATTCATACGTGATAGATGGCTTCATTATATGGATAAACTACAGACTATAATAGCATAGAATAATTTATTCGTACAAATTTTGAGAAAATGACTTCTTGTTGGCAATTTTGTTATCCATATCAAGTTCCCAAATAGATTCAAGTTTTTTTGGCTTAATTTTTTTTTATTAATAGCAACTGTAATTTTGATTTATGGCATTCTTTCCTTTTATATAGTTTGTGACTATGTGTTTAATATGATTGTAAATAATTTATAATATTTAGTAATTTGTTAGATTGCATAAAGCTCTTTTAATAAAATGATTAAGACATTAAATAATTAATATTTTTGATTGTAAATGAGTATAATATATTATCTATAAAAGCCATAGTTTCTCTGTTGTCTGATTGGTGAATGAATGTTTGTCTAATGATATCCTAATCACTATGTTTATGTAAAAAAAAAAGTAATTTTGCCATTAAATAAAAATGCTGCGGAAAAAATCAGCACAAGTGCTTTTAACTACAGATATAATATATATATATGTCATGGCAAAGATTCTATTTAGCTACAAAAACAGTCACAAATGCGGATTCATAATTCAATATTAAGGTATTTCATGCTTTCATGGTTTGTTAATTCCGTAATATAGTTCAGATGAATGACATACTTAGCAATATTTATTAATGAACTTTTATATATTAGCAATGTTTAATAAAAAAACATATTTTTATTAATTTTTTAAAAAAATTGTTATAGCAACCAATTAAAAACAACAAATATTACAAATATTATATTTAATAAAAAAAATTACAAAAACTATTGGCATTTTTGTTTTCTGTTTTAGACCATTGCAGAAACAGCCACAAATTTTAATTTGTAATTCAATGCTAAGGCACTCAATGCTGTCATGGTCTATCATTCCCTAATATAGTTCAGATAAATGACATACTTAGCAATTAATAAACAGTAACTATTAACTCAGAGGGCACTCCTGTAAATATATATTTGAAGTCATAAAGCTATCAAATATAACAGATATATTTAAAAATGTAAATTTTAATTTAGCTTTATTAAAATTCAGAAATTTATTTAGATAATAAACTACTTTATTTAATTTACATCAAATCTTTAAAAAGTTTGTTAAAGCAATCAATTATTACAAAAACAATGAACTAATAATCTGGAGTTTTTGTAGTCATAACAATGGTCTTTCAATTCTCATATTTAAAATCTTTTGTTTAATTGACATTGAATCTTAAAATTTGTTAGATCAACCAATTAAAAAAAAACATGGGCCTTTATAAGGCTGGGTTTCAACATTAATAAATGATATAACTATTAATAAATAAAGCTAAAAAAAACTTACAATTGACTATCAAAAAACAAATTATTTTTTTATTCCAAGGTCCGTCCAGTAAATATATATTTGAAGTTGTAAATCTATCAAATATAATAGATATATTTAAAAATGTAAATTTTAATTTAGCTTTATTAAAATTTAAAAATTTATTTATATAATATTAAAATGTTTTGTTTAATTTATATTAAATCTTAAAAAATTTGATAAAGCAACCAACTAACGCAAAAATGTCCAGCTGAAAGTCCAAAGCTTTCTGTTATAATAATGGTCTTTCAATTTTCACATTTAAAATCTTTTGTTTAATTTACATTAAATCTTAAAAAAGAATTGTTATAGCAAAACCAATTTTAAAACAACATGAGCCTTTACAAGGTCAAGTGCAGTTGGTTCAGTAATAAAATCCATAAATAATAATTACAATAAATTAAATATAACAAAAGTGTTTTACCAGTTCTTACTTATGGATCAGAGACTTGGACACTTAATAGAAGAGCAATACAGAGACTTCAGATCAGTCAGAGAAGTATGGAGAGATGCATGTTGGGAGAAACAAGAAGAGATTGAAAATGCAATGTATGGGTAAGAGAACAAACAGGTGTTACTGACCTCATTGAAAAATTAAAAGAAGTGGAGTTAAGTTGGACATATTGCTAGAAGAGATGATAGTATATGGACAATTGAAATCTTAAACCAGATTCCAAGAGATTGTAAAAGACCCAGAAAGAGACCATATGTGAGATGGATGGATGAAATAAGAAAGTGTGCAGGGGTGATGTGGAGAAGAGAAGCTAAATATCAGAGAAGATGGATTGAACTTGGAGAGACCTTCATCCTGCAGTGGATTGATAATGGTTGATGATGATGATGAGAGCTTTTTAATTTTAGGTAATTATAAAAAGAAAATATATTTTCATTTTTTTTATCCTTAATGCTTTTAAATTGATTTCAGTTAAATATGAGAATGTTTAAAATAGCACTATATGTCAAATTTTTGTTGGTCATACCATTTGGATAGTCATTTACTGATATGGGTATTGCAATTTTATGGTGAATGACTTCAATACAAAAGTAATAAAAATATATATGGCTTTATTGAAGTTCATAAGAACTTCAAGTGTCAGAACTGTGAATATCAGATTCGATCCAGGGATCTCCCAAACCCCAAGTTGGATACTGTTGGTAGAGTGCCTAACTTGGAATTGGAAGCCACAGGATTAATTCTGGTGCCGGTAGATCTGGCACTTGAACTTCTTATAAACTCCCAGCTAATAAAACTATATGTCTTTTTATACCAAAAACAATCCTGTGATTTCCCAATCCCAATTTGGATGCTGTTAATAGAATGTTCAACATGGAATTGGGAGGCCACAGGATCAGTTCTGGTGCCAGTAGATATGACATTTGAACTTTTTATGAAATCCCAAGAAATAAAACCATTTGCCTTATATATATATATATATAATTTATCAAAAGATAAAAAAATGATCTGTTTACATGGGTCATCATCATCATCAATTATCAAACCACTGCAGAACGAAAGTATCTCCAAGTTTAATCTATCTTTTCTGATCTTTAGCTACTCTTCTCCACACCACCCCTGCACACTTTCTTATTTCATCCATCCATCTCATGTGGTCTCTTTCTGGGTCTTTTACAATCTCTTAAAATACAGTTTAAGATTTCAGTTGTCCATCTATTATCATCTCTTCTAGCCATATGTGCAAACCAACTCCACTTCAGTCTTTTTAATTTTTTCAATGAGGTCAGTAACACCTGTTTGTTCTCTTACCCATATATTGCGTTTTCAATCTCTATAATCTTTTAATTTCCATTCTTTATCAAATTCAAGATCCATGAAAATATATAATTTACCATATATATTTATATACATGTGCATGTAAAAATTAAAGTCTCATTAAATTATTTTACATATTATACATAATTAAAAGCAATGCTATAATTGCTTCATATGTGGAGATAATATTGAAAACATTAAATACAACCATAATGCATTTTCATTGATTAATTGTTTTCAATACTTTTAATGAATATAAAATAGCTTTACTATTTACTGCATTTAATTTATTATAGTTCAGTGATGGAATTATTATAAATTGTTTTTTTTTTTTACAATATGTATAAGGAATGAACGAACTGTAATCTTTAACAATTGAGAAGTATTTCTGGTCACTATTATTATTGATATTAAACAAAGCAAAACTCTCCATACAGTATTGCCACCCTGTGCCAACCAGAGTAATCAATGAATGCCAGAAGGCTTGTGCATAAAATTCCTATCTAATGCCTACCCATCCAATATTCCAAGACTAGTTTCTGGCTTGTGGCATCGTCAGTGAGGAGCTGTGGATCTGAGAGCACTGCACTTAGATCTTAGGATCACTGACAATAGCCACAAGCCAGAAACTAGTCTGGGGATATTGGATGAGTAGGCATTAGATAGGGATTTTATGCACAAGCCTTCTGTCATCCATTGATTACTCTGTTTAGCACAGGTGGCACTACTATATGGAGTTTTGCTTTGCTTTGTTTATAAACAATTATGTGCTAGTATTGGAGGTGAAGAGACAATTGATTTAAAAAGTGGACATATGCTCTATTATAAAGGCACAAATATTGGAAATACAAGTGGAGTAGGATTCATTATAAATAAAAAGTGGAAGAACAATATTGTGGAGATTGATGGTGTATCAGACAGAGTGGCAAGATTAGTTATACAACTTAATAGCAGATATCAAATGCAGATAATTCAGGTTTATGCCCCAACAAGTTCTCACAGTGATGAAATAGTAGAAGATTTTTATATGGATGTACAAAAGGCTTTTGATCAGAGTAAACAACATTTTAAAATTGTTATGGGAGATTTTAATGCTAGAATTGTTAAACAAATGAAAAATGAAAGTGTTGTAGGTAATTTTGGTTATGGTAATAGAAATGAGAGAGGACATAGACTTGTGGAGTTTGCAGAGAAGGAAAAACTTTATATTATGAATTCTTTTTTTGAGAAAAATGTTAGAAGGAAATGGACATGGAAGCATCCAAATGAAGGTACAGCAGAATTGGATTATATTTTGACTAACAGGAAATACATATTTCAAGATTGTAATGTTCTTAATAAATTTAACACAGGAAGTGATCATCGATTAGTAAGGGGTAAGATACATGTTAATGTAAAACTAGAGAGACAAAAATTATTAAGAAAAACTATATTTACAGTTGATATTCCTAATCTTCAGAAACATTCTAATGAATTTAAATTAGAACTTACAAATCGGTTTCAAGTATTAGTAGATTTTGAACATGATTCAGATTTGAATGAAATTAATATGAAAATAACTGATACACTTTTAAAAACTGCAACAAAGATAGCTGGTAGAAAAAAGCAGCAATTGACTAATAAAATTTCTACTGAGACTAGAGAACTTATGAAGAAAAGAAGGAATATGAAGATATGCAAGAATGATGCATTAAAAATAATTGAATATCTCGAATTTTGTAAAATGGTGCGGAAAAGAGTTGAAAATGATATAAGAAAGTATAACTGTGAATTAGCAAGAAAAGCTGTAGAAGAAAATAAAAGTCTTAAGAATGTAAAACAACATTTTGGTATTGGTAGGAAATTTATATCTGCAATAAGGAA
The DNA here is from genome assembly GCA_028023455.1 of Epiperipatus broadwayi. Classification (NCBI taxonomy): domain Eukaryota; kingdom Metazoa; phylum Onychophora; class Udeonychophora; order Euonychophora; family Peripatidae; genus Epiperipatus; species Epiperipatus broadwayi. The sequence continues at coordinate 24,943 of JAQFVV010012484.1, forward strand.
AAAAGATGGAATTATTACTAAAAAACGGGATGACATTATGAAATTGGTAGAAGATTTTTATCGAGAATTATATAGTAATAAAGAACAAGTACCTCCTATATCTATTACATCTTCCGAATTGCCCAGAATTTTAAATGAAGAAGTGAGAAATGCAATTAAATGTATGAAAAAAGGAAGGGCTCCAGGTAATGATGGAATTATAATTGATATATTAAAAGAAGCAGATGAAGAAACAGAAAAAATATTAGCAAAGTTATATACCAAATGTCTAAATGATAAAGATGTACCGGATGATTGGAAGAATGCAGTAATAATATTAATATTTAAAAAAGGTGATAAAGAAGATATTAGAAATTACAGACCTATCAGCCTTTTATCAGTTTTATATAAAAATTTTACCAAGATAATTACAACTCGTCTACAGAGAACCTTGGATTTTCACCAACCAAGAGAACAAGCTGGATTTAAAAGTGGTTTTAGTACAGTAGATCATATTCAAGTATTGAGAGAAGTTATAGAAAGGACAAATGAATATGAGTTGTCATTGTGTTTTGGATTTGTAGATTATGAAAAGGCATTTGATTCTATAAACATTTCTTCAGTGATTAAAGCATTGGATCATCAAGGTATAGATCCAGGATATTGTCATATTTTAAAGAATATTTATAAAAATGCAACAGCAACAATTAGATTACATAATGATACTGGGAAAGTCAACATTGAAAAAGGTGTAAGACAAGGTGACTCCATATCTCCAAAACTTTTTACAGCAGTGCTGCAAGAAGTATTTTGTGGATTAAAATGGGAAACTAAAGGAGTGAAAGTAAATGGAGATTATTTAAGTCATTTAGATTTCGCAGATGATGTAGTTGTTTTTGCAAATAATGCTTCCGAGCTGCAGGAAATGTTGCAGGAGTTATCAGATGAAAGTAGGAAAGTAGGACTAAAGATAAATGTTAAAAAGACTAAAGTAATGTTTAATCGATTTGCTCAAAATATGAAAATAAAGATTGATTATGATGAATTAGAAGAAGTTAAGAGTTACAAATACCTTGGTCAGATTATTAATACAGATGGAAACATAATAGAGGAAATTAATCATAGAATTAAACTTGTTTGGAGTGCTTTTGGTAGAAATAACTTGATATTAAAAGGAAATATGCCTATGTGTTTGAAAAGAAAGGTTTTTAACAAATTTTACCAGTTCTTACTTATGGATCTGAGACTTGGACACTTAATAGAAGATCAATACAGAGACTTCAGACCACTCAAAGAAGTATGGAGAGATGTATGTTGGGAGTAACAAGAAGAGATCAAAAATGCAATGTATGGGTAAGAGAACAAACAGGTGTTACTGACCTCATTGAAAAAATTAAAAAATTGAAGTGGAGTTGGGCTGGACATATTGCTAGAAGAGATGATAATAGATGGACAATTGAAATTTTAAACTGGATTCCAAGAGATTGTAAAAGACCTAGAAGGAGACCACATGTAAGATGGATGGAGAAATAAGAAAATGTGTAGGGGTGATGTGGAGAAGAGAAGCTAAAGATCGGAGAAGATGGATTAAACTTGGAGAGACCTTCATCCTGCAGTGGATTGATAATGGTTGATAATAATGATGATGATGATGATTGGAGATGTGATCATGTGATATTATTATTGATATTGTTAATCAATTTATTAATTAGCGAGATGTAACATACATGTTAATGCAAAGCTAAAAGGACAAAAACTATTGAAAAAGACAATATTTACAATTGATATTCTTAATCTTCGGAGATATTCAGATGAATATTTAAAAATATTAACATACCTTGAAAATACTTATAACTGCATGTCATTTTCAAGTAAAGAAAATTGCACATGTTGGGGAAGCTATTTAATATCAAATGGGACATCATTGCATTTTATGAAGTTAGAATAAAAGATAAAGAGTCAATCAATGGAAGATACCAGATGCAGATAATTTAGGTTTATGTTCCAACAAGTTTTCACTATGATGAAGAAGTAGAGAATAGATAGATATGATAACAACCAATATTTAAGCTATCAACAATCTCAACCTGTAGTCAAGGCAACCTTCTTTAACAATAAAAGTGGTTGCCTTGACTACAGATTGAGATTGTTGATATCTTAAGGGTTGATTGTTATCATCTACATTTATAAACCTATTTAAAAGCCTTGAGTAATTGGCTTTACTGCAGTCAATGCTTAAGCATTCAGAAATCTCAACCTGTAGTCAAGGCAACCTCTTTTAACAATAAAGAAAGTTGCCTTGACTACAGCTTGAGATTTTTGATAGTTTAAGGGTTAATTGTTATCATCTACATTTATAAACCTATTAAAGCCTTGAGAAATTGGCTTTATTGTCTTAGTATATATATATATATGTTGTAACTGGTAATAACGATGAGGACAATCGAACCAAGGTAAGCAGCAAGCCCACAAAAAGTGTGATAGCAAAAATCAAATAATAATAACCACTAATCTCAAACAGCTTTAATAAATAAATACTTACTAGTTAATAATTTTCTAGCTCAGAATAATAATAGCAATAATAATAAATTGACTCCTAAGACTATGTTCCCATGCCAAGGTGTACAGACTGCCATAAAGTCAAATAAGTATCAAAGACACGTACTTGACTACATAGAAATACTACTGAATTCCAACCCTTTAAGTATTAAAATCATATCTCTATGACTAACTATAAGAATCCTATTTAAATAAAGCTATTTAAGAATAATAATATTAAAAATTACTATAAGAATAAATTTATATTCTAATTTTAATTTGAAGTAAATCTTGATCTAAATCTTTACTGTATTTCAATCTTTATCTCAGGAATATCATATTACAGAAGGAACAAAGCATAGGATATTGGATAAGAACGAGCAATTTTATGGAAATCCAATAATCTAGACAAAGTTTACAAAAATGTAAAATGATAATATTATTAAACAAACTATAACAAGTTTACTCTGCAATATAACATGGGTGTGACAAGAATCTTGGCCTCAGAGGGGGGGGGGGCTTTGAGCATTCCATCATAAGATTTTCAATTGGATGGGTGGTTGAAGAGTTAGTTGGAGTGTGGAGTAGATTGAAGCCTATCCATTAAAGTATGAGGATTGGCTATCTTAATATATATCTGAGCACTTATTGCATATATGTGTAGAGATGATGGTCTGGGCCAACTGATGACTGCTGGTTTAGCATATTGATGATTATTTATCTTTTCAACATATATGGTTCAGTGTTATGAGATGGAGTGGAGAGTGGTGGGTCGTGTGAAAGTCTGTGCTCATATACACTATATTACATATATATATAGACACATATATATATATATATATATATATATATATGTATATACATATATTACATATATATATATAGACACAGGTATATAATAAGCCTGTGTTTCAGTTATTACATTATAGAGATGTCTGCCCATCCTTGCATATGTATTAAATGGATTATGTCCTGTACATGTGGGTTTCAGATTGACTTTAGGTCAACATGGGTGTGACAAGAATCTTGGCCTCAGGGTGGCCTTTGAGCATTCCATCATCAAATTTTCAATTGGATGGATGGTTGAAGAGTTGGAGTGTGGAGTAGATTGAAGCCTGTTCATTAAAGTATGAAGATTTTCTATCTTAATATATATCTGAGCACTTATAGCATATATGTGTAGAGATGATAATCTGGACCAACTGATGATTGCTGGTTTAGCATGAAATATGGATATTGGTGATTATTTATCTTTTCAACATATTTGTGTTAAAGTATATCAGTGATATGAAATAGTGTGGAGAGTGGTGGTTGTGTGAAAGTCTGTGCTCATATACCCTATATATTAGATATAACTAAACTGTAGAAATAGTTATTTTAGGTCTTATAAGGTTTTGAATTCATTAAAGAAAGATTTACTACAATTTAAGAAATGTAATATAATTTAATTTGGATTATTAAAATACTCAGAAATCATCTCTCATGGTGATAGGACTAACCTTTAATACTATAAATGTAGTATAACTAATCTTATAATGCAAATATTTAAATAAAGTTTATTATTTTCTTGAATAAAGTAATTGGCATATGGATATCCAAATAAGTCTAATAATAATAGTAATGATTGTTATTGGCTTGAAACAAACAAAAAATTCTTAAGTTTACTATGAAATTAACATATGTGATCATTGAAGATAATAATTATTATGCATGATTAAATAAATTTGGATTTATTCAATAGGTTTGAGTCTATGATAATTTATGAACCAATTCTCTCATGCTTCTTGACAAAAATAATCATTTTCATAAGTGTAATACACATATTAAATAGAATGATTTATTATAAGTGTGCAATAAAATAAATATTAAATTCAATTAGTGTCTGTAATGAATCATAAATAGAAATATGGAAACATAAACAATGTCAAACTACATAATTTGAAATTCTAAAACAATCAATATATTTACAAAACAATATTTAAAATTTACAAATCAATATTTAAGTTTTATTGTATAACACACAAAATATAAATAATTTTCAATTAAAGTGAGTATTTACAAATTTCAATAAAATAATTTTATATTTACAAATTTTTAAATACAATGAACAAGATGTCAGTTTGGTAATACATCCACCTATCCAAAATGAATTTACTTAACCTTTTGTAATAAAACTATAATTATTTCTTAATAACACTATATTTCAAAGTGGGCAAATATTTGAATTACAGCTGGTAAAATTTAATTTATATTATATCTTACTTTTTGTTTAAATAAAGCAAAACAAACAATATAAAATATTGTTTATATCTTTGGTGATTTTATAAACTACTACTTTTTCCATAATACTTTCATGGTTACTTTATTGTGTTAACCAGAAAATAATTAAACATATATGGTATTTTAATGAACTACTAATTACTTGGCAATAATTAAACCTTTTAAAATATAAATTTTAAAATACTATTTCATATATGTAAAACAAACAAGCATTTTGAACTAAAGAATAGCCTAAGTCATATCTCACATTAACGCACAAGTTTAAAATTGACATATAGGAATTACTCCTATTATAATTCTTTTTCTTAACAAATTCTATGTTTTTTCTTAAAATAGCAATTATTAAACATATTTCAAAATTAATTGCAATTTAATTATCTGTTTCCATTGTCCTCAGGATTATATAGCAAAATCACAATTATGCACTTATTTATTATTAAATTATGTTTATATGTGATGCTAACTAACATTCATAATACTAACAACTTTATAATCATAGAGGTCATAAATCCTAGGTTTTGCATCTATGTAAACATATACAAGTTTATGTGCATGGAATAACTTTTCTCAAGATTTTTAAATGTATATCATTGCTATATTAGATGTAATGTCTGTAACCAGGTTCTTTATAGAAGCACTTTTAATAATCCATATATAAGAATTTCATGGGAATTATATCAAATGGCCCATCTGCATTCATAACTAGATGACTTATGTTCTCTCTACGACTTACACTATGCACTATGGGATGAAAACACAAAGATTGAAGACACATGTGAACTCAAACAATTACATTTGACAAGAAATTCTTAGGTTTAAACACCAAAGCACATCTGAGCAGTAAACTGAAACTATGACATCTTAATACATTCTATAATAACAGATGAAATGTTCTTTAGAACTAAAACACAAAATTCCACCACAAAAGTTAATAAATGTCCAATAGTACAACTTTACACTCTAACATTACCAGAATGCACTAGCAGAACTTAATTGATAATAGCATACACAGAGCAAAGAAAAATTAACACATGTAAATAAATGTTTCGTAAAATAATTCATCTAAAATATAAAAATTGTGACTGTACTAATAATTAATCTCCAAATAAACATCTTTCTTTCAAAAGCATATATTCATTAAAACTTTAAAATAGTAATTTGCAAGATATGAGTAATGATTTTTCAGAACAAAACACTCTAGGTTATTTCCCCTCTTTTAAATTTGCAATAGAATAATATTAAACAAATAAATAAACATATATTAAAACAAACAATAAAAATTACCAATAAATGTTATAATTCAATAACACTTGTCCAGCAATGTTCCATTTGAAAATAACCCATCATTTACCACACTTTCAAAATATTTTAAAATATAGATAACTCTATTATATACTAAATTACAGTATACCCACGTATAAAATTCAAAATAATAAATATAAAACATTAAACATAAATTTCTTTAAATATAAAAATCTCCCCCCCCCAAAAAAAAAAATCATTTTCTCTTAGATAGAGTTAATTAATTGTCTGTGTATATTCTTTTAATATTACAGCTCTTTTAATATTCACTCCAACAATTTAAAACTAAGTAAAAAGAAAGCTTTCCATTTATAAGTGATTCTAATTGGAATAAATATGAAATATAATCTAGCTTTACAGCAGACAGCTAGACTAAATCCAGAAATATTTTATTTCTTCGAGTATAATCTTAACATAAATTTCTCTTTAAAAAATAACAGAATGATACACTATTATAATAAGTTGGTTTAAATATAACATATTTTAGCAGTTCTGTTATATAATATCATAACGTTAGATGAATAAGTTAGTAATTTAAGTTTTAAATGTCTTCTTATATTATAAGTCGTTAAAAAAAAATTCCAATATTAGTAGAAATATATCGAATAACAGTTTCAGAATTAAATGCTAAAAGCAGAAGCTTAAATAGTTCAATTCAGGAGTTAACATTATGTTATTTGAGAATCATATAAAAGTTTGTAAGCAAATAGAAAAACATTTTTATAATATGATAAACAAATTCCTATGTAATACATCCTTGTGTTGTCCATGGTTTCTACACAGGTCAACTTTTTTCATAGATTGAAGTGAAAATTCCAATAATATTACAACTTTGTCCAAGTCATTCATGTATTCTTCTTTTCCCCAATTGTTATAATAAGTAAATATCAATATTGCTTTTTGAAGAGTAGCCTAATTATTTATTTATTTTTATTTCATTTTAATACTGCTCAAAATAGATAAAATTTGAAACACATTTTTTTTAAACAAAAATATTAACTGTTTCTTTTAGACTGTTAGCAATTTCTTAATGATTTTCATGCACACAGAGAGTCTAACACACCTGTTATCACTCTCTTATATAGCTAACCTCAATGGATCAGCTGACTACTGAAATTAATCATCCAATAAAATCGATTTCTAATCACCAACTTTAAGTTCTATTTTTAGATTTGATTAAAGAATGACAAAAAGAACTAAAAATAAAATATTCTAAAAATAGCAACTTAACTTATGTAATATTTAAATTTGTAATAAATATTTTTTTAATATAATTATTTAATAAACTAAATATCATTTAATAAACATTGAATGAAAAAATTACTTCCCATATCTATTTAATATTTATGAAGTATTAAATACAATTCAATTCTTTAATACTTTTTTAACTAATTATTGTTAGCAAATTAAACATTGCAAAATAATACATACAAGCAAGCACAAAGACATAGACATATATCACTAGAACTGCTTTAATTGGACAATACTTTGTTTTACTTAATATTATCTAATGATTTATTTAAAATATTTTAAGCCAACTAACTTTATAGATTTAATGGTTAGTTATTAAAATTTATATTTACTTACATTAAAAACATTATTTTAATAAATATTTGTACACTACTTATACTTTAAACATGATTAATAAAATTTATACTTATAACAGACTATTAATATGCACTTTAAATATTACTTAATGCATTAATAATATTATATAAGGTAGCTTTAAAATGCAATTGCTATAGTTTTGGTTTTAAAAGGTTACAAAGAATATTATTGACTTGAAATTTAATTTTTTTACTATTTTGTGTATCTAACAATTCTAATTAAGGTACAAGGCACAATTAAAATGTATACAAGGCACAATTAAAAGTTGTACAATATATAAACCTTAAAAGCATAAAGCTAAACTAGTCAATAAATAATCAAAATTACCCCAAATTCACAATTCAACTAGACTAGCCAAAAAATAAACTCTAAAACATTACCAATGGTTTCACTGCTACAAGCAGATTTCTTAAGTATAAAGAACTACTAAATAACAACATATTTAAACTAAAACACAAGTCACTTATTGCCCATACATCCTTAATATTAAAATAACTTTTAAATAAGTTAATTGCTTCAGAATCACAAATTTTTAATAATAAAGATTATTTAGTTCTTTTTATTTCATTTCTCTCAAAGAAGACAACCTTAAAAAGATATAGGCTACACTATTAATTTTGATGAAGCTACGGCTATCTTCTTTGAAAGAAATGATGTAAAAAGAAGAATTAAAGAATCTTTATTATTAAAAATTGATGATTCTGAAGCAATTAACTTATTTAAACATTCTTTTAATATTAAGGATATATGGGAAGTAAGTTAAATTGTGATTAATGTTTAGTTTAAATATGTTATTTTGTAGTTCTTTACATTTGGGAAGCCTGCTTGCAGCAGGGAAACCATTAATAATGTTTTAGAGTTTATTTTCCTGGCTAATCTGGTTGAGTTGTGTACTTGGGGTAATTTTGATTATATATATATATGGATTTGAAAAATGCTTTTGACCAGACAAAACAACATTTAAAATTTTTTATGGGGAACCTTAATTCTAAAATTGGTAAATGAATGAAAGCTGAAAGAACTGTGGATAAATTTGGTAATGCTGGCAGAAAAGAAAGAGGACACAGACACTGACTTTGAAGAAAAAGAATCACTGTATATTACGCTTTTTTTTTGGGGGGGGGTGCTGAATTAAAATGAACATGGAAGCATCCAAATGCAAATATAGCAGAATTGGATTATATGTATTTCAAGGATGTAATGTTTTTAGTAGATTTAATACAGAAAGTAATCATTGATTAGTGAGATAATGCAGAACTAGAAATTAAAACTATTAAGAAAGACAGTATATACAATTGATATTCCCAATGTTCAGAAACACTCTAATGAGTTAAAATTAGAATTTGCATATCATTTTAAAATATTAACAGATTTTGAAAATTTTCAGACTTGAGTGATAATTAATTATCAAAAACTACAAGAAAGATAACTAATACAAAAAAGCTATAGAAAAAAATAAAAAATATCGGAAGAATAAAAGATGTCTTGGTATTAAAAGAATAGCAATAAGAAAAAAGTGTAATGATTACTTAAAAAGAGATGACATCATAACATCTGTGAAAGAGTTATATAAAAAACAAGAAAATAAAGGATTTTCTACCATTAGTACAATTTCTGAATTGCCAAGGGATAAATAAGATATGCAATTAAATCTATAAACAAGAGAAAAACCTCAGAAAATGATGGAGTTAATATTGACACCTTAAACGAAACCAGTGAAGAAATAGAAACATCTAAAAAATAAAAAGACACCAGAAGATTGATATAATGCCATAATAATACTGATATTTGAGAAAGGTGATGAAAATGATATTAGAAATTATAAATCTACCAACTTCTGTTAGTTCTTCAGAAAATCTTTATCAAAGTAATTAGAACTGATCTACAGTGAATGTTGAATTATAACCAATCAATATAATAAGATGGATTTAAAAATGATTTTGGCAAGATAGGTCCCCTCCAAGTGTTGTGAGTAGTTATAGAAAGGGTCAATGAATATGACTTAACATTAAGCTTTGGATTTATAGATTATAAAAAGCTATTTAATCCTTTAAGCATATTTATAATAGAACAGGCAAAACTCTCCATAAAGTAGTGCCACTCAATGCAAGCCCAAGTAATCAATGGATGTAAGAAGAATTGGGGATAAAATCTCTATGTAGTGCCTACTCATCCAATATCCCCAGAATAGTTTTCTAGCTTGTGGTTTCATCAGTGAGCTGTCTTGAATCTGAGAGCACTGCACACAGATTTTAGGATCTAATGCAACCCTCCAGCAGCCACCTTTTATCTCTTTAGATAACTACAAAACTATGAGTTTAAAATTGAAAACACAATAATATTTTCAATCCAAGCCCATTAGCTTATATAGTCATATAGGTATGAATTCAGTTCAGCACCAAACCATTAAACATCTCATGATCACTATTTCTTATGCTTGCTCAAGCTGTTAAAACATGCAAAACTCTCCATACAGTTGTGCCACTCAACACAAGCCAGAGCAATCAATGGATGCAAGAAGGTTTGTGCATAAAATCCTTATCTAGTGCCTACTCATCCAATATTCTCAGATTAGTTTCCAGCTTGGGTCTTTCATCAGTGAGGAGCTTGGGTTAAAAATATCATTGTGTTTTCAAATTTTAGACTCATAGTTTTGTAATTAACTAAAAAGGTGGCTGCTGGAGAGTTGCATTAAATTGTAAGATATAGGCCCAGTGCTCTCAGATCCAAGGCTCCTCACTAATGAAAACCACAAACCAAAAACTAGTCTGGGGAAATTGGATGAGTAGGCACTAAATAGGGATTTTATGCACCAACCTTCTGGCATCCATGTTTAGTGCTGCAAGATATAGATCCACAATAGCATATTCTGAAAAATATTTATTAAAATGCAACAGCAATCATTAAATTATAGGATAATAATAAGAATAACATTGATTAAAAATGCACAACAGGAGATTCTATATCTCAAAAAAAAAAAAATTCAACAGTTTTACAAGAAATATTTAGTAAATTAAAATAAGAATCTAATGGATTAAAAAATTGTGGAGAGTATTTAAATCATACAGATTTTAGAAGTGGTATAATTGAACAGGAAATAACTAAAGGTAATTATATAATGTAAATATACTCTCAAAAAGACAGATGAATTTATCTTTCTTATTGCATTGCCAAATCCATATAATATTCATATCATTTACTTTCTTTATTACTTTTACAATGCTTTTTACAACCAACTATTGATGTTTTTGATTGCCCCAGCAATCTTCTTCAGAACTTCTACTTATATTTTCAAATCTTAACAGGAACAGTTAAGATTTGAAAGTAGAAGTAGAAGTTGTGATGAAGATTACTAAGGCAATTGAAACCATCAGTAGTGAGTTGTAATTATATGAAGCATTGTAACAGTAATAAAGAAAGTAAATGATGTTAATATTATAAAAGACAGATGACTCTCCTTTAGCAATTGTTGTTATTTATGCTTAGTTTATTTGTATAATTTTAAATGAGGGAATGAATTCTTATCCTTTATTCTATAAATACATAATCAAATTTGCTCTCATTTAAAATTACCCAAATAAAACTAAACATAAATAACAAATGCTAAGGTACAGGTGGTCTTACATTGATATTATCAGTCATTTGAGAGCTTTTTTTATACATCATACCCCTTCCAACCTTCTTATACACTTATCAGTACTATTTTTTATACCAAACCTTTTCTCTTACAGTTTCAACTGTCCTGCAGTCATCATCAGATATCTTTACAATTCTATTTCCAAAAACTAACTAAGAGTAAAGTTTTGGTGTAAAAAAATAGTATTGATAAGTGTATAAGAAGGTTGGAAATGGTATGATATGAAAATATAGACATCAATACCTAAGGAAAGAAGGAAGAAAAAGTTTATTTATGTTATATAACTCATTGAAAACTTTAGTTACTTTCTGTTCAGTTACATATAATCTGAGTTACTTATTAGTTAGATAGATGTTATAATTGTTTCTTTTTTAAATAATGCTTCAGAGCTTCAGAAAATGTTGCAATTGTTTATACACTAATGAAAATAAGAAAATAAATAAATCTGTATTTAAAAAAATTAAATATAAAATATGAAATCCAAGAACTTATATATAAATATAAAATATTAGCATCTATTTTGGTTTAAAAGAATCAGAGAAGATATTTTGAAAAGTCAATTGTGGATACAGTCAAATAAAAAAAGAAAAAATACCGGCCAAGTAAAGGGGGAAAATTTTAATTAGTTGCAGTTAATTAAGATTTTGTAATTAGAATATTACTTTTAATCTCTTCTAAATGAACCTAAAGATATTTTTTTTGATGCAAAATGTAAATATATCTAGGCTTAAACTATTTTTTTTTAAATTATATTTGTAAAATATTATTTTTACATTCATTTTATGCTTAATATATAATTCATTGCTGTAAAATATATTAACTTGATTTTTTGAAATTTGTATTTGTTTTCTTTTTTTCTTTTTTTTTTGCTTTTTATTGTGGTTCAAAAGCTGTGTTTGCACTCAAATACTAGGCTTCTTTGAATTACCGTAAAATGTACATATATATTTGATAATAAAATTAATGTATAAAGAAGTGTGTGTATAAGCAAGATATGGCAAGCAAATGAGCTACTAAAAGCTAGACATTGTAACCCTTATAAATTTTCTTTGGTAATGTCTTTCTGATATAATAGTTTAAGCTTGTATTATATTATAACATCGTGTGTGTATTACTGAGAGTAATCTTTAATCAATCAAAGTGTTTCAATAAAATATTCATTTTTTGTTGGTTTATGTTGATAAGTATCTGTACATTGTAGTCTGAGAATCTTATGCTCTAGGCTGAGAATCTTATACTGTAGGCTGAGAATTTTATGTTCTAGGCTGAAGATCTTATGCTCTAAGCTGAGACTCTTATACTCTAGGCTGAAAATCTTATGCTTTAGGTTGTGAACCTTATGCTCTAGGCTGAGAATCATATGCTCTAGGCTCAGAATCATATGCTCTAGGTTAAGAATCATATGCTCTAGGCTAAAAATCCTATGCTCTAGGTTGAAAATCTTATGCTCTAGGATAAGAATCATATGCTCTAGGCTGAGAATCTTATGTTCTAGCTGAGAATCTTATGCCTATTAACAGTGAAGGACTTAAAATATTATGACATGAAGGCATTATTTCATTATATATCATCTTCCATAATAAAACTGCCATTCCAAGATGATGTGACACTTTCTCCAACTCTCACACAAAAAGTTTCAAATTAATGATGGTCATCAAATATAATTTGCACTTCTTATAGAATGTTTTATAAGATTTTTATAATATGGAAATATATAGTTTGATCATCATCATCTTAATCTTTAATTGAGAACCAAGTTCATGATACCTATACTAGTTAAAACGTTTAGCAACTTTTTATTATCATTACATTATATGTAGTATTGCTTACTACTATATTAGTAATTTATAATTAAAATAAACACATCACTGAAAGAATTAAAAGACTGAAGTTAAGCTGGCCCGATCATATTGCTAAAAGAGATATTAGTAGGTAAACAATTGAAATCTTAAATAGGATTACAAGAGATTGTAAAAGACCTAGAAAGCTACCACATGAGAAATGAATGATTGAAATAAGGAAGTGCACTGGGATGATGTAGAGAAGAGAGGCTAGAGATCAGAAAAGCTTCATTAAATTTGGAGAGACCTTCATCCTGCAGAGGATTGATAATGTTTGAAAACGATGATGATGATAGCAAAAAAATACTATTGTAAAGTTATATATTTTTTTCTATTTTTTTTCACTACTAATTCACAATATGTTCACACACTTCTAAATATATGCAGGTTAAAAATGCAAATTGTAATGGGTCTTGATATAAACAGTAGACACGTGGATTTCGGTAACCTCAACTTAGCTTGGAAGCAAATATTGTGGATATACGGAGGCGTTTCACCATAGCAATGACCATTCGTCTCAGAAATTTATTACAAACATGTATCAGTTAATAGTTTTGTACGTTCTTATGAATGAAAATATTAAAACTATTTTTAAAATAAATAATCATTTTTTTCCATTTAAAACTCAAATTCATAATCGAAATGACACTTAAAGAATCAATTACTGTATTATGTAATATATATGGCTGAAACAATTTGCTTCATTATATGTAAATAAATTATTGTTCCACCACCCCTCCCCTACGTAAGACGCAAATTTAATTATATAAAACATATTGTGAAATATAATTGAATTAAAGCTCTAATTGTGTAGAAATTATAGAACAGCGAAGATTATTTATTCCATTAGAAAGTAATCTAATTTAAGCTTAAATGAAACTAAAATCTGTTTGATCTTTAATGAAATAGTTTATAATACGTGATTATACATTTTTTTGAAATCTAACTTTTGTAATAACATATAAAACATTGTTATGTGACCAAACAAAAATTAAACTTCACAAACAAGTTATTATTGATTTACTTCAACGTTTTGAACGTTGACTAAGAAGAGGTTGTTTTTTTCAGTATATATATATATATGTACACAATGGCTGAGGGCGCTTTCGGTCGGTGCCTAAAAGGATTCAATAATTGGGGGAAAAAACCTATGCTCAAAATTTGACTGGATAAAAAGCAAAATAATAGCATTTTTTTGTCAAGCGTTGTTAGTCAAGAGGTCATCGCAGCCGCCTTGCAAGCAAGTAGTTGGTTGCAGACAGTTGTTGGTTCGCGTCCCAGCCGATGCTATGACCTATGAAAAAAAATAATAGCATTTATAAATAGTCTATTAAATTCTTTCTTATATTAATATTCTTCATAAATACAAATGATTTTGCATTCAATCATTTTATTAACATGAACCTATCATAGCACAAACATTTTTTATTATCACATGACAACCCACGTTTATAGTTTACATATTCCTACTAAACAATAAGTTTAGTCATCACTAAGCAATATAAAGAAAACAACACTAAATTTGTAAACAATCAGGGACAGTTCATAACCAAAATTGAGGGTGGTGGTGCTGAGTCAAAAAGAAACATTGCCTTACACTTGCACGAAGGGTTGGCACTGTGTGATAAATGGCACTCTCTCTGCGTAGCATGTAGCATTTTATCTCAGACATGTTCACATGTATGCAATAGCCAAACACTACATTGCCGGAACTGTGGCATGCACAATTCCATACAAGGATTTTTATAATTTTTTTAAGAACTGGAAGATGGCTACTTACATTAAGCTTAAGGATTATATAATGTACAAGTATAAAGAAAATATTAAAAACAAGATTCATTAAGTTATTATATTGAATGTTATCAAAAATAGAGGCAGATTTGGAACTATGTAAATGAGTCTTGCTCTACTTAGCATGCAGCTTTCTATCTTGGACATGTACACATGTGCACACACCATGTCACAGTAACTGTGAAGCACACAGTTCCATAAAAGAATATGTGTATTTATTTCAAAAACTAGAAGATGACTACTGACATTATCCTCAAAGATTATAAAATGTGTAAGTATAAAAAAAGAATAAAGTTATAAGACTCATATTAACGTTATAGGGGGTGCTGCAGTTTCATGGTACCTACACACATGCCATTACTGCAAATAATACAAAAAATAATGCATTTATTGTTTCTAGGATTAAAACAAAAACTTATTGCCTTAAATGGCCAGCATAAATCATCTGATGTATTGTACTTATATTAAATATTTATATTACTTTCAGGCTGCATCATTCCAATATATGCATTTAGTTGCTTACATATTTGGATCATTTAAGAATATTAGTCACATGATCACCATCTCATGCTAGCACATAACTGTTAGTAAACAGGCAAAAAACTCTTCATATAGTAATGCCACCTTGTGCTAATCAGAGTAATCAATGGATGCCAGAAGGCTTGTGCATAAAATCCCTATCTAGTGCCTATTCATCCAATATCCCCAGACTAGTTTCTGGCACTCTCAAATCCAAGGCTCCTCACTGATGAAGGCCACAAGCCAGAAACTAGTCTGGGGATATTGGATGAATAGGCACTAGATAGGGATTTTATGCACAAGCCTTCTGGCATCCATTGATTACTCTGGTTAGCACAATGTGGCACTAGTATATGGGGAGTTTTTTGCCTGTTTAAGAATATTAGTACCATTGGAAATATGTATATAGTGAGATGATAAAGATGTGGTACCAGATGATGGCTTATGATATATAAAATTCATACTATTCAGAAGTATGCTATAAATAAACATTAATTGTTGGTCACAATTATATATATATATAATTTTAGTCACGTTATTAGAATAAAAATAATAGAATGCAATATGTGGCTGTCTCTGTAGCTTACATCTTCATATATTATAACCTTGTCTTTCTTATCACATTGCCAAATCCATATAATATTAATATCATCAATGCTCTTTATTACTTTTTACAATGCTTTTCTATAACCCACTATTGACAGATTTGATTGCCCCAACAAGTAAAAGTTCTGAAGAAAATTGCAGGCAATCCACACTGACAATAGTGCGCTGTAAAAAAGCACCGCAAAAAAATAATAAAAAACATTGATGATATTAATATTATATTACATATTATTTAAATAAAATAATAATACATGAATTATTAACAGCAATATTGCAAACAAAATAACTTTTTACTATCAGTTATACTACTGAATAATCAATTTTTAAGATTTTAGTTTATATATATTTCTCACATAATAAATTAATTAGTATTATTAATTATTATGCATACACTCTGATATATCTAATATAACCAATACATATGAAAACACAAAAACATGTAACAAAATTGATTAATTACAAATAATAATCATCCTTAAATAATAATTAGTTTCATGGAAGTACTTCCTGGCATGCTATTTAAATGTTATAATATGTTTAAATATGCATTTTTTCAAGAGTTTTATTATTTTTAATTTTTATTCTAATGATAAAAGTTATGCATTTCTAATTTGAATAATTGCATATATTATTTATTTATATAAAGTAATTACTTTTAAGAGATACAATTCCTGGCATTCTATTCGTAATACGTATGTATTTATATATTTTTCAATATATATATATATAGTTCTCTCTCTTGAATAGAATCATTCATTTCTAATTTAACTAATGAATATGATGCTGGCATATGGGGAGGGGTGATAAGACTGATTTAATCTCTAAGATCATCTGATGATGTCTCTATTTCTGGCTAAAAATACTATAAATATATGAGATAGTTGTTAGATTTATTTATGCATTGACATATGTGCCTAACTATTTCTTTTCATGCTTGTGTGTGGTTTTATCAATAAAGTTCATTAATAGATATTATTACTGACAATAACAGTAATTGTAATATGTGTGACCCAGTAAAAAAATGACTGCTACTCTCTTCAAGCTACATGAAGCATCATTTCTAAACCAATGGATGTATTGTGTAATAAAATACTTTAGCTATTTACCACAAAAAATGTAAGATATTATCATGTATTACATATTTATTCTTGCAAGTTTTCAATTTCCTTTGTTCTCTGTTACTGTAAATGTTCAATATTAAATTTAAGATTAAACCATTATCAGTTATCAGAAAATAATAAATTATTTACTACTGATGTAAATTCTGAATATTAAGATTTTACTTTTAAAAATATTTAAAAAATGAGATCATAATCAAAACAAAAAGCTTATTACATCATCATTTCTAGAAAAATTTTCATTTTCAAAATCAATGAAATCTTTCTTATTTGTCTTTTTTAAAAAAAAATCTGAATGAATATTTATTTATATCTCTTATTTCTAAAGAACTATGCTTTAAAAGTTTAAATTTGTTCATTATTTATTGCAAAATTACAATATTTTCATACTTTTATTATAATTAGACCGACCAAGAAGGAAGCTAAACTTGTAAACAGCTTCAGTGTATAATTTGCATTGTATGATAATATAATATTCTATTTTTGAAAATAAATTATTTCTGTTTAAAATAAATTATTTATAATTTATATTATTAAATTTTAATAAATATTGTATAAATAATTGTATAAAAAGAATATAGAATAGTAATAAAATTGCAACTAAACATGTTTTTGGTTATTCAAACTATTTTCTCATCTCGTAAAAATGATGACATCAGAAAAATGTCAGACTACAAAAGAGTCAAGATGGTTAGAAGGTGGAGCTAAATTTCTGCTATCTTTGCCAAATTTTAGATTTTCTTGCCATCCATGAATTTTTTTTTTGAACAAAAATTTTATAATGTATAGAAAAATATGCATTTTTTTAATATAAAGCTTGTGAAAATTCTCACTAGAGAATGAATTACTGAAAAATATAAGAAAACTCAGACCTATCGATAAGAGAATTAAAGGAGAATAAAAGTATATTTTAAGGATTTTTTAAAAATATTGTATTGGATACTTTTTAATATTGTTTACAGTAATTTATAAAACAGTGTAGAAATGTTAGCCTTTTTAAAATTAGATTGACATTTTTTTTTGAATATATATAATAGGAGGCAACTGTTCTTATTTATTTTTATTGATTTATTGTTTAAATTGTATTAAGTATCATAAAGCCAAAATTTATAGCTTATATATATATAAAGTATAAGTAGATAATCGAAAAATAATGGATAGAGAAAATAATACGTTTTTTTAATGTTGTAGAATAATTATCTATTTTTTAAATTATTGTACGTTCACATTTTTTAGAAGATAAATAATAGGAGTCTATCTCTCATGTTTATTTCTTTTCTTTCTTATATTTAGTCTATCTTTTTTATCATATATATATACTATAATAATATAAAAATTGCCTAAAAATTATGAATACCAAATGAAATAGTATAAACAAATGAAAAAAATATTATAATCAAGCGTTGTTAGTTGAGAGGTCATCGCAGCCATCTTGCAAGCAAGTAGTTGGTTGCAGACGGTATTGTGGGTTCGCCTCCCGGACAATGCTATGACATATGGAAAAAAAAAACTAATCATGTTTAAGAGTGCCAAGTTTAATATTATCTACTTCTGATAAAAAGTCTTATTCAGACTCCACTTGAATTACCAAATATAATGGTTTTAAATTAAATTAGAAATTTTTTATCTAATATTCTGACTAGTTAATATTATGATATATTTATAAAGGATTTGAACTCAGACTTGAAAGTCTGAGTTTAAATCCCTTCTAATTACATTGAGTTCAATATGGATAATATACTTGTTTTCAAATATTATAATATATAAATATAAAAAAAAAAAAAATCAAACATGGCATCATAGTAAAAATATTCATCACTAGAGTTTATTCAAAAATTTGGGAGTCCGGTTGACTTTGAAAGCATTAAAATAATCCCCTGTAGCTAGAATTATTAAATTTCTTTTTATTGAAAATTTATTGTCATAGTGTTGTGTTATTTCTGTGAATGGAAATTATAATAAATTTATTGCTATTTTTTAAAGTTAGCAGGAATTAATAATGGTTTATTGAATATTTTTTCGAATATTAACAAAAACATATTTATTAGGATTGTGGAATAACTACGCCACTGAAAATGTATAATAAAAAACATGGCTGCTAACCTTGGTATCCAGAATTATCCATACTCAATCTTGGTATCCAGGATTATCCTTAAGTACCATATATATATTCAATAAAACTTTGTCTCCAAAATCAAATGTAAAATTAAAATCAACTTAGTTTCCTCAAATTTAAGAAGTGCAATTCTTTCTCTCCTCTGATGCCATCTATTGTGATCTTCAATAATTAATAGAACAATTCAACTCTAATTCTTAGACACATTTTTGATCTCTTTTTTTAATTAATGAGGATTTGGGATTCAAATCAGGTACACACCTCTTTAATTTCTTTTTTATTATAAAACTAATATCTTACAATTAAAAAAAAAGCCAAGTTTTTTAATAATATCTAATATTTTATATAGTTATATGGAGAGGTTGATTTGGGTTCAACACTTTAGAATTTTTTGAATTTCAGACTATTAGTTTGATCGAAAAAAGAAGTTAAAAATGGCTTCCAGATATGTACTTGGTCCCCCTCTGTGAAAGCCAAGTCCTCATTGATTATGACAAAAGCCAGAACTATCTGAAGATAGGAATTAAATTGTGTTACTATTTGAAATCAATATTTATTAAAATTTATAATAGATGGCAGTATGTCCATAGAGCTGACAAAGATTATGTTGTGGAAATGGGACGGAGCAGAATATGGGAAAACTTAGACTGGGGAATGTAAAATTAAGTAGCTAACAGGTTTCTCTGGGCATATTTGCTGAGAGATTCTTGACTCCGTTTAAGAAGAAGCTACAGTACATCACATCACATCACATGTTTATAATATTTTAATAAGCTGAAAGTATCAGGGTATTGTTATATTAATATTAGTAAAAAATTACATAATTTTTTTAATGAGGTTAATGGCGTAATGGTTAGTGCATTTGACTATTAAATATAGCATCCAAGGATTGATATGGGTTGATGAAACTTGAAAGTAATTTCAATTATAAGTTGAATCAGAAATTTGTTTAGATAGCTGGTCCATATAAATTTTAGCTAACCATCCCATTATTGGTTGGCAAATGAGTATCCCACTATTTTAAACTAGAAATAAAATATGAAAGAAAGAACATGAAAAATCATTACCTAGGATTTGACTAGATTCAAGGTTATTATTTACAGTGGATTATTTAAAGATTAATTAGACTTTTAATTTGTCCAAAATAGCCACTGTTACTTATATAATATAAATTGTAATTTAGCCCTAGCATGATTTGGTGCAGCGAATAAATTACAAAATTTTGGAACTCGGCGTCCATGGGTCGTAACCTAGCTTTATCAATTCCAATGTGAGCAATAAAACCATTTGAATTTTTACCCTATATGGTTTAGGGCAGTGGTAAAGTGCAAAATCTAAAGCTCATGGTCTATAGATGATGGCCTAGGTTGATCATTTCGGGTGATAGAACTTTTTGAACACAGGAGCAAAAAAATTCATTCGGTTATTTAATATTTTAATTGCAATTTAAATTCAAACTTTTAAGCCATAAAATAGTTTTTTTAAATAATTGCTATTAAGTGAGCCTATTGTAGTAAATTTTTTATTATATACCATAAAAGTATTTAATCGGATATCGATGGATATCCATTAAGAGAAACCTTTTTCTTTTCTAAAAAGAATGTGATAAATATTTTAGCACCCGAAAATGTTAAAAGTAATTATTTTAATAAAGTATTTGAAACTATTAAATAAAAAATAAATATTTTAAGAATACTGAAAAAAATATGACCATGTTATTTTGTAAATTAAAAATTAAACGCTCCTAATTTCGAAAAACAGAGCGCAATTTTGATATGCGTGAATCCAATTTATTATTTTCAAATTCAATTCGACAAGCAAAATTAATATTTAAAGTATGTCTTTTTTGAGCGATCTAGCAATTTTCAACAAATTTTATTTTGCTTTACATAAATAATAAAATAAAAGCGAAAAAAAAAATAACATTTCTTTTTTCAAATGATAAAGTTGCGACAATTAGGATCGCTAACAGTTTGAACACAGGTTTAATTTAAAGATTGAAAATAAATAATTATAAGTACATGCTATAGTTTTAGATCACAACTGATAGACTTCATGCCAAGAAACCATTAATGCTGGGTGGAGTCTAAAATGCAGTAATAATATTTTTAAAAAATTGTTTTAATACGAGATATTCATTTCAAAATCTACATGGTTTATCGATTAATTTTAAATTAAGATATTTATGTAATTAAATGTAGCTACCCGTAAATAAATATTATAGATTATAGTTTTATAAAAATCACACTAAAATCCTGTATATATAAAACAGCACTGATTATATATGTGTGTGAGGATAGTAATCTAGACTAACTGATGATTGCTGGTTTAGCATGAAATACGCATATTGGTGATTATTTATCTTTTCAACATGTGTGTAATCAGGTGGGTCAGCAATATGAGATGGTACTGAGAGTGGTGGGTCGTGTGAAAGTCTGAGTTCGAATCCCGCCTAAATATATAAATGCAGGTTTAAGCCTGTGCAATGTATTAATAATTATAATACTATATATTATAATAAGTATAATAATGTTCAAGGCATAACTTTATTATTAACGACACTGGGATTGAAATGTTGACTGGCTTTTAATGATTACATATAATAAGTAAACAACTTATAAAATAATAAAAAATCAAGTAAGATGTCACATGACCTAATTTTAATAAAGCTCGTATTTACATATATTATATATATAGCTTGCTGGGTTGTCCTAGTATTTTTAATCTAATGAATATCCTGGCACCTCACTGACGACGCCAGAAGCAGAAACCGGCCTGTGGTTGAGGATATTCTCAAAGTTTGTTAAGAGCTTATTTTGCAAGCTCTATATCTAACATAAGTAAACAAATTTTATTAATCCTTATAAGTCGATCACAGAAATATTAAAGATAATATTAATTCTATACATTCAGAGGAAATATAAAAATAATAAATATAACCTTAATTCTCTTAGACAATAGTTATTGTATATATATTAAATGGTTATAATTGTTTTTCACAAGGCTTCTCAGTACCAAAAATATATAAAAGTTCAATCTTTTATTAACAAAGGTTGGTACTACAAGATGTTTTCTGAAATCAGTATTAGTATACCCTATACGGTTTGGTGCAGTTGGTAGTATGTCCAATTGGGATCAGGAAGTCCCAGGATCTATTTTGGTGCTTGAAGGTCTGGCACTCAAACTTCTTATGAACTCCCAAGTAATAAAACCATATGTCTTTTCTTTACCCTGCATGGTTTGGTGCAATTGGTAGTACCCCTGACTTAAGATAAGGAGGTTCCAGAACCAATTTGGGTGCTCACAGGTTTGGCACTTGAACTTCTTATGAATTCCTGAGCAATGAAGCTATATGTTTTTTTGTGTTAATATAGATCAAGTTATATATTTACATTTTAAATTATAATTCAAAGTATGACCTTTAAATGTTTAATTAATAAAAAGTACTTGCAATAGTTTAAAGACCTTTACTTATAAATAGCTTTAATATATATATATATATATATTCAAACAAATCTATTCAACACAGTATTCAAATTTTAAATAAAATATATTCTTTACTGGAAGTACTTTTGATTGTATTACTGACAATCTTTATCAACCATTAATTACTACAAATCTATGCAAAACAAAAACTTATATTAAACCATCTTCATTTCTAGATATTATCATTGCCTCCTTAATTTTTCGTTTTTCATTACATCTTTCAATTTGAATAACTTTCACATCTCTATTATCAAATTTAAAACCATAATTACACACTCTATTATAATCAAAAATAACTATGGAGTATTAATAACTACTGAAGTTAAATTTTCTTTCTGTACACATTTATACAATATCTTATGATTATTATATCTTTTTTGTAATGT
Organism: Epiperipatus broadwayi; assembly: GCA_028023455.1. Taxonomy (NCBI): domain Eukaryota; kingdom Metazoa; phylum Onychophora; class Udeonychophora; order Euonychophora; family Peripatidae; genus Epiperipatus; species Epiperipatus broadwayi. Next base: position 48,150 of record JAQFVV010012484.1, read on the forward strand.
ACACTTTGATTCCCCTATATATTTCATTCCACAAACACATATCAACATATATATATAACAGTACTTAGTTCAAACTTAGAAATCCCAGTTTTAGAATTATTTGATAATCTTTTCTACATGTGTGTGGTCATGTGTATCAGTTGTATGAGATAGTGTGGATAGTTGGAGGGTGCTTAAAAATCTGAGTTCAAATCCCCTATGTTTACAATTAAGCTCCAGGTTTGTGAAGAGTGCCTAGTTTTCAAATATTTATAAACAAATAGAAAAAAAATTCTGTTGAAATAATATTTAAATCTAAAAGTCCAAACAACTCCTCTAATATATATATATATATGGGGGGGGTACGTGTGTAATATTTAAAATACAAGCATAATTCATATACTTGAAGTTTAAATGTAATTATAGAGAACTTGATCACAAAGTTTCAAGCTCTCTTTAACTATTTACTCTATCTCATACAACCAATACACATGACCACACATATGTAAAAAAGATAAATGATCTCCAATAGTTGTATTTTGTACTAAGCCATCACTCATTAGTTGATCTACATCATCATCTTCCCACATATATACAACCAATGCTAGGTTTATATTAAGATAGTCTATCTTCAAACTTTAATGGACAGGCTTCAATCTACTCCACCCTCCAATTCTTCAGCCATTCATACCATTAAAAATCTGATGATGGAGTGTCCATGCCCCTTGGTAATGCCAATATTATTGTCATGCCTACATTAACCGTAACTGATTCTGTTATCAGATTTTCAATGATATGGGTAGCTAATAAATTGGAGAGTGGAGTAGATTGAAGCCTGTCTATTAAAGTTCGAAGGTATGCGATTTTAATATAAACTGAGTACTGACTTATATAACTGTGAGAGATGATGATCTAGACCAACTGATGAGTGTTATTTCAGCCCAAAATATGTATATTGGAGATCATTTATATTTTTTTCACATGTGTGTGGTCATGTGTATTAGTTACATGAGATAGAGTGGATAGCTTATACGATCTTTCAATCTGCAGAAATAATTTCAGTTAATTCCTTAACCTGTGGATTGAAACACTATATATATGTAGTTTATTGCCATTATATTTTATTATTTTTATTGTTATTACAATAGTTTTTTAATTAGCAGACATTTTATTTGTATTTTATATATACATATATTGTTGAGGATAAACTTACAGTCATCAAAAGCTTAAATAATAGGTGGATCTAGTATACTCTTGATCCTTTGTCCACAGAGTGCTACTAATTTATAACTTAATTGGAGAGTGCTTTACTCAATTATATATGCATCGAGATATGCTAATTTAATATTTACATTTATTAACATTTATTTTATTATTAAAACAAGCTAACTGAAAGGAGATATAGTTTGTCGTCTTATATAATTGATTATTAGTTTAATAATTATTAACACCATGCTTTCATCTGGCTCGTGTATTGATTTTATTCTGAATATCCATCAATGTTGACATGGGTCATCATCATCATCAACCATTATTAATCCATTGCAGGATCAAGATCTCTCCAAGTTCAATTCATCTCCTCCAAAGCTTCTCTTCTCCAGATCACTACATGCACACTTTCTTATTTTATCCATCCATCTTACATGTGGTCTCTTTCTGGGTCTTTTACAATCTCTTGGAATCCAGTTTAAGATTTCAACTGTCCATCTATTATCATATCTTCTAGCAATATGTCCAGCCCAATTCCACTTCAGTCTTTTAATTTTTTTCAATAAGGTCAGTAACCCTTGTTTGTACTCTTACCTGTATATTGCGTTTTCAAACTCTTTTTGTTACTAGATGGGGATTTTATGCATAAGCCTTCTGGCACTCATTGATTACTCTGGCTTTCACAGAGTGGAAATATGTATAGAGAGTTTTGCCTGTTTTAATAACAGTTATGAGCAAGCATAAGAAATGGTGATCACGGATGCTTCATTCAGAAATAAGTATGGTAGTTTTTCTGCTTTAGATGGCTGTTTCACCATTATTGTAACTCATACTAGCATAGGATTTTTTTAAAATCATAAATTTAGTTATACAGCTTCTATTGTCATAAACAAATTTGATAAATATGGAAATATTTTTTTAAATTTTAAATTGTGCACTAAGTCATGGCTTTTTTGTTTTAACATTTTTCTCCGTTATCATCTTCAATAATAAATAGTTGTAAGACTTTTATCTTTGTGCAAATAAAACCTTTTCTTTCTAACTAACTATGGATGTGTTCCAATTTTTCATAGGACATGCTTACATTCATTATTTTTTTAAGAAATCAAATAAACATGTTTATGAATTTACATATAATGAATATAATTCTATATTTAAACAGCATTTAACATGTATAGCAAGAAAAGATTATAAATTTATAAAGCATTGCTGGGCATACAGCCATCACCACCACCACCACCATCATCATCATCATCATTATTATTATTTTTTTTAAAGTGTCATAGCATCGGCCAGGCACGAACCCGCAACCCAGGCTACTGCCTGCAAGTGCAAGGCAGTCGCGCTGACCTCTCGACCACCAATGCATTATTATCATCATCATCATCATCATCATTATTATTATTATTCATTAATAATAGTCTACAAGCTCTATCATAGGTAAAAAGCAAGTCTAAAAGAACAACTTGACCAATCATAACGCCATTCCAAGTACAACGGGAAAAACTAAAATTACTCATCTACAAAAGTCAAAAATCAGCCTGTTGCAGCTAAGCATAACTCAGAAATCTCCTCATCCATCCTGAAACCTCTAAAGATTTAACATATAGCTATTCCTTCAAAATTCATGTCACATATAGATCTCCTATCAATCCATCAGGGTAACCAAGCCTATCAACATTGCTCCTTGCCAAAGACTATTTTTTGCCTGGATTACACACCCTTTCCACATCCCCTTCTTAGTTCATATGTATCCCGTTCCAATTCACCATATTGTACTTGAATTTCATTTTGCCATGTAATTATCCCTTTGTAAACCTTTTTCAACTGTTGTGTATTTTGTCTTTTTGATGAATAAAAGCTTTCATCACTGAGAAAAAAAATCCACAAGCCAAATTTAACTTTTTCATTATGATTTATTTTCAATATGAATTAAATATGTTAAATTATTGGTAATGGTATACCATAATTTATTCATTAACATTTATTTATTATCTAGTTCATTTCTTTCTAACCTCCAATAATGTCAACTTTAATTAATTATTTATTTCACTTTTATTATTGTTATTTAAGTAAACACTATTTTTTTCTTGTGCATATCTTTCAACATATAAAATCTATTATATGATCTTTACGTCTTTTAAATTTATGTATATATAAGGAAATAAAATAAAAACATTCCCTATACATTACCAACTGTAATAATAAATAAAATATTTTTTATTGATAATAGCAATTATAAAGAAGTATTTTCACTTATTATCATAACTAAGTCTTACAAAAGTAATTGAAAAACTTCTATTACAATTGTTATTGCTAATATTTACTATTAATGTTTATTTGTTATATATGTAGAATACTAAAAAATACATTGGACAAATATAATGTAAATGTATTGAAGGTGAAAATATTTGCTAAATCAAATTATGTACGTATACTTTTTATTGTTTGGCAGTAAAAACGATTGTCTGGTTATCTGTCTGACTTTCTGTCTCTCTACTTACTTACGGACCTTTCTACCTACCTACTTATCTATCTATCTATCTATCTATCTATCTATCTATCTATCTATCTATCTATCTATCTATCTATCTATCTATCTATCTATCTATCTATCTATCTATCTATCTATCTATCTATCTATCTATCTATCTATCTATCTATCTATCTATCTATCTATCTATCTATCTATCTATCTATCTATCTATCTATCTATCTATCTATCTATCTATCTATCTATCTATCTATCTATCTATCTATCTATCTATCTATCTATCTATCTATCTATCTATCTATCTATCTATCTATCTATCTATCTATCTATCTATCTATCTATCTATCTATCTATCTATCTATCTATCTATCTATCTATCTATCTATCTATCTATCTATCTATCTATCTATCTATCTATCTATCTATCTATCTATCTATCTATCTATCTATCTATCTATCTATCTATCTATCTATCTATCTATCTATCTATCTATCTATCTATCTATCTATCTATCTATCTATCTATCTATCTATCTATCTATCTATCTATCTATCTATCTATCTATCTATCTATCTATCTATCTATCTATCTATCTATCTATCTATCTATCTATCTATCTATCTATCTATCTATCTATCTATCTATCTATCTATCTATCTATCTATCTATCTATCTATCTATCTATCTATCTATCTATCTATCTATCTATCTATCTATCTATCTATCTATCTATCTATCTATCTATCTATCTATCTATCTATCTATCTATCTATCTATCTATCTATCTATCTATCTATCTATCTATCTATCTATCTATCTATCTATCTATCTATCTATCTATCTATCTATCTATCTATCTATCTATCTATCTATCTATCTATCTATCTATCTATCTATCTATCTATCTATCTATCTATCTATCTATCTATCTATCTATCTATCTATCTATCTATCTATCTATCTATCTATCTATCTATCTATCTATCTATCTATCTATCTATCTATTTTTGATTGCCACACAATACAATGTTAGAGTTTTGCCAAAACTTATATGTTTAATTGTCAATAAATTTTATTTAATTGACAATTAGTCGCAAGTTTTTGAAGGATTTTAATATTTTGTGCAATGATTAGAGATTTTTACTCACCTTGTGTGGGTGTGTATATATATATATATATAAATGAACAGGAAGTAACTGCCAATGAATTATATAACATAAATTCACAGATAATACCACCTGTCTCTTTGTACTGGGAACCCCTCTCATCGATGACCAAACAATACTCATACTGAGGACTCTTTTATTATATCATAAAGAAATAATTAATAAGTGCAGCCAAAATAAAAAAAAATTAATTTGTTTATTAATCTGCTGAATTAACTTAGATAATTAATAGAATGTGATAGTAATTTCTATTATAAAAGATTAAATTTGGCAGTGTTTGAGAGATTTGCATAATTGCATATATAATAGGTAACTGTGAAGTGCCACCTATGTTGTCAGATTGAACAACGAATGTCTTTACTTATATCAATACACCGAAAATGCTTCTGTGTACATGTGAATTATTCACTCATAATATGTCTTTCATCATTATATTAATTATTAATTGGTATTTGATTAAAACGGATCTTGATAATGATGATCAACCTTCAATTTCTTATATAAATATTTATATCAGGTATCCTAATTATATTTTCTGATCATTATATACCAAATCCTATTTGAGATAATCTTATTTAACATTTATTCATAAGGCTTTATTTGAATTTACCAGATTTGAACTTCGTTAACTAGCATTCGGGTGCTATTTTTCTCCAAGAAAGACTACATATGAGTATTTTATTTTCTGGCCTCATTATCACAGTTCTCATAGTAATAGTTCATCTTTTCTTAATTCAGAACATGTGCATTCATGATCAGTGGAAAATTGATATATCAGCATTGGAGGCAATACTACTGAGAGAATGACACATAGACAAAATGAGATAAGTTAAATAGCAGTATTATGCATTCCAGATATTCTCAATTGATTTTAAAATTTACTTGGAGATTAAAATTAAATGTTCTTAAAAATATCAATTGTTAATTATAAATATACAAAAACATTTAACTAACATATATATTGCTTACACTATATTAATGATGAGATGATAATAGATGGACAATTGAAATCTTAAACCAGATTCCAAGAGATTGTAAAAGACCCAGAAAATGACCACATGTGAGATGGGTGAATGAAACAAGAAAGTATGCAGAGGTGATGTGGAGAAGAGAAGCTAAAGATCAGCAAAGATGGATTAAACTTGGAGAGACCTTCATTCTGCAGTGGATTGATAATGGTTGTTGATGATGATAATATTAATGAACTTTGTTAGTAATAACCAGAAAAAAATTAAATAATATAAATAATGTATACATTCTGGAAAAACCTCACACAATTATTAAAACACATGTATTGATCTATATTTTGAGAAGCCCTTATATATACAGGTGGTCTCTACTTTTGTACAATTCATGATTTTGTATGAAGAGCAATAAAAAAGATGCAGTGTTTTACATATTTTTTTACGAAGAAAAAAAAGAATAGCTAATTCTACTATCTCTTGATAAATTTATAAAGAAAACACCAGAAGTTACTAATCAATAAAGTCTTATGTATATGCTAATACACATTTGTACATTACAACTTTCATACACATTTCAGGAACCAATAAGATATGAAAGTTAAGGATCACCTGTATAATGGAACCCATGACTGAGTTTATAGGCATGGCTTTTATGTGCATGCTTTAAAATTATGTATTCTAAGGTATAAAAAGTCATGTGTGTAAATAAATTATAAAGTAATTTGTTTACTAATAGTAATTGTAAAAATTTAAATTTTATTACCATTTTTTGTTTTAAAGTGAAATAATTATTTTAAAATAATGTTGCTATGGGAACCAATTAAAAACACTTGTATTGTCTACTTTATATAAAAAGAGGGAATTGTCACTCCTTCATTGCGTCACTTATAAGAGGAAAGTCAATAAAAAATATAAGGATTATTTAAGTTGATAATGCAATTATTTGGATTAAAAAAACTTCAGAATGCCTTATCCTGATCTTTCCTGTGATGTAGCTGATTATGGAATTGTAAACAAAGAAATGCCTTAGAAATTAACTTTGATTCTGCCTGTCTATTAACTACTGTCTGAAGCTAAAAATATGTGACTCTTGCTATTAGACAATTTTTTCTCTAATGAATAACCAAATGGAAATATTATCTATAAATTAATTTATATATCTACATAATTTCGATGTTTTTAATAGCAGGAAAAACTACATGGATTAAGCTACTATTGAAACAAACCAAGAGAAATTAAGATATTAGAAAATTGTTTGCAGATGTATAAAATAATGATTTTGATGTCTGTATTTCTACATTCACAAGGTAATGAAATGTGAACTCATGAAGATATAATAGGTAACTGAATGAACTTAATATAAACTTTTGTTTTATGAATTATTATGAATCAACAAAGATTTTTTCTATCATGTGTGATCTTCATTCAGTCTTAGATGTAAATATATAAATACACTTTTTTATATTATTCTCATTTTATTTGTTAATGAAAATTATCATTATTGTTAATAATTTTGTTGTTGTTGATTTCTCATCTGAATTCTAAGCAGATTTTATTTTGTCATTCAGACATATTATTAATGTGGAGGGGGTTACAATTAGAAAACATGGCTAAATCTGCATAAAGACATGACCACTATAAACTAATCAATTAAAAATAAAATTTGAATAATCATTTCACTATACCCGGTCACCTGTTAGGGGTTTATAATTCCTCTAGACTAAAAAAATAATTTGTGAATGACTAAGTCTGCATAAAAACATGACTACTATAAGTGAGTCAATTAGAAATAAAATTTGAATAATCACTTCACTATACTCAGTCACCCATTAGGTGTTTCTAATTTCGTCATTTATTTTGTTATTTTGATCAATTACCATTTGCTAAAAGGATGATTGTCATTACAATATATATATATGATAAACAAAAATGCAAGTTAAAAAACTTGCTAACGCTTGTATTTATGTCCACAGATGGCGTTCTACCAAAAACGCCCATCAAGCGTATGTTTTGTTTACATAAACGTCAGAGTAGTTAGTATTCACTATCTCTAACTATAATTGGAATTATAGTTAGAGATAGTGAATACTAACTACTCTGACGTTTATGTAAACAAAACATACGCTTGATGGACGTTTTTGGTAGAACGCCATCTGTGGACATATATATATATATATAGAAATTTATACATATGAAATAGGTTGAGATTGTTGATTGTTTTGATATTAAGATTGTGCAAATGTTGACTGATTTTAATAATTATTTATAAACCCATTTAGTCTAGAACATTATTACACTTATTATTTAAGTAATACCTGAGGTGCAATTTTGAAAATTATAATTGCTGTTAGCAATGTTATAATTGCCTACTTATTAGTCTACTTTCAGATCAGGCTATATTTTGTTTAAGATTTATTTAAACTTCTTTGTATCAATAATTTCAATCTCTGTGGTCAAGTTGCAATTTATAAATACAATGAACCATAAATAAAAGTGAGATTCGACCTTTATTGTTAAAAGGATGTTGCCATGACAACAGGTTGAGATTGTTGACTGATATTGATATTGTCTAGGTGTTAGCTGATTTTAATGATATAAAATATTGTTGAAGGTAAAACTACTCTTCATACACTCACACTGTAAAATTGATGTGGACTCTCTCATCAATGCTGGAACATATTCTTAAAATAAACCAACATTTATTGATCATGCTTGAATTTGGGCTTTGATGGGAGGGTGCTTGTCAATTTTATAGTGCAAGTGTAAAGAATAGTTTCCTTCAATATTATTTCATATGTATAAATTGCCATATTATTAATATTCATATATATATTAATTAATAAGTTCAGTGTTAGAAGTAGTTAGAAATGAGAAATGTTATGTTCCATGTCATATACAAATTGAACTTGTGCAAGTAATACACAGATCTAAAAATCAGGCTCATATTAAGATCAAGCCTTAATTTGGTCAATAAATGTTGATTTATTTAAAGAATAAATTCTGATTATAAGGGGATAGCATATATGCTTTACCTATGATTTTAAAACATTTATTGATATGTATGAAAAGTAATTTCCTTCTACAATATTTTATATATGGATATATCTATAAATTCTTACTACCCTTTAGCTCAAGACAGTTCAGAAAGATTTCCACCAGTGGGCTATTTATGATCTGAATTATTACAAAGTCTCTATTCATTTATTTTAGTGTGAATCAATATGTTTGTTGATTACATAGATTAGATAAATTCAGGTGATTGGAAAATCAGTTCTCATGTAATTAAAAGATTATATTTCATTAAGTCTTCTGATATATATAAATCACACAATACAAATTAATACAGTAGAAAACTCTCCATAAAGTAGTGCCAACCAACTCCAGCCTTAGAAATCAATGGCTGCATGAAGGTTTGTGTATAAAATCATAGTGCCTACTAACCAGTATTCCAAGACTAGTTTCTAGCTTATGGCTTTTATCAGTGAGAAGCCTTGGATCTGAGAGCACTGCATTATCACTCTCTGACAACTTTAATTCATTAATAAAAATATTACTTATTATTATTGTCATTATAAAAAGTTTTCTTTTTTTTAGAAACTTAAATTACAATTATAAAATTATTTTATTATAGTTCTGAATGCCTGCACATGTAGATTCTATATGTATGCATTCTTGGAAAAGATAAGTTGAATAAGTAACATATGATTATTATAACTATGCAATAAAACTTGTGTGTGTATATATATAATACGCACAGTGTTAAATACTTTATAGTGTTTTAGAGTTAAATCAGTATAACTATGAAGTGCCCTCTAGCAACAGCATAAGACAATACAGCTTAAAGATAAAAGAACATACTCTTTATCTTTTTCCTACTTCATTTTAGCTAAAGGATTGTCTGGAATGCCTTTGCTAGAAGAAAGGAATTTTATATCAACCACAAATGTATTTCTAAATATTTGTTTAGCCTGATTGATATTTAGAAATAAATTTCTAATTGCTTAAAATTTATTCCTTCTAACAAAGGCCTTGGCATAAAAAGAGAAAATTAATGATAAAGAATATGCTCTTTGGCCATTAATATGTACTGTCACATACTGTTGCTAAGGAAACTTCCATTAAATAACTATAGTTGCTATGAGTTAATCTCAAAACATTATATATATGTATGTGTACATATATACATTAAATACATGAAGCTAATTAGAGAATACGTGTTTGGGATTCATTTGTTTTATTCCTATGAATATTGATAAAGACTTTTTGAGTTGAAACATATGATAAGATGTTTATCTAATTTATTCTTAGGATTAGTACAAAGAAGAGATTATTTTAAATGTTTTATAAACCAAATATATTTTTTCCCATATGTCATAGCATCGGCCAGATGGCAAACCCACAACAACCATCTGCAACCAACTGCTTGATTGCAAGACGGTTGCTCTGACCTCTCAGCTAACAATACTTGACTACAAACCAAATATTTAAATAGAGAAATTAATATTAGTAGCTATAATTTATTATATATATATATATATATATATATATATATATTGTAAGGGGACTTACAAACTACCACCAACCTGCACTAAGCTACACCCTACTAAGCCTAACCAAACAATTGTTAAATAATTGCTTACTCTTTTTCAAACACACATATACACACTAAACACTGTGATTAGCAAGTTAGTTTTATTTTTATATAAAGAAAGATAAAGTTTCAAGTTAGACACTAACAAAATAAATATACCCATATATATATAGACAGTATGACTAACCAAGAATATTGTAAGTCATCAACTAACCAACATTATGACGTGAACATAAATAAAATACACAAGATAATTACCTAATGTCAAGCATATTGCTAAGCAACCAGATTTGGAAATGAAAAGATAATCCCAATAAATATTTATTTTAATAACATTATGTTGCTGTACAATTAAGCAATAATACGCAAATGCAGCAAGCATGAGAAAGTCAACATCTTGACAACCATATTATTATTTTTTCGTTAAAAAAGCAAGATGGACGTATGTTTTCAATTTTGAAAAAAATTACAATCGTGTAAAAATAAAAAGTAATTTACTTCATCTGTCAATATAAACCAAAACCTGAAATACCTCTAAAATATGGGAAAAAACCGAATTATTTGAGCTAAATGTTAAAAAGAAAACTTCAAATTTACATCAAATCATTGTAAGAGAATAAATAAATAACTGTTAAAAATCAGCAAGGACAGTTTTTTGCACAATTTCTCTATGCATAAAAACAATCCTAGAAAAACTACACATACTAACAAGGGTACTGCAATGTGGTCTGGCTAAAAGAACTATGCTGTAGGAGGCTGAATGCCAGCTCTTCAAGCCCATAGAACCATTATGGTGTGTGAGATGCCTTTCTTTTTAAATACTGATTGATGATGATGACCTTCAGTGGATATCCTGCATCTTCTTCAAAGAAAATGAACAGGACAGCCCTGATTATCTATGATTCTGGAGTGAATGTGTGACAATTAAACTTATGGATAGTACATTGCCCAAGAAGCTCTATCACCAGAAGGAATAAACTTTGAACATGATGGACAGTGCTTGCCAGACTCAAAAATTGATTTTTTTTTAGTTTACTCAATTGATTTGTATTTTTATTTTATTAATTATTTATCATCTTATTTTTACTTTCATATTTTTTCCCCTTCATTCCCATGTTTGGAAGCTTATATTTCAGAAAATGGGAAAGTTTATTTTAAGTGTAATGGGGGGGGGGATTACATTTCATAAACATTTTATTATATAAAATAAAATTAGATCTATGCACCCCTCCAGTAGCTTGACATCACCTGACTGAATGTGAAATAAGGTAAGATATTGATGTCATTCCATATTAAAATCATACAGTAGTGAGTGACAGAACAGACTCTTCATTATTTGTTAAATGTTTTACTAACACTCGTTACATCTTCATTTTTTGATGTACATAACTAACTTCATTAAGTATATGGTTTCTCCTATCAATATTAGGGAATAACATAATGTATAGAAGGGGTTCCTCTCCTCCGACAAGGATGGTGATACTGACAGTAAGCATTACATTATAATACAATTGTATGTAAGAATAATTAGTAAGTCAGATTTGCTATCTTCTAATTTTTTTATTATTATTTTAAACTTTTGTAAATAAAGATCACCAGGATATGGATTTCTATCATAGAGTTTAAGGATCAGGATATTAATCGCATTTAACTCTTAAAGTGATAGAAAACCATCCTTGATTCATATTATTATACTTGTAAATATTGTTAAAATAGCTTCATTATTTAATAAATGTTATTGTTGTTTCAATCCATTTGCTCTCTCTCTCTCTCTCTTGTTCTCATGGTTGTGCATTCAGACCTCTAAATATATATGCTAATATATATGCTAAATTCCAATACACAGATGCCTTTATTTATATGTATACTGATATTGGAAATATTCTGGAAAATGCCATAAATTGATCCTCACTTATATAGAGGCACAGTAGTTGTTGACCTGAGTAGGCCCATCCCTGAAGAGAATGAAGTCCGAATTCTCCCTGAGTTCAAATACTGAGACAAAATGAAGCCAGAAAATGAGTGAGATGATGATGAACTAGCCCAAATTATATCTAGATTAAATGTGTAAATATAGAACTAGCCCATTGGAGGTGGATATGATCATGGGTTAAATAGTTTATCGCATCCATGCCAGCATTTTACCCGAAAATCTTAGGTCTGATTGTACTTAGTTGCATTTCCCCATTTTGCAAGAATGACCGGTCCATTACTATACACACACACACACACACACAAAATGCTCAAAACTAGCTTAGCCAAAATATATAATTAAATATATGCAACTATGCATGTCTATAGGTCATCATTTTATTAACCTACAATTATAAGTATAATATATCAAAATAAAAAAGGATATCCATCTTTTTAACACCTCCTAGATCTTATTAAGACAATGTCTGTCTTTACAAGATCTAGTTGGAAATAGAAAAATGAGTAATCATATTTTATTTTGATATATTATAACTATAGCTATAGGTTAATGAATTTATTAGTGACCTGAATTTTAATATCAAGAAATTTAATTGCCATGTTAGATGTGATCTCACACAATCTTCTGAGCAGCTGATGATATCAGATTTGATGGACAAAAACACACACACTGCAAGATGTTAATTGATTTTCCATCAAATGTTTTATATAAAAATATAAATTTTTATAAATTTCTGTAAAGAATGTAAATAGTATTAATACATTATATATGTCAAATACATCTAGTTGTAGTAAATTTACTTTACATATATATATAAGATAAATTAAACAGGACTAAGTAGTATGAAGTATAATTGCAAACATCTAATCTAAAAACATTGTGATATTTTAGTGCCACACACTCAAGTGACAAAATTATGAAGCAAAAAATGAATCATTTTTATTCATTTCTAAATTCTTATGTCAAACAAACTTTAACTATAAAAAATGTAAAATTTATATTCATTGGATACGATTTTGATCCAGAAATTGGTGAAGTTGTTTGTGAAGAAAGAAATGACAAAAAAAGAAAGATTAAAGAGGCTTGATTTATCCTTTAAAATGAGCACATGATAAGCCAGGAGGCCAGGAGAGTTTAAATAAACAAAACCTTTTTCTATGTTCATAATTATGAGGCTTACATGTTGACAACAATTATTTTTTTATATTTTATTCTCTGTTAAAGCTTTTTCAGGTTATATATAGTACAAATTTTTCACAGCATTATATGTAATCCCCAATTTATTGACTAATTAGCTCAAAGCTGGTAAAATATTTTTAACACCCTTATACTTACTAAAAAGTTTACATGTATTACTGCTATAAATGGTCATTTTGCATTAAAATAGGCAAAACTCTCTCCATACAGTAATGCCACTCTAAGCAAGACAGAGTAATCAATGGATGCCAGAAGGCTTGTGCATAAAATCCCCATCTAGTGCCTACTCATCCAATATCCCCAAACTAGTTTCTGGCTTATGGCCTTCGTCAGTGAGAAGCCCTGGATCTGAGAGCACTGCACCTAGATCTTAGGATCTAATGCAAGTAGGCACTAGATGGGGATTTTATGCATGAGCCTTCTGGCATCCATTGATTACTCTGTCTTGCTTAGAGTGGCACTACTGTATGAAGAGAGTTTTGCCTGTTTTAACAACAGTTATGAGCAAGCATGGAAGAAAAGTGATCATGTGGTGTTTTAAGGTCATTTTGCATTCATATAGCAATCTAGTAAGTACAAGGTATTGAAAATATATTCATAGCTTTGAGTCAATTAATCAATTAACTGGAAATTACACAACACACATATAATATAAATAATATAAATTCTTATAATATTAATTATTTCAGCAACACTATCTATACCAAATATAAAATCAGTATTATATTTATTAATATATATGTGGATGTACATGTGTGCATGCTATTAAAAGAAAACACTGGAATTAAGTTTACAATTTTCAATATCACTAGCTTATGATATGATAGCCATCTCTAATAATATTTACTATAAATGCTTTTAATCTTGTGGAAAAAAATTAAACTTCACAAATGTACTTTAGATTAAATTTACATATACTCACCAGAACTTATATTTATAAACTAACTCTTATTGTCCAATCAGAACTTGAAACTCAAGTGACAAATTATTTGTACAAATTTCTCATGTTTAAATACTTGCGATTTTGAATTAAATTAGTTTGAATATACATAATAAATTATTAGTGATGTGTAGAATTGTAATCTGGTGAAAGAAAATTAAATTTCACACATTCACTATTAAGTTAAGATAACATAATTCAAAATCGCAGGTACTCAAAAATGAGAAACTTTTACTTCCCTGTGATATTAATACATTGTACAGGCTTAACACCTGCATTTATATATGTAATATATGCGGATTCAAAGTCAGACTTTCACATGATCCACAACTCTCAGTGCCATGTTATATTGCTGACCCACCAGATCACACACATGGAAGGCTGAAGAGTTGTGGGTTGGAGTAGTTTGAAGCCTGTCCATTAAAGTACGAAGATTGGCTATTTTAATATAAAACTGAATACTGATTGTATATATGTGTGGAGATGGTAGTCTAGACCAACTGATGAGAGCTGGTTTATCACGAAATACATATATTAGTGATTATTTATTTTTTCAACATGTATGTGATCAGATGGGCCAGCAATATAAGATGGCACTGAGAGTTGTGGATAGTGTGAAAATCTGAGTTCGAATCCCTGTGATATATAAACTAAATTTGTACAATTAATTTGTCAATTAAAATATCAAACTCATAATAAGTTAATTTCGTAAATTAAGCATAGTCAATAAAGATTGGTTTATATATATATAAAGCTCTTAGCATAAATGTTACACTTTCGCTTTGCACATAAATTTAATCTAATAGCACATATGCGCAGTTTAATTTACTTCCACGAGATTACAATGCACTCAGGTTGTAAATTAGCTATAGTTGTTCTTTATATATATTTAGTATATTGAAAATTGTAAGATCAATTATAATGTTTTTATTTTATTACACATTATTACATACGATATTATGTATAAGATGTGCTTTTTAAAAATATTCAGATTATTGGTTTTACTTGATTTCATTTTCATTATTACTTTTATTATTATTTTTTTATTAAAGTTACTTGTTTCATTTAATAAATATTTTTAATAATAAGCATTTTACTAACCGAATAATATTCGCTTAGATGTTTTATTATACTTTTTTTATTATTTGATTAATATTATTTTATAACCATTTCTTTGTTTCCTTTCTGATTTTTATTCAGCTCAGTATATACATATATAGTACAATTATTATTTTTTAAAATGGAAAAAAATATTAAAGACATTTTTTAAATAGTAAATAATTTTCAAACCTTTCAACCCATTGTCTATAATCGAGCGTAAAAACTCAAATACATCTTATTAATATATTTTTTCTATTATTGAAATAAACAACAACCAAACAAAAATATGTTTTAATACTTAAATTATATAATACCAAAATAGTTTGTGTAGGCTTTAATAAACTTAAACGTCTGGGAAAAAGATGTTTATTAATTAAAGAAACTAAAAAACAATTCTTAAGTAATGGTTTGGACACATACTTTCAAACTCTCTATACCCATCCACTCTATCTCATACAACCGATATTCGTTATCATACTGTAATGGTGCAGTCCTTTTTCAGCAATCGAGCTGGTCACATCTAACTAAAGTCAGACTAAGGGTCTTCGTATAAGATGCCATGGATGAAACGATGTAATTATAAATAAAAATTGAATCTCTATTAAACAAGATAATTTTAAATCAAATCATTCAATACTGTATACAACCTAGATTAATTCATCCAATCTATATCTCTGTTGATGTTTCCGTTATGCTCGAAATTCAAACTCAGGGCAGATATTGCATTTAACTCTATTCAGGCATTACCATTAACACACCATATCAGAAATTATTTCAACAAATTATTCTGAAACTAACTTATTTAATATGCCAATATCTCAATTTGATATGATATATGTAAGTATGTGCATTCATCGGTATTTTGTTTGGTAAAATAACTAAATAAATCTAATTAATAAGAGACTTCCTTGAATTTAAAAATCAACTTTAACATGTTTATTAACCTTTCTGATGATGCTTATGAGACCTTTCATCAATGATTGATGTCACTCTAATTCCGTTATTTTTAATGCTAGGATAGCCGTTTTACAGTCGTTCATTAGGTTTTTAAAAGTTCTGTAAGATGCTGCCATCTTCTGAATTATTTTACAAGTAAAAAATCAATAAAACTATCGGTAAACCTAAACAAAGAAGGAAGCTTGTCAGTGATTGGCTCTCAGCCATCAAAGACATTCTGATTGGCTGGCAAGGACAAAGAAACCACCTAATCAAAGAAGAACGCTAAGATTTTCAATTCGAAAATGATAAATCAGTGTTTTAGACCATTATAAAGTATTTTTTGAGAAATTATGAATTATTTAAATAAAATAATGCTAAAAACTAAATTATTTTAAAAAAATATTTATGATTTTAGTAAAAATATTTAAGATTTTAGCAAAAAAAATATTTACTTTTTCGTAACGTAAAACTGAAAAAAAAAAACATTTACGTCAGCAAACTCTTTTTATTCGTTACTAAGTTTAGCTTTTAATTTTGCCGCTATGAAATATTTCTACAATAAACAAATAGAAATTTATTTTTGAAAGAACTTTCGTTCACTTTCATAACCTGACAAATTATTAATATACTTTTTACAAACGAATCTAAAGTGAATATGATATTAAAAGGTTGAATATATTTTGACAATTGACTTTGTTTTGGCCAATTAAAAGTCTTGATTTTTAACTCACTCGGGCCAATAATATAATTAGCGGTTAAAAGCTTAACAAGTAACAATATGAAAATATTGTTACGTAACAAAATAAAAATAAAAATTTTATTACAACACATGCTTGCTTATATTTCTATTATTTATAGCATTCACTTAATTCTTACCCCCATATTCCCATAATAGTAATATTATCATAACACAAATACATTTTAATAATTTATAAAACAATAACTAAAAATTTAAAATTTCAAAATTATAATATAACTAAGTATTAATTCAAAGTTATGTGTATCAAAAATGATTTCCATTATAAGATCTTTGTAAAGTAATATCAGTATTATAAATAAATCTCTCCATGTATAGTCATATTATAAAGTAAAGAAATTTCATGCAAAGAGATTAATCGTTCATACAAAAATTACAACAAATATTACTATGTTAATTAAAATTAGTATTGAACAAAATTCTGTTCACTCATATATGGATTCAATTTGGAGAATAGCAAACTCTTACCTCAAGATTGAGTTAGTCTTAAATTTATCTCGGTCATTGTCATTTGTTTGTTTTTTTAAATAAAAGACCTAAATTGTATTAAATAAATAAAATTTAAAAGGTATTTAATGTAATGATCTTCTATTTCTCTTCATTTAGATAATTTTCTGGGATGAAGTACTCCCAGCACAAATGATTTTTGAAAACAAAAAAAAAATTTAGATGTCAAAGTATATAACACACAAATAAAATCTGAAATGTTGTTTCAGAATCCTATTCCCTTCTGTGATGAGATGAAGAATGTTCTTTAATAATAAAGTTCCATGTTCTTTGTTCATTGCACAGGCAATCGAGATATTCTGTTAATTAGGTTTCTTATATTGTGTGTGGTTGGCATCTTCTCCAGATTACTTTGCTACCAAATATTTTGTCATTGAAAATTATGTTGATGAAATACAAATATATTTTAGGCATTATTCAGGAAATATAATTACATTCTTTGGTTAGAACATCAGCGTTACACCCCATGACAAATGGTGTTTAGCCACAATACATTTTCAATAATTTTATATATTCTTAAAATATTTAATTTAAATTTAAATTAATATTTTGAAGAAATTTATCTTCATTAGAATTTCTCTTTACAACAATCTTCTAAATTTCTACGATTTATAAATGAAAATAAATACATCCATATAAAAATCTTGTACTACTTCATCACTATGAGAACTTGTTGGGGCATAAATTTGAATTTATCTGCATTGGGTATAAGCTATTATGTTGTATAACTAATCTTGCTACTCCATCTGATGCACCATCAATCTCCACAATATTGTTCTTCCACTTTTTATTTATAATGAATCCTACTCCACTTGTATTTCCAATATTTGTGCCTTTATAGTAGAATTCATGTCCACTTTTTAAATAAATTCTCTTCACCTTTTCTTCTAACTTCACAAAGTCAAATAATGTTCCATTTAATATAAGACAGTTCTTCTAATTCTTGAAATTTTCCTTCACTTGAAAGTGATCTGCAGTTGTAAGTACCTAAATAAAAGATTGTCATCAAATGGTAGCCTGAGTCCATAATCAGGGGATTCTTAGCACCCTCCACATTTGGCCACCAACTGTGTTGCCTTGGTTGGTGACTTTACAGCTTCCTGGGAATAAGGGCCATGATTTATTTTTGTCTGTCATGATTGTATATATCTATTGGAAAAATATTTATCATTTACACATTCATTCATTCTGCCTTATCAGGCAACTGAAAAGAAAAACCACGGTGTTTCTTGATCTTAAACTCAGAGATTAAAAGCCAATAAACTCACCATGCTGGCTAATGCATGTTGGTGAGCAGAGCATCCCATCCATGTTTGTATACTATATTAATAATCACATAATAATAACAACTGCAATGATAAGAACATATGGAGTGGACATTAGGAATTTACCCTGCTTGTTTCATTTAAGACCTCCAAGAGAAATCAAAGGGGCTCCTTTCAGTTAATAGAAAACTCCTTTCTGCATGCCATACGTATATATGATATAATGTATATATAATGTAGACTCCAGGTATATAAAATATACTTGTATTTAAAATTATATATATATATAATGCTAAAAATAAGTTAATAATTTTTATTAGTCATTCATTAGACTAGAGATTATCCAATAATGAATAATATTTCTGTGGTGTAATTTTCACTGCACCAATCTCATGCAAGGAAGGATTGGTTTCTATCAGCTTTTAGCACCTTGTGGAAGGATGTAATCATAAATATATAATCAAAGATATTAAAAAAGATCTATGACCTCCAAGATGCATATTTTGTGCTAAAACAACACTCATTAGTTGGCACAGACCACAAAATCTAATGAATGACTAATAAAATTATTAATAGACTTTCATTAAGTGATTTGAATCAAAGTTGCGAAGACAGCAGATTTGGCACATATCAAATAAGCTGTAATGATTTGTTATATATATATATATATATAAACAAAAAAGCAAGTTAAACTTGCTAACACTTGTATTTATGATCAATAGAATGCTTACTCTGACGTTTATGTAAACAAACACGCTTTGACTATGTTTTTGGTAAAACGCCATCTATTGATCATAAATACAAGCGTTAGCAAGTTTAACTTGCTTTTTTGTTTTTCATAAATGTACCTTTGAAGTTTTCTTGCAATGATATATATTGCAGAGGCTTCTACTATGTGGTGATACTGAACTGATATCAGATCCATATAGCTATCTGGCTTGCTATGCTGAGTTTGAAGACATTACGTGTCTAAAAAATTCATGCTTGCAAGCTGAATAGAAATTGTTTCTCATAAACGCTCAGAGTTTAGTGTTTAGATCTAGTTTCTTATTTTCTGTCCTTCACTGATGATAGCAAATCAGCTTGAAATCATGATCTGAGGGTGGAACTAACGAAAGAGGTAGTGAATGCTTACTCTGACGTTTATGTAAACAAACATGCTTTGATGGTGTTTTTGGTAAAACGCCATCTATTGATCATATATATATATATATACTATACAACGATAAACATGTGTGCAAAAGATTATGGTCTGGGCCAACTGATGAATGCTGTTCCAGCATGAAGTGTACATCTTGGGGATTGTAGATTTTTTTCACGTCTTTGGTCATACATTTATGATAACATCACTTCACAAGATGTTAAAAGAAGACAGTAACCAGTCCCTACCTTCCTTGAAAGTGGTGCAGTGAAAATTACTTTACACAAATATTAATCTAAAAATTAGTTGTTTATTTAATACAAGAAATAAATATTTTTTTTCTTCTGATTTTCTTTACTTCCTTTTGTCTTTCTTTTTAATAATCTTTAGATTTATCTCTTGTCCTTTTTTTATTTTGTGTAGAATATATATGTACATCCAGGTATTTAATTACTGCTTAATAAAAACCTATCAAAAAAGTCATTAGGTCACATCAATAGTTTAAAAACTGAGTTTGTGCACTGTGCATGATTTCAGGCTTCATTCTCTTTTTTACAGAAATCAAATTTAAAAAAAAAACGAATACTCTTTATTGTCTTTATATGTGGACATGTTTTAATTATTTAATCATTGTATTTAGAATATTTATGTGTGTTATAATTGTTTTTAATATATATACAGTAGGTATACACATCTGTATTTGTGTTCATGTGCATATTATAATATGATTTTATACTATCCATAAATTTTGGTAACTTTGCTGACTAAAACCAACGTTATATATAGAGTAAACATATAATGTAGCACATTGTATATGTTATATAAATCAAAATAATTAAAATATTAAAATTATTACACTTTTTAATATTTTCTGAATTACATAATTGCTATAATTTTTAAAACATGTATAGCAGATATTAAAAAATATGTATATAACACTTAATATGCGCTTTATCCAGAAAAGGTCTTATCACTTAGGGTTGGTATTTAAATTTTTCCCGAATAATCCATACACAGGCATAGACATCTATGTATTTATCCTTTTGAATTACATATACATCATTTTAATTAATAAACGCTACACTCACTTATTTCAAACATTCGTCTTTCAATAAATACATAAATAATTTTAAATCATTTTTAATAAATTAGAAATGATTGCATTTCTTTTAACTTCAGAAAAACTACTAAACCTATTAAAGAGCTATTTTCCTCTATCAATTTCAATACCCCCCCCCCCATGCTCTCACGTGGTTTATAAAGGTTGACAGATATATTTGATCTTTAATAGATTTAAAATGTATAAATGGGGTTAAAGAAAATGTAAGAATTTTTAATCTAATAAGAAATGATTTAAGATCATTTGTGCGTGTATTGAAAGACTGTTTGAAATAAGCGGCAGGTAAAAAAAAAAATCGACGTTTTTTTTCTTTAATATATAAATTAAATATATACATATATAAACACGACCTTAGAGATGTAGATATATGTATGTGTCTGAATAATTAAACACAATAATGATTAGTTAAGAAAAATTGTACAATATATTTTGAAACATTCGTCATCATTTAACAAAAACAATTTTCTTCACTAGCAAAATCCATTAAAAGAAGATGCGACCAACTTCTAGTGTGACACCGATTGATTTTTTGATTTCCAATAATGTTTTTAAAGGGTTGTTTGGATATTTTAGAAAAGGTTTGAGCTTTATTATTATGTGAATGAAGTTTATATGATAAAATGATTACATCATATATAATCAATATATTGTATTCATAAGCAGAAGTAAAAATAGTATTTTTAAACTATTTAGAGAAACAATTTTTTTAGAGTAAAATGTGTGGGTGTAGTGGAGATTATTTATTTAAATTTCATTTTTGCAATTTAAAATTAAAAAAGAAGGTATACAGAAGAGCGCGTATGAATTCTTATCCTCGTATTTTCTCTCCACACACGCACACGCACCACACGTAGTACAACAAGATTTAAATAAAACAACCAAAGCCCTATCAAACTATGCGTGTTGACACCAAGTGGCACAGATATGCAAATTCATCCAAGTATAATATTTTTTTTACTGATAAAATTCTTCGAAAAAGGAAAAGATAAAAATAAAACGTTGATATTGGTTTTATCAATCCTATAAGAAAATGTTGAACCTATTTGAGTTTTTAAAAGCATCACATTGTTGGTACTTAAAATTAAATTCATAATCTGACTTGAATTTTTATTTCTTTCCACACACGCACACACGCATATACATACATTTTTCCCCCAAATTTTTTTGTGTTTTATCATTATCACTTTCATCTCAACTCCACCATATCATTTACCATCGCAGAAACTCAACCCACTCTCTTCTATTATGCGTACACCTTACAAATAATTTTTGTTTACTACATGAGAAGAGATGTCAAATATCAAATCTCTATGACTGTGTACACTTGAATAGTGATGTATGTTCATGAAATATATGTGTAGTAAGAACAGTGGTCTGTGTTTCTGCATAAATGGCTGGTTGCAATACAGAGGTGTTGAGATAACAGAAACATTAATAGAAAAATAGTATATATATACAATACAGCAAGTTTTAAATAAATTAATCTAAATTGCCTCCAAGAAGCACTATAGTCTTTGACATTACATATCGTAGATATGAAAATAAAGATAAATAGAACATCTTATTACTGATAAATTTCTGCAGGATAATTGTATAAAATGATTCTCATAGAGAGATCATAGCAGTTTTAAATGTATTAAAGAATGTTGGATCTATTCTAGTTTTATCTAACATCAAACAAGCTCATATCTTTGCTTGATCTATTTGTCATTTTCCACACAAATACATATTTTCATATATATTCACAAAAGAACAGTGAATCTATTTAAGTCTTAAAGAATTCTTAATTATTTAGCATCACACAATTCATATCTTCGCTCAATTTACTTATCATTTTACATAAACACACATATTTGCATACAAAAATATTTCCAGCGCATACCGCTATCTGAAATAAATATCAAATCACTTCAAATGTTAAGAAATTTTCAGCTACACCCTCTGTGAAATAAACATTTAGATCCCACATTTCATAGCAGTTTATTCAAAAACGTACCTCTTTAAACTATAGGCTGCAAAGATATAAATATTGAAACACAATCTAATTTAACAGAGAGTGTGACATTATATAATCAACGATCTTCAAACTGCTCTTAAGCAAACATGTTTACTATACTTACACAAAGATAGATTAAACATTAGTCATGTTTAATCTTTAAAACTCTCAAACACACACTCATATATATATATATATATGTTTCAATATTTAATATCTTTGCATCCAATAGTTTAAACAGGTACCTTTTTAAATTAACTGTTTTCAGATGTGAGCTCTAAATATTTATTTCACAGAGGGTGTAGTTCGTTATATTTTCATATGTTTTTACAACACAACATAATTTGAGTAAAATAAAACCTCAAAAAGTACTATTTGTTATCATGTGACATAGATGTGCAAACGCATGCCATGTATTTGGCCAAAAAAATGTGATAGAAAACTAGCATAGGATATATAAGAATATCCAAAAGATATTGAACCTCTATATGTTTCTGTGCTTCTTAGATCATCTGAGCTTTCTTATAATTTTTGTAGTGGACTTCAATCTCATCATGTGGATATCTTTCCAATATGCTTCAGATTTCTTGCTGCTTCCAAGCTAATGACACCCTAATTCCATATTGCGCTCTTGTGTTCAACCACAATTACTATTTGCTACAATCCAACCAATCTCATCTATTAGATTAGAGTATGTATAAGTTTTTATATGGATTGTCATTATCATTCTTATCAACTCTGTCTCTTATTATGAGTGGTCAATTATTCCTTAATTACTTATAATTCATTAAGGAATAAACAATAGCTACAACTATATGTTTATCCTCAGATGAAGCTTATTTCACTATTATTACATTTGCGACATCAGATAAATTACTCATTATGAGGAGAAAAGGATATGTACGCATACCATATCACATCAATTATTTTATTTCAAAAATTTGTAAACTGATTAATGTTTAAGATTAATTGGCTAAGGATAATACCTCAATGTTCTAAAGTTGGAAAAATGAATACTGTTAAATAAGTAATCACAAATCACTACAATGACTTCCTTGCATGATTTGATACAGCGGGAAAGTGATGAAACCTTCTTCAAATATTACAACGATTTTTAACATCAAATACCCAAAACTTATAACCAGAGGAAATGTAAATAATCTTTTATTCATAAATAATTATTCTATTATATAAATATAAATTGTAGTATTAACTTCTTTATATGTTATAATGACTTTTAACATCAAATACCCTAATTTCAACTTTGTAACAAATAATTATTCTGTGTATAATATCACATATTTACAAGGATCCGATATTTACCTACTTCCTTTTCTTCTGGTATAAATACTATCATCAATCCAAGCATTACTAATTCAAAAACATATACTATTTGGAACAAAATTACTACGAGTTATTGTTTTAATTATTGTTAAATAAGAAGTGTGCTAATATAAATGCATACATATTCTAATACTTTAGATATAGAGGTCCTTACCTTCGTATTTTTCAGACGCTTATTTCTAAGGTTACAGCCTTAGTAAATTATTACTTAATTTATAATATTATAACAAAAATATTTCCATATAAACAAACTAGATTTAAGGGTAATGTTTAATATTATCAGCAGAGTTTAGGTTCCTAATGAGGAGGGGAACGATTTATTATTAAAATTCAATTTAAAAAAAATCCTGGAACCAGCGATTTTAAATTAATGATAATATATTTTTATAATTAATGAAAGTGTTTTAAAATATAAATAAAAAATAAGAAGAAAAGTGGTTAGCTTACTATAATTTCAATTAAGAATTGAATTATCAATAACTAGAAATTAAAATGCATTGTATGATTTAATTCAAGTTTAATTTTGATCCTATACATGTGTTCTTTGCAGAAACTATCCCGAAATTATATTCTATTTATATGTACTTATTCACACAACTTAGGCTATCTATTTTTCATAACATAATACATAATTAATCTCAAAGTACTGCTATTTAATTACTTAAATTTTTTGTTTATCCAATGCCTCTTCTTTATATTCTCAGATAAATAGAAAACACTCTTAGCCTCTTTATTTGATGTTAAAAAATATGTTAACAAATAATTTATTGCTTTGGAACTAATGTGAATTTTGAGCATCAGAACTGATAGAACTAAACAGAAAAATCTCTCCATACAGTAGTGCCACTCAGTGCAAGCCAGAGTAATCAATGGATGCCAGAAGGCATGTGCATAAAATCCCTATTCTATGCCTATTCACCCAATATGTGATGTTTAGTGGTTTAACTGATAGAGCCGTAATATCACATGGATCATAAACACTACGATTGCACTAAACTGTGCAGAGTAATGATCAAAATGGTTTTAATATGCACAAGCACTCAAGTGATATTCTGAGCAGCTGATGATATCAGGTTTGACTTATAGAAACACATACCCTGCATATGAAAAATTGAGTTTTCATTAAACATTGTTGTATATAAAAAGTTTCTAAACATATCTACAGAGAGCATATATGTATATAATGGTAATAATAAATACATATTTAGGTGATGTTTAATTAATTTACATATACATCGAAGTAACCAAATCTGCATCATTACCAATTAAGAGGTATCAGCTTTTTATATAAACAAGAGCACATAATTAGCTTATATATATATATATATATATATATATATAATGAATATAATAGTAATAATATATTATAAAAGGTATTATAATTCATAGAAGTACTTCTAGTTAATCACTTATCCTTCTTGAAGTGTCATTACAATTCAAATATAGTGGAAGTAAACATCAAGTTATATCCCATGATTCCTGAATCTTAACATAAGCAGACTGTCAATTAATTCTAAACATTCTATTATATTTATGAAAATTGCCTCCTTAATTTTTCTTTTATTATGGTTTCTCTCCTCATGAAAAATCTTAACATGTACTGAAATAACAAAATCTCCATCACTACCAATTAAGAGGTACAGGATTCTTTATCAAACTAATGGTACACATCAAATGACCAGGATTCTTTATCAAACTAATGGTACACATCAAATGACCATTTACATATATTAATTCCAGATTGTAGAGTTAGAAAATTTAATCAGTGATATCAAGATTCAACTTCAAATCAAATTCAGATGTAAACAAAAAAAATTTTCAAAGCAACTAAATATCAACTATCATGTGCTAAGTATAATTTTTCTTATTATTAAAAACCATTTGTGAAGAATAATTTTACATTCATGCCAATATATGGTTTAATGCTGTAAAACCTGTCTGTGATCAAAAAACATAGACTGCCTTTAGAATTTTATGGTTAGTTATTCAATCTACCAATTCTAAAATAATTAATAATAATATTCTCATTTGAGTATCATTACATCACTAATTTCCACTTAGTATGGCATGACAACTTGGGTGTTTTCAATTTTATTTTCATGGTTTTGTAGTTATGTAGAGATAAAAGGTGGCTGCTGGAGGGTTGCATTACATCCTAAGACCTAAGTGCAGTGCTCTCAGATCCAAGGCTCCTCACTGATGAAGGCCATAAGCCAGAAACTAATCTGGGGATATTGGATGAATAGGGACTAGATGGGAATTTTATGCACAAGCCTTCTGGCATACATTGATTACTCTGTCTTGCTTTGAGTGGCACTACTGTATGGAGAGAGTTTTGCCTATTTTTATGGCATGACACCATGGTTCTTAAAGATTAATCAAGTTTTTCTTATTCATAGCATTTTTCTCTGCATCACTCCAGAAAACAATCTCATCATATTTCTGCATTTTATGTGAAGTCTGCTTATATTTCTTTTATAGTCTTTTAGAACCCAATTTAATATTTCATCTATTTAACTATTGTTATTTCTTTATATCAACATCTCAAGACCAGTTTCAATTCAGCACCTTAATTTTTTCCAATAAAGTTATTAATATCTTTTTGCTTTCTCACCAATGTACATTGCTTTAAGTTTCTTCTTGTTGCTTACAGCATATATCACTCTGAATTTTGTTGTATGATTTGAAGTCTTTGTAATATCTCTTCTAATAAGTATTTAAGTCTCAAATCCATATATAAGAATTGATAAAATACATCCATTAAAAGCTTTTTAAAAAAAACATTGATATATTTTCTGCTAATACTAAATTATTTTTACCAAAAACATTCCATGCATATTAAATTCTATAATGAATTACACCCATTATGTTTCCATATGTAATGATAATCTAATCAATGTATTTGTAGCTGTTAACTCCTTTAATTCATGATTACCAATTTTATTTTGTCCATGAAAAAACATTAGTATTACTTTAGCATTTATCTTTAGTCCTACTTTCTCATTTTCAACTAATAATTCTTGCAATATTTACGGAATATGGAAAGCATTATTTGCAAAAATATCTCAAATTCAAATTGTCATCATTTTTTTTTCCATATGTCATAGCATCGCTGGGATGCGAATTCGCAATAACTGTCTGCAACCAACTGCTTGCTTGCAAGGCGGCTGCGCTGACCTCTCGGCTAACAACGCTTGACAAATTGTCATCATTTATTTTCATTTTCCCATCTTTGCATTTTAATCCATAAAAAAATTAATAAAACTGCTATAAAGTTTTGGAGACACGGAATCAAAGTGTCAGATAATGTTTTAATGTTATCCCCCCCCCCACATTATTTGTAATATAATTACTGCTGATGTGATTTGATCAATATTTTACAGAAATTGACATTATTCCAGGTTTAAACTTGATGTATTAAGGCTTTAGCTAGCCTGAAATGCTTGTTGAGCAATTATTAATCTCCTTTGTGATTTCTTTTAATAGATGCATATGATTTACTGAACTAAAATCACATTTATATCCATGGTGTTTTATGGTTGGTTTGAATCCAAAGTTATCCATATATAATTCGTAATGACCGTAGTAAAGATCTTATATTCTTATGATCAACCAATATATCTTTATCATTTAAACATATTGTATATAGCATTTGCAACAATTTTCTCTCTTTTTCATTTCTTTTGATTATAATTTCCATCAATATCTGAAATTGTTATCCTTGTTATAGCCATAATTTCTTGTGTCATTTATTCATTTAAAATGTTTGGCAATTCAGAATATGTAGTAATTTCAGGAATTACTTTGTATAGTTGTTCTTGATTATTATGTCATTCTTTATGGAATTCTTATGCCCTTTATGATGATGGTTTTTTGTTTTAATAAACACTGAAATAATATTCTTTCCAATGCCAGCATGATGTTATTATGTCTAAATGTGTTAAAATGTACATAATGGTGAAGCATATTGTAATATTAATTGTTTGAGTGCTGTTGAGAAGTTTTGCTTGTTTTACTGGGAGGTCTACTGTTTTCTTATTCTAATACTATATTTTGAAAGTTTTACTATCTTTTGTAGCTTTCATTTCAAATTTACATTTGTATTCCCTATGATATCATTAATATTCTTTCTTTTAGTTTACAGAATTCCTGATATTCAATTTTTTTAATGATTCATATTTACTCACACACACATATATATTACCTTATATCAACTGAAAATGTATTTCTGGATTTCTTATATTAGCTATTTATAATAATAATGTGAAAGGCTAAAACCTTCAACAGAAGTGCCTTAAAAATGCTTATGTGACAGCCAATCGGATGTAATAATGACTGCATGTGGAACTCTCAATTCAAAAACACAAGCCAGAACTATGAGAAAAAGATGGAACCCACCTTCTTCTCTACCTAAATTTATATATAAATAAGTCAGACTCAAGCATTCCAAACTAAGGGGGTGAAGCTTAAAACACCGTCACATTTAATTCACTAAATATTATATATAAATAAACAACACAAAATCTTTTGATTTACAATGAAGCAATTTTCAAATCTAATGAAATGATAGTAACAAATGTAAATATATTAAATTTTTAAATGCTAGCAGATGATCTAATAATAACATGAAGGGCTAAAACCTTTGACAGAAGTGCCTTAAAAATGCTTATATGACAGCCAATCAGTAGTTCTGGCTTGTGTTTTTGAATTGAGAGTTCCAAGTGCAGTCATTATTACATCTGATTGGCTGTCACATAAGCAGCTTTTCACATTATTATTAGATCATCTGCTAACACTTAATAAATTTAATATATTAGCTATTTATGTAACTGATCATAAGTAGAGGATTATTTACATACTTATTGAATTAATTTGAATTTGAATTCAAGTTTGAACTATCATCATAGATAATATTATTAGATGATTTTTAATTTCTAGTGTATATTCATTGGAATATTTCTGAATGTTTCAAATGTCAAATATTAATACTATACTTCTTAATGTAAAGTTAAAATTCCTACTCAGAAATTAAAATATGCCATTGTCATATAATAGGCCTTGCATGAGTTACTACAGTGATAAAGTGTATGAAAATTTAAAGTGCATGCATTGATGGATTCCAATTCTGCCCCTTTTGATGCTCAAACATTTTATGAACTCCCATGCAAATTAATTGATTTAATTATTTTTATTAGTTATAAGATTTTTTAAGCTGAATAGCTTCCGATATTTCTTGTTTTTTTTATTAACTTTGAATTTTGTATAATATTTTTGCTTCTTGATCTTATGATGTGTGTTGTTATAAACCACTAAAGACAACATGATCATCATTTTCTATGCTTACACAAGCATCCACTGATTACTAAGGCTTGCATCAGGTGGCACTACTATATGGAGGAATGTGTATTGTTACTAATGTTTATAACTATTTTGACTATAATGAGCATCTCCTCAGGATTTAACTTCTATAGTAAATTGTACATATCTGTAGATGTTTTATACTATTTTTTTAAATAAGTCAAAACAAATGAGTTCAAAAAATAAATAAAAAAGATTCAAGAAAAAAATACTTATATGATTACAAATTAAAGTTATCATTCCTAGGTATTTGAATCTAATTTTTATGAAGGATTATTCCATCCACAATTAACCAAAATGTAATATCAATTGGAAAAATATTTGAACATTTTTACTATAATACCACCATCCTAAAAAATATGAAAGAAAAACTTTTAAACACTATATGGACTTGGATATAATCTTTAAAAATGGTAAAGATCAAAATATTGTGGTGTTTACTGCAGCTGAGCATCTAGGATGAACAAATCAAAGAACAGAAATCTATTTTCTTCTGAATTAAGATTGATAGCAATGAACTGAATTGTTATAATAAATGCTATTGGCTGTTATATTATAGATGTAAATTTCAAAGCTTTTCTACCTTATGTGTAAAATGTCAAAAATTGATTTCAGATTATTTAAAGTTTAGTGACAATTTAATTCACTCAACTATTAATTTGCATAGTTAGCACTAAAAATCTTATTTTTTTTATATGTCAAAGCTTCAGCCAGAAAGCAAACAAAAATCTGATTTTTGTGGGGTAATTATTCTATATACACAGTTTTAGTCCTAAGCTAGAAAAACTGAATTCAAATGTAGACTTTATAAAAAAATAATTTCAGTTTTGTATAACATTTTATGAGTTTTATTAGAATAACCTTATTTATGCTTTTTGTAAATATAACCATTTACTAGCCCAAATATAGATAAGATAATGTGGAAGCATTGAAAACTCCCAATGAGCTATGTGTGAAAACGTAAATGTAGAATAAGCTCACCTACACTTTATCTTTGATTATATTTAAGCATACCATTTACTGATGTATTTTCACACCGAATGTGATTTATATATGATAATGTAATATTAAGACAACCATAGGCTATTCTGAAATCACTATAGCTTTTTTTATGCTTCTAAAAGTTTAATTACAGTTTTCAGAAGGAAATGATGGTTTATGTTTTTCAAATTTGTAAATACAATGTATGTGTATGTATACACAGCTAACATTATATTATGCATTTTATATAGTTTAAGCATCAAATAAAGAATATTCCCAGCAGTGTGATTGAATATTATACCACTTTAATTTATTATCATTAACCTGCAATGGCTACAAACTGGTTTTATAACATATATGCTACAAGTGGTATCTCATACCACTCCTAAGGAAACTATTTGTTTTATATAATTATCATTTGAAATTTGATTTTTTTAATTATAAGCATTGTTTACAATAAGTATTACAATATTTATATAACAAAAGGTTTAAAAAAATCCAACAATAAATTTGCAAAAATGTCAAAATAAAATTATTTTTGTTTAAATAGCTTTTAACTGGAACTAGTTGGTTGCTTTCTTATAATCAGTTATTATAATGAAATAAATTTGCTTTTTATTATTGCAATCAGTATTTACAATAAATATTACATATTTGTCTAAAAAAGGAAAAAATAGCTATAATTTGCAAAATGAGAAAAAAATGCTTACATTTAGATTACTAGTAGTATAAAACATTGCTAATCCCCAAAAAGATGCATAAAATTTATACCATATGAGCTAAATTCAAACTAATTTGATTTTTGCAAGGTATGCACATACTTAGAAAAGTAATGAGATAGACATCTGTTCAATATGATTTTTCAATGTAAACATTACAACAATGGATAAGTCACATGATAATAGAATCTGTTGTCAAGGCAACCTCTATGAATAAAAAATGGAATCCACTTTTCATTTATAGAGATTGCCTTGACAACAAACAAATTAAAGAATCCTGGTATTGTTTAGCTTGGGCTATTAATTCTTGATTAATATTTTTAAACTATTTAGCATTATGCAAAAATCAAAAATACATATATATATATATTACTTTGGTAAACTATTTGAATTGTTCATTGCTCATGAGTTTATGCAACAACCAAGCATTAGAAATGATAATTTAAACTTTAATGAAGAACATTTAGCTCTTGATTTCATTATTTTTTCATTGCATTAAAAAATAAGGGTTATGTATTTATTAATTAAATAAAAGATTATATGTCAATGATTGTTATTTTAATTTTAAAATAAAGTCTAATATGATAATAATTGGTGCATACACATACAGTACAAATATGAACACATATTTTTCCCATTTACATATATTTTTATTATACAAAATTAAAAGCACGTGAAGCGCTTGAAAGAGAAGCTATAGAGATTCAAAAATTATTAAACGCTATCTTAGAACTATAGAGAAGAGCAATCTAACAAGTATTATTAATAAGAATCAAATTTAAATCCATATCCGATATAAAGAAGCCCTCATTCAATACAGCCAATATACAGAATAAGTATAAGTTACTCTATTTGATGCTGTTTGCTTGCTGGTCGTATTGGATATGGCTTTGATACATCTGATGTGATTTTAAACTTGTTCTTTACTTATTTGCTAGATTGCTCATTTCAATGTGTTATGAGGTGATGAATATAAACAATCATTTTATATTTGATGACTCTCCAATAAATAAAATAGTACAATATTAGCATCACATGAAAAAGGAAGACATTTCTGTTTCTTATATGTAGTTTGAAAGTGCTGCATTTCTTTATTTTATGTATAGATAAATATAAGCCTACTTTTAGATAGCATATTTTCTCAACAGCCTAAAATCATAAGGAATAAGTGCAGGGTGTTGAAGATGTGCTTTTTTTTTAATGGGTATTTAGCTAAGATTAACTAAATATCTTTTTTTTTTCTTTTCAAATAACACTGGTAGATGAGAGGAGTTGCTTATGGGTTTGTTATCTGGGGTAAAAAAAATCTTGTATTCGAACGCAGGTCATAAACAACGTAGTCACTGTGATTTGAGAATAAAATTATATTTTGAATTAATAAATACTTTTAATTTTTCTTTTGTACATTTTTGGTGATCGTTGTATAGTTTGCCCCCCCCCCCTTCTATATATATTTTCGGAAGCATCTAGTACTTCAGGTTATGTTTAAAACAGTAAATGAATATATATATAAAGATTATTTTTCCACAAATACGTCACACGTAACCATTCATGCAAATATTATTACATTTTTTATAAAAAGTATATTAATATTTGAAAAGCATTTATATAAGCAAATAATAATATTAACATGAATCTTTTATGTTGAAGTTATAACATATTTGAAAAAATAATAATTAAAATTTAAAATTTAATTTTATAACTCAAAGTATTTACATACGTTTTTCAATTTAGAAAAAAAAAATCCCCCAA
This sequence comes from Epiperipatus broadwayi, assembly GCA_028023455.1. Taxonomy (NCBI): domain Eukaryota; kingdom Metazoa; phylum Onychophora; class Udeonychophora; order Euonychophora; family Peripatidae; genus Epiperipatus; species Epiperipatus broadwayi. The sequence goes on from JAQFVV010012484.1 coordinate 81,605, forward strand.
AAGCGATTCTCTTTATATATAATTTGAAAGAACAATTATTTATATTTTAAGACGGTCACAATTTAAAACATAACATTCAACAGTATTATTAAAAGCTAATACAACTTTTCTCAAGGTTTTATATAATATGTATTGGAAGTAACTACTAGTGGAATTTGTATGTTCAAGTTTTATATTATTTGAAGTAACAAATCAAGCATTTCAAATGCCCAGTTAAAATAGAACCTTAAGTGAAAAACGACAATAATATTCGAACAGCAGTCTATTAATTATAAAGTAATTTAGCAACTTGTGATAAATTTTTTTATGAACAATTCCAATTAATAATGCAAAGGCATATAAAGTCCATTTGCCATATTCTTTTATTTGTTTTTAAAATCGATAACACGTGTTTGTTGTTGCTGTTTATAACTAAAATAATTGCTTAATAATTACATAAAGAAGCAAATCACAAAGCTTGAGCATGCTTAGTAAGCATATACACATTCAAACACGATTACAACGAGTTGCCATAGAATAAAACTTTAATCGAAATTAGCATTTAGGATTAAAAGCTATTAAACCTACCAATTGAGCCTTCTGTCGATTTTGCACAGCCGCGCTCTTACCGCCAGATCCCGCCGTCGCCGAATAATTCATTGCTTAAAAGCAATAAAGATGCAACCTCATTCCGCGGTTTCTCGATTTCAAGCGTTTATCCTAAGATAATTCTTAGTATCCGTGGTCCACAGAAGCCTTCATTGGAAGAGGCCTTCCTTTCGCCCAAGGTAATCCAAAAAATAAGGGTTATTCCAGGTTCATGAAGTCAGTAGGTTTCTCCAGAAGCTGATATCAGCTGACGATTTTTTTTTTTAACTGAGCCGGGATAATAACACCATTCAGTCAGAGTATTAACTAACTGTGATTGTTGACATAGCAAATTTCCGTGACGTAGGGGACCTAGAACAGAGCGCTTCTATTTGTCTTCTGTTTGTTTGATTACTTGCTTTTTAATTTTTTTTTTACCTCAATTTGTCAGCTGTACGGAATACCGACATATTTAGAGTGACACCATTCCTGGCGTTTGTCTTTTTTAGATTAACTTTAAAATAAAAGTAAGTTAAACATCATTTTTGTTTCTCGTTAACTTTTATTTGTATACAGATATAGAGTGAGAGGCTGGTAATTACACGGTTCCGATTAGAGAAATAGAGGGACTTTCTCCTAATTTATTGTATTTTAATTTATACATACCGGTTTTCTTTTTTCTTAGTTACCTAATAAGAATTTTAAAACGTTTAATAGTATCTATAATCTCCAAAAATAATAAGTGTATTTCTTTTATTTAAAATTCACCCCCTCCCGTTTTTCTTTATAAATTTCCTTGCGGTAAAATTTATGAAGCAGTAAAACTGTAACAATATTAACGTCATTTTCAAGTCACGTGGTCACTATATGCTAGGTAATTATTTCATTATTAAAATATAAAGCAGCGTCTAATAAAAGTACTTATTTCATAATATATTCCCGATTTTAATTTCTAGAATTAAACTTTTTTTTTTTTTACCAATATTATATGATTTTAAAAATAGTTACTAATAAAACAAATTGATATCAACCAGAAAAAACAATCGATATAAAATTATTTTTGCTTTTAGGCTGAAAAAAGTTTTCTTTAAAGATAATAATAGACAATTCTTAATGTAAACAATATTATTACTGCTAATAACTTTTATTATAATTTTAGATCCTTTCCTATCTTTTCAAATTCCCATTGAAACTTTTGCATTTAGAATCAAGCTCACTTAAACTTTGAAGGCTTCATAGCTAGGGGTAATCTTTTTACTTACTAAAAATACTTCCCATCTTATAAAGTATTTATTCTTTCTTTAACACAAAGATTTAAATATGTATTTATATTAATACTTTGCCTTTTTAATGCTGAATAAAAATATAACGTATTTTTTTCATCAACTTAAGTTTTTTTATGATACAATTTCACTTCTTAACATCATCATCATCAACCATTATCAATCCACTGCAGGATGAAGGTCTCTCCAAGTTCAGACCATCTTCTCCGATCTTTAGCTTCTCTTCTCCACATCACCCCTGCAAACTTTATTATTTCATCCATCCATCTCACCTGTGGTCTCTTTCTGGGTCTTTAACATTCAACCATTAATGGTCACTTGTAAATGAGTATAACCATTATAACTCCAAAAACAAAAATAAAAAAGATAGATAAGTAGGTATGTAGACAGTTAGATACATAGATTTGATAGGTAGATAGACAGATAGACAAACATATGGATAAGCTAGATAAATAGATAAAGGCAGATATATAGATAGATGGATTGATAGATAGATAGATGGATCGATGGCTCAATGGATAGTAGAAAAAATTAGTAATTTCTGTATAATGAAAAAAACTATTCCATATTTGAACAATTACATATCACAATGATGGTCCCAAAGTATGTTTAATTGACATCCTGGCATTCTCATTTAACTTTTATAGCAAATTCTTCTTCTTAAAAGTTTTCAACAGCTTTTCTAAGTACAGATAGGTACAAATTCTATCTTTAGCCATATTTTTTAAATAAAGGCAATTGATAATCATCAACCATTATCAATCCATTGCAAGATGAAGGTCTCTCCAAGTTCAATCCATCTTCTCTGATCTTTAACTTCTCTTCTCCACATCATCCCTGCACACTTTCTTATTTCATCCATCCATCCATCTCCTATGTGGTCTCTTTCTGTGTCTTTTACAATCTCTTGGAATCCAGTTTAATATTTCAATTGTCCATCTATTATCATTTCTTCTAGCAATATATCCATCCAATTCCACTTCAGTCTTTTAATTTTTTCAATGAGGTCAGTAACACCTGTTTGTTCTCTTATCCATATATTGCATTTTCGATCTCTTCTTGTTACTCTCAACATGCATCTCTCCATATTTCTTTGAGTGGTCTGAAGTCTCTGTATTGTTCTTCTACTAAATGTCCAAGTCTCAGATCCATAAGTAAGAATTGGTAAAACACATTTATTAAAAATCTTCCTTTTCAAACCCATAGGCATATTTCCTTTTAGTATCAAATTTATGTCTACCAAAAGCACTCTACCCAAGTTTAATTATATGATTAATTTCATCCATTATGTAGCCATCTGTATTAATAATCTGACCAAGGTATGTGTAGCTGTTAACTTTTTCTAAATCATCATAATCTTTATTTTTATATTTTGAGAAAATTCATTAAACATTACTTTAGTTTTTTTAATATTTATCTTTAGTCCTACTTTCCTACTTTTATCTGATAACTCCTGCAACATTTCCTGCAACTCTAAAGCATTATTTGCAAAAACAACTATACCCTCTGCAAAATCTATATGACTTAAATAATCTCCATTTACTTTCACTCCTTTAGTTTCCCATTTTAATCCACATATACTTCATGCAGCACTGCTGTAAAAAGTTTTGGAGATATGCAGTTGCCCTGTCTTACACCCTTCTCAATGCTGACTTTCCCAGTATCATTATTTAATCTAATTGTTGCTGTTGCATTTTTATAAATATTCTTTAAAATATGACAATATCCTGGATTTATACCTTGATGATTCAATGCTTTAATCACTGAAGAAATGTTTATAGAATCAAATGCCTTTTCATAATCTACGAATCCAAAGCATAATGGCAACTCATATTCATTTGTCCTTTCTATAACTTCTCTCAATACCTGGATATGATCTACTGTACTAAAACCACTTTTAAATACAACTTATTTTCTTGGTAGGTGGAAATCAATGTTCTTTAATATACATTGTTAAATATAAATTGGAGGTACTTCTACCACAAAAATCAGGTTCATGGTAGCCATAAAAATAGTTTATATTTTTTAGAAAATATATACTATTATAACATAAACTTAATATCAGTCTACTCTGAAATTGTTGCTAACTAGTATTATTAAAGAAAAGAAAGACATGTTCAATATAAGATGATAATTCTAAACAACAAATGAAAAGATTGCTCAGCTAAGCAGCCTTCAAAGTTTAAGCTAATCTGATCCATCACCAGGGAATAAAAAGTGAATAATATATATTAAAGAAAAATAATTAAAACCTGTCAAGATACAAACTTTATTTCTGTATGCATTCGAAGACATTCTAGTTGTAGATATCATAGTATTGATAATTTCGGACTGTTATTATTTTTTGATATTCGGATACATTTACACCCAAAGTGTGCTCTTTAAGAGGATTTGTCAATGTCATTAGACCTCTATTAATCATCAAAATTGTTTTGCTGCATATATGGTGAATCAATCTTTAAATTTGGATAATGTAATTTTACATCATTAGTAAAATGAATGATTACTATGAGTCACATGACTCACAAAATGGAAACATAGTTCATGTCATGTATCATTTTCATTAATTTTGAATGAAATCCAAAATTCTCACAACAGATTTGTTTTTGCCTTATAAATACCAATTCAGTTGCTTCAAAAACAAAGAAAGTGGCCTAATACTCAGTAAATCTTTTTTTAAAAAAACATTCTCATAATGCTCTTTTCACAAAGTCTTATTTCACTTTTTATGACAGTTTCGATATCTTCTTCAGATCTAACAAACAATTGTATTACAAATATTTAAAATAAATATACAATATCTTTATTTAATACATATAGATATTAAATATTTTAATTTATAGAAATTAAGTATTATAAAGCATATATATGTGTATTCAAAAAAACCCTCTGTAATGGTCAAGTCTTGTATAATCAGTCAACAAGACCAAAAGACCAAGCAGAGACTCTCAACCAGTGGGAATGAGTCATGTCACCTGGTTTAAACCCCTACCTCAGCTTCCTAGTCTTAACCACCTAATTAACATTTTTGATGTAACATCGCCTTCCTTCTCTGTATAGCTCAATGTAACTCAGGGTTCGAACATAGACTCTCACTCTCAGGGTTCTTTATAAGACATCATACACCAGCACTCCCAAGTCTTACATCAATCTGTTTATCTTATATTTATTTATAGGGTCTCAGGGTTCAACTATTTCTATGAGACTCAAAATTAATATTAGATAATAAATTATCTGAACATGGTATGCTAATTAAGTGAATGGGTGTGTTTTAAAGACAATTGATTAATAGGTAGTTCCAACACACAAGTCAAATTAATAATACAATAAGTTTATTTATATAAATAAATATAATTTAGAGAGCAGTTTATAAGTGCAGAAGTATGATCTACTGGCTTTTACATAATGTTATCGAAAGTAATGGTAGCGTACAATAATGATATGTGCCCTATTTTTTAAATTGGAATTACAAAGCTTTATCAGCCTATTCTAGGTCTAATATATATAATTAATTATATTTGGGTTGATTAAGGGAAAGCTTGTGGACAGGTTTGATTTCGGGTTACCTGGGATTGCTAACAAGTGTAGACGAAGGTCAGACAGCAAGTATTAATAAAAAAAATTATGGTACTACCTAAGTGAATAGAGACAATGGTGCATTATGATGAGGCCGATTAGCTTTGGTGATCTAATAGGATGGTTCACTGCAGTTAAGTGGATGTTCCTGGATGCAGAAGTGCATCTACTTACCAAAGGAGAGAGCATAAAATGTGCACGAATCCAGGATTTGGGGTCACGAGAACAATGATGATCATGTGATGATTCAAAGTAGGATGTAATTTTTTATGTAATAGTCAAAATTTTAAATTTAGAATACATATAATTGTATTACTATTAAATTTTAATTTATATTATGTATAAATAGTTTAATCTATAGGGTGTAAGTGTAGGATTCTGTTGATGTAGTCAATAAACACCTTTTTACAATAATCATATATACTTTAAATAATCATATTTAGTTCAATTGTAATAGTATTTAATAGTAACAAGCGTGTTTACAGTCTACTTATCTAAATTTATAATATTTATTAAAGTTTACTATAGGTTTTAAACCAGCAAGCATCACATGATCACATCTCCAATACTAGCACATAATTGTTTATAAACAGAGCAAAGCAAAACTCCATATAGTAGTGCCACCTGTGCTAAACAGACTAATCAATGGATGCCAGAAGGCTTGTGCATAAAATCCCTATCTAATGCCTACTCATCCAATATCCCAGATTAGTTTCTGGCTTGTGGCCTTCGTCAGTGAGGAGCTTTGGATCTGAGAGCACTGCATCTAGCAACCACCTTTTATCTCTACTTAACTACAAAACTATGAGCATGAAATTGAAAACACAAAAAATATTTTCAATCTAAGCTCAATAGCTTATATAGTCATATGGGTCTGAACTCAGATGTGATCATGTGATGCTTGCTGGTTTAACACCAATCCTGCCTAATAGGGTAGTGGTGGCTGTGGTTGTTAAAGAGCAAAGACACCAAAATGTATGGGTGCTGAACTGAGTTCAGACTCATATGACTATATAAGCTATTGAGCTTAGATTGAAAATATTTTTTGTGTTTTCAATTTCATGCTCATAGTTTTGTAGTTAAGTAGAGATAAAAGGTGGTTCCTAGAGGGTTGCATTAGATCCTAAGATCTAGATGCAGTGCTCTCAGATCCAAAACTCCTCACTGACGAAGGCCACAAGCCAGAAACTAGTCTGGGGATATTGGATGAGTAGGCATTAGATAGGGATTTTATGCACAAGCCTTCTGGCATCCATTGATTACTCTGTTTAGCACAGATGGCACTACTATATGAGTTTTGCTTTGCTCTGTTTATAAAGTTTACTATAGTTATAAATGAAATATTAATTGAAATTTTTATTATTATAGTGGTTCTTTAAAGGTGTGTGCGCGAGTATATTTGCAGAATCTTATTAAATTAGAATAAATGTATTGTATTTATTTATTGGAAAATAATATTTTCTTTCAATTGGGAATATTAAACCAGACTAATATCAATCAACAATTCGCAAATCTATTGTCAAGGCAACCTCTTTTTAATAATAAAAGTGTGATCATGCTGCAGTCTTTAGTGTCTATATAAATATATGAGTCCATAAATGAAGGTGGGATACCATTGTTAAAAGGAGGTTGCCTTGACAATACATTGAGATTGTTGATTGTTATTGATATTGATCTATTTTAAGTATTGACTGTTTTTAATAAATATACATTTGTTGAACTATCTAGCATTGAGCGCTATTATATTATATTAAATTAAATTATTGCATTATTTTTAAAATCTAAAGAAAGTTGCTAGATAGTCAAAATAGTTACATGAAGAATTAAATAAAAGATTATGAAAAATGCATTAAGAAAAAAATATATTTTTTATTAAAAATATTCACCTATACCATCTACAATAATAATAATTTCATACAGTGCCATAGTTCCGGTACAAAAAACCTTCACGACCTGTACCATAAAGTGATGATAAATAGAATAGAGACATACCATGAGAAAAAAAAAGATGTCTGATCTAATATTAGAGACTCTCTAGTCTAATAAATCCATTTAATGTCCTAAGTTTCTGTTTGAAATTTACTCTAGCATGAACATATTTTTTTATTTTACAGTTGTTATGGTTATTTTTTTAAAAAATGCATCTTTTATGAAAAGGGATTAATGTTTTGTCCACAAAGGGTTAAAAGGGTTAATAAACCAGTCCCTACCTTGCATTAGAGTAGTGTCGTGAAAATTACACTACAAAAATATTATTCATTATTGGATAATCTTTAGTTAAATGAGTAATAAAAATTATTAATATACTTTTTAAAGTGATTTGTGTCAAAGTTGTGAGGGCAACATGTTTGACACATCAATTTATCTATAATAATTTGCTATCTGTATACATACTGAACAATGATTAAGATATATGTAAGAGTTTGTGATCTGGGCTAACTGATGAGTGTTGGTTCAGTATAAAATGTGCATCTTGGAAGTCACTGATCTTTTTCACCTGTCTCTGGTCCACATGTTTATGATTACATTCCTCCACAAGGTGTTAAAAGTGGATAGAAACTGTGAAAGTGATATAGTGAAAGTTACACTACAAAAGTAGTATTTATTATTGGACAATCTCTAGTCTAAAGAATGGCTAATAAAAATTATTAAGATGGGGACTGTTTTCTATCTGCTTTTAATACCTTGTGGAGGGGTGTAATCATAAAATATAGCCGAAGACATGTGAAAAAGATGTACAATCCCCCAAGATCACATTTTGTGTTGAACCAGCACTCATCAGTTGGACCAAATCACAATTTTTTACACATATCCTTATCATTGTTCATTTTATTTGATAAGCATCAAACTTACTGCCCTCACAACTTTGATACAAACTACTTAATGGAAGTATATTAATAATTTTTATTAGACATTTATTTGATTAGAGATTATCTACTTTTATACAAAGTAGGTACTGGCTTCTGTGTGCTTTTAACACCTTGTGGAGGTCTATAAGTTGTTAAATTGAATCAGCTGGATTTCTGTGCATAAATGTAATTGAATCAGGAGAATAAATAGATAATTAAATGGAGTCACTTAAATTAATCTATAATTATTTAAGAGTTGTTGAAAACATTTCCTCCAGCTGTTCAAAATATCTTCAACGCATTAAAAAAGGCCATGTCTTACTTCCATCTATAGAAAGAAGATATACAATTACCACTATTAGTAAATAACAGTTTCCTATCAATTTTAATCCCTCAACCATTTTTAAGCTTTCTTGTTAGTCATTAAACTACTGCCTATAAATCTCTACATGCTCATAAAGCTCTATGTTCATTTTACCAATTAACCAAAGATTATCACACGTTTAATTTTAATCAAATGCTGTTGTTAACACAATCATTATCAAAGACCCAATCAGTAATAGTTTTAATGTTCAACACATGTTGTAATTAAATATGTACGACAATAGCATCTAAAAAAACATTTTAAGCTAATATTTCTGGGATAAAACAGGATAATTATTACTTTAGCGTGCAGATTATTAATGTATCCTATAAATCTGTGCTTAAAATTGCTCATTCAATTTTGTCTTTCCTGTTCTGTCTGACAGCCAAATTTCACAGTATAACAGTAGTCAAGCCATACCTTGTGCAAATATTCGATAACAATATAGCATTCAAATTTACAAAGCCAATACTGCATACAATATTCAATATTTTTGGACCATAATTTACTGTTTTTATTAACATGTGCATGAACTCTTAATAAGAAAATGTAGACATTGATTGGTATTTATGAGTTGACACCCACCAATAATAAATAAAATCTTTCTTTCTTTGACCTTTCTGAATTTAGTCCTGGAGCATAAGCATTAATCAAATGGATGCAGTTACCATTGTGCAGATCAATTTTTAATATCAGTGTTTTTGCTAATGTACCAATGATTATTAAAAATAAAATATACCAAGTTAGAGTTCACAGAAAAATCAACACCTATGCCTTTCTTTTTCCTCAAATTTCTTTTCTAAAATAAATAAAAAAAACTCTTTAACCATCTCCATATTCTATTAAATATCCATAAATGGAAATTTTATAGAGCACAACTCTTTTAATTTTAATGCTAAGCAATTTCTCAACTATCAATATTGTTTTTGGAAAATCTAAATTGTGCAAAGTTTACACATCCCATGTACTAATCTTTAAAAAAGTAAATTCTATATCTTTGTTGCCATCATTCCTTCCTGGTGATCCATTATTATTGATATTATAGCTCTAATGTAATACTTAAATGATAAATCAACCAAGCGCAGCAAGTTAATCTAATCATGTGATATGGTCACTTTAAATGACTGTCTATTTAAATATGGGAATAAAATTCCTAAATAGGTTTAATTGAAAATCAAATGGCTTCTTCAAATACGGTTATAAAGTGGTTCTTTGCAATCCTTCAGAGTTTGTTACAGTAAACTTATCATCATCATCATCATCTTTTTATAAGTGCTGAGTGATTTGCATTTTTAGAAAGATTTTTCCTAAAAGATGTTAAAGACTGTCCCTGGGAAAAATGTGAGTATTTATTAACTTGATGATTCTCATATTTGTTGAGAATCTTTGGGTGTTCCTCTCAGAGAAGGCATAGTAGTTCCACTGCTTTAGGCTCCTATTTTACTTTATTTATATTGACCTAATATTTTTTTTGATATTGGAAATTCTGCCACACTGCTTTTCTTGAAGCCTGACCATTAAAGTATGATGATTGGCTATCTTAATATATATCTGAGCACTTATTGCACATATGTGTAGAGATGATAATCTGGACCAACTGATGATTACTGGTTTAGCATGAAATACGTATATTGGTGATTATTTATCTTTTCGACGTATATGTGTTTGAGTGTATCAGTGTTATGAGATAGTGTGAAGAGTGGTGAGTCATGTGAAAGTCTGTACTCATATACCCTATATATTACATATATAGACACAGGTATATAATAAGCCTGTATGTTTCACTTCTTTTTTAATTGTAAAAAATCTTAAGATTTCAGTATCTTACAGACTGATAGCTAATATCAATCATTTTTACTCTTTTGTTCTTGAAGGGAAGATTTCTTTTAAGGTGTTTTTGCCCCCATCATGTGAAACTCAATGCATAATGTCATCACCTATAAAAATTGACATGGTGTTAGAATTTTTTCAAATATTTTAATAATTAGAAAGTAAATATCAGATGTTAAAAAGAATTGATACATTTATCACAAATCCACCTTTAAAAAAAGAACTTAAAAAAGAATTTGTTCATATTCTGAATGTTTACACGAGCAACATTGGTGATATTTAAGTAATTCATTCTTATTTGTAAGTCAGGTTTTTAAATATTTAAAAAAAGATGAATGTGATTTTTTTTAGAATATTTGTTTATAAAATTAAAAATTAGCATAAAATAAAGATTTTATACAGACATGAAACATGGTGTCTTTTGGATTAAACCATGTATTATTTTGGATTGCTTTCCAACATTTTGACAAAATAACATCCACCATTTTCAAGGTCAAGTTCTTTAAGAAAAACCAATAGATCTTGAATGGTAATGAGATTGAGGGTGAGGTCAAGAATGAGATTGAACATGAGGTAAAAAATGAGATTGAGCATGATGTAGTTAAGTATTCAGAATTCATGGATTAACATAATGTTTCTTGTCTTCAGTTTCAAAATTAATTTATTTCAAGTTTATACTAGAATAAAATGATACAATATGTAGCCTTCACAAAGTTGGAATATGATGGGTTTCATCAAGATATTACAGCCTTGTGAAAACCACATATTTTATCACTTTCTTCTCATATAAACTTGAAATCAATTAATGGTAAAACTGAACAAAATAAAGATTTTGTTAAACCATGTATTTTGAATAAGAAACTTCTTCACATTCAATCTTGTCATTAATTGAGATCTAAATTAAACAGGTAAAACTCTCCATACAGTAGTGCCACCCTGTGCCAACCAGAGTAATCAATGGATGCCAGAAGGCTTGTGCATAAAATCCCCATCTAGTGCCTATCATCCAATATCCCCAAGACTAGTTTCTGGCTTGTAGCCTTTGTCAGTGAGGAGCTTTGGATCTGAGAGCACTGTATCTAGACACAAGCCAGAAACTAGTCTGGCGATATTGGATAAGTAGGCACTAGATGGGGATTTTATGCACAAGCCTTCCTGCATCCATTGATTACTCTGGTTGTAAAGGGTGGCACAACTGTATAGACAGTTTTTCCTGTTTAATAACAGTTATGTACTAGCATAAGAGATGGTGATCATGTGATGTTTAGTGGTTTAATTGAGATCTAATGTTTTTTCCTTTAAAAACTTGATCTTCAAAATGGCAGTTATTTTGTTAAAACAATGGGAAGTAATACAAAATAATACATGGTTTAACCCAAAAGTTACTTTATTTACTTATATCTCATAACTGTGAAAACATTAAATATATAATATGTATACATATATCTTAAATATAATTTATATTAGCTTATTAGAGGTAGATTTGTTGTGCATGCAAAAAAAGAATAAAAATGTCACATAAGTATAGAATTTTATTATCACAGGCTATATAGTGATATAATTATTAAGGGTAATATAAATTAATTTTTTTTACATGATTTATTACCTGGGAAGATATTTAATATTTAAAGCACTTGGAGTGACAACATTGAAATTTAATCCAGGGATCATTACTTTATGAGTCAATTATTCTACCACAGTGCAAATTATTCAGAATACCAGAAACAGTAAAAAGAAATGAAAATAAAATAAAAACAAAACATAGAGGGAAGGCCCAAAATATTGATGATCAAAAACACTACGACTTTTGATGAGCCAAAATTAAATTTTAGGATTTAATAAAAGATACTCTTGACCATGGATTCCCTTGTGGTTATTCACAATTAATTCTTACATCTGATGATTATTTCAGGTCCTTCAGGTGTCATTCATACTTTTAGCCTGTGTTCAGCACCATATGCACATGCACACACATATATACTATTATAATATTTTAAATAGTATGATTTAATATATAAATATTTTAAAAGTGATGAAAATCTTCAAGCATCCACCAGAAGTAGTTTTTTTTTTCATCTGCTATGGCAGAAAAATGACATAATAAAAGATAGTTAATATATAGGGTATATGAGTACAGATTTCACATGACCCACCATTCTATCTCATAACACTAATACACTTGAACAGATATATGTTGAAAAGATAAATAATCACCAATATATGTATTTCATGCTAAACCAGCAATCATCAGTTGGTCCAGATTATCATCTCTACACATATATGCAATAAGTGCTCAGATATATATTAAGATAGTTAATCTTCATACTTTAATAGACAGGTTCCAATCCACTCCACACTCCAACTCTTCAATCATCCATCCAATTGAAAATCTGATGATGGAATGCTCAAAGGCCACCCATTATTTTACATTTAACAAAAGATAGCATAATAGTAGATTTCTATTAGTTTCAAAATGTGTATAAATAAATATGTTAAAATGGTGACTTCCATGGTCTACAGATATAAATGACATGTTTAGATAAATCCATGTACAATTCATAGTACAGTTGTATTGGTATTTCAGCTGAGACACATTTTCTATCAACAGGATCATAAATATTATTTTAAAAATTATTATAGAGACACAGTAGGCTTTAACTTGTGATAAAATTAAAAGTTCAAGCAATAGAAAACAAGAACAGAAAATTTTAAAACATGAGAGTGAAGTAGAGTTTTAATGTTTAAATGTCAAATGAAAGATAGCTGATATACATCATCATATTTGCTGATACAATCTGGGTTTCAATGGTTTCTCTGACTTTTCTTTGGTGGAGAATGTTACACCCAGATAGTCCTTCTATGTTTGAAAAATCCTTCTTTTAGTTATCAAGGTTATAACAATTCAATGTTAATTAATACTTAAAAACTTCAAAATCTCTATCTATAATTATCTCTATCCCCAAACTGGTTTTGAGCTGTTGGCTCTTTTCAGTAATAATTCTAGATAGAGATTCTAAATGCTTTCACCTGTGGCATTTATCAAAAAAGCTTGGTTAGAGCTATTAGCATGCTCATTGTATTAGATTTGTAAATACAATTAATTAAGTCACATGAGGTATGACTTGGTTTTTCTTATTATATATATATGATGAATCATAGAGCCAATAGGAGTCATATAAAAATGTTTTTTAAATTGGTTTATTCAATAAAAAGAGCATGTAATAAATCAGAGAGCCATTAGAATTCAAATAACAACCAATGGATTTTTTTATGTTAATGTTGTACTAGATCTACTAAAGTATTAAATTATGTATTTTGTTATAGTGTCTTTTATATTATATATAATAAATAATGGTACTTATATATTAATCCAGTGATGACGAAAGTGACTGGCATAAACAATTGGATATATAAAGACTGATTTCAATACAGTTACAATCTTCTAAAAAGGAAGTGAATTATTAAGTGAATATAACTTTCGATACAATAGTGCTACTCAGTGCAAGCCAGAGTAATCAATGAAAGCAAGAAGGCTTGTGCATAAAATCCCTATCTAGTGCCTACTCATCCAATATCCCCAGACTAGTTTCTAGTGTGTAGCTTTTGTCAATGAGGAGGCTTGGATCTGAAAGCACTGCACCTAGATCTTAGGATCTAATTCAACCCTCTAGCATCCACCTTTTATTTCTGCCTAACTACAAGACTATAAGTTTAAAATTGAAAACACAATAAAATTTTCCAATTCAAGCTCAGTAGCTTATATAGTTAAACCACTAAACATCACATGATCACTATCTCATACTAGCACATAATTGTTATTAAACAATTCAAAACAAATCAAAACTCTCCATATAGTAGTGCCATCTTGTGCTAACAAGAGCAATCAATGGATGCCAGAAGGCTTGTGAATAAAATCCCTATCTAGTGCCTACTCATCCAATATCCCCAGACTAGTTTCTGGCTTGTGACCTTCATCAGTTAAATAAAGTTAAAAGGTGGGTTCTGGGGAGTTGCATTAGTCCTAAGATCTAGGTGCAGTGCTCTCAGATCCAAGGCTACTCACTGATGAAGGCCACAAGCCAGAAACTAGTCTGGGGATATTGGATGAGTAGGCACTAGATAGGGATTTTATGCACAAGCCTTCTGGCATCCATTGATTGCTCTTGTTAGCACAAGATGGCACTACTATATGGAGAGTTTTGCTTTGTTTTGAATAGCTTATATAGTCATATAGGTCTGAACTCAGTTCAGTACCCATACATTTTGGTGTCTTTGATACTTTAATAACCATAGCCACCACTATCTTATTAGATAGGATTGGTATTAAACCATTAAACATCACACGGATCACCATTTCTTATGCTTGCTCATAACTGTTGTTAAAAAAGCAAAATTCTCCATACAGTAGTGCCACTCAGTGTAAGCCAGAGAAATCAATGGATGCAAGAAGGCTTGTGCCTAAAATCTCTATCTAATGCCCACTCATCCAATATTGCCAAACTAGTTTCTAGCTTGTGGCTTTCAACACAACGACAGTTATGAGCAAGCATACAAAATAGTGATCATATAATGTTTAGTGGTTTAATATTAGATATTCTGATCAGGAGAAAGTTGTTAGTCAAAATATTGGTTTCACTGCTAATTTTACAATTTAAAGTATTCTGTGATGGCATGAAAAAATGTTGGGATGATTAATCAATCATTTGATGAAAGTAAGATGTACAGGTGAATTTATTGTTGAACTTTAATTCCTGCTGATTACATTTTTGGATGATTTTTAACTGCCTGCTACTGAAAACTATACAGTCATCCAATCCTTTCAAAAGGCAGTCATACCCTGGAATAATTATCTGTGAGAAGTTTGTTCATAATGCATATTATTCCAAGAAAAGTGAAAAATCCTATAAAAGCCATGATTTGTGAGCTGCTAGATATGAATATTTTTTGTATAAATCATATCTATGCTTTCATTTACAGTTTTTAAAACATTAAAAACTTTAGGCAACCTCAGTCATTGCAAGAAACAATCTTTTGTTTTTCTTTTTTATTGGAATAAAAGTACATTACTAAAAGATTAGAGGGTGCAACATCATTTTTTGCAACAAAAACAACATAAATACATGTTCATTTATTTCCAGTAAATAAAGTTATCAACATATTTTATACAAAATCAGGTTTGTTATCATCAATTTTACAAAAAAACTCTTTGATTTAAAATGTAAATAAATATTTGCTTATTTCCACAAAATAAAGTTACAGGCCACCATTTTGTATTAAGTAAATATTACTCATCATCATTTATCAATATTGATGGATTGAGTTTGTCAGAAGATCCCATGGAGAGATTGTTTTATAAGATTGCAAGGTTAGAAAGTTATCGCTGAACTAGTATTTATGTGATATCTCACTGCTGGACTAGTAAGTACCTAAATCGTTATTACAGTAGTATAAACAATATTTAATACATTCTTTCAAAATAATGAAATATAATATTTGGGATGGTGATTTGAATATTATCTATTTAATTTTCAACTAAAACAGAGGTAAAAACTCTCCATACAATAGTGACATTCAGTGCAAGCCAAAGTAATCAATGGATTCTGGAAGGTTTATGCATAAAATTGCTATCTAGTGCCTATTCATCCAATATTCCCAGATAAGTTTTTAGATTGTGACTTTCATCAGTGAGAAACTTTGGATCTGAAAGCACTGCACCTATATCTTAGATTCTAAGCTTTTCACTGATGAATAGGCACTAGATATGGATTTTATGCACAAACCTTCTTGCATCCATTGATTACTCTGGCTTGCACTGAGTGACACTACTGTGTGGACAGTTTTTGCCTCTGTTTTAACAGCTTGAGCAAGCATAATAACTAGTGATCATGTGATGTAATTTTCAGGCAGCGATATGAAGTGAAATATTTTTTTTGCAAATAAACAATACTTAAAATTTTAATGTATTCTATTATGTGTGGGATCACCATTTGTCACAAATTAGCAGACCAACCTTTGACCCATACTTATGGGTTGGGCTTGTTTAGTTGACTTGACATTGAATGACAATCAACAATTCTTAAAACTTCTTTATTCAATAGATTGCATTAAAAACTGCCTATTGTTTATCTGTATACATAAAATACCCTGTGTGGTTTGGTGCAAGAGGAAAGTGAGAGGCTCTGGAGATAAAAATCATGGATTCATAATACATTTTTGTCACTTCCTGGGATTAAATTTCTCCTTCTGAAGCATTCAATTATTTACCGTTAAACTATTTATTATATAATACTAAATCATTTATGCACTTTACTACTGTTACACAATATTTTATTTACCATGCTCTTTTATAATTTATAGTTTCGATTGTCCCAGCAATCTTCTTCAGTTAAGAGATATAGAACTTTTGAAACAGATTGCTGGGGCAATCGAAACTGTAAACTGTAAAAGAGGGTCGTAAATAAAGCATTGTGTAACAGTAGTAAAATGCATGGATTATTTAGTATTATATTAAAAAAAAAAAGTTACAAGTTCTTTTTACTGTAAGGATTTTTAAAGTCAGACAAAAAAAAAGATTCCAAAATAGCTGAACAATAATGTAAAATGTTTTTCCATTCATTCAATAGATTAATATTTAGAAAGATTTTATTACGAACATTTTAAGAATGTCCTTGAAAAGAAAATATTGTGCGTTTATCAGCTTGGCTATTTATTAATAAATGAATATCTAAATACGTTCTCATAATCTGAAATATAATTTTCCTAAAGTACTTTGAAAATGAATATTTTTTACCTTCCCATACCCCTGCCGCCCGCCTCCCCAATTAAAATTTTATCGAATTTTAGTTATGGGTGGTTGCATGTGAATGACTTTTTTCTTCAGTAAATAAGCTACTGGACAAATATATTTTTAACTTTCTAAAATGTTAATAGTTAATGAAAAAAATTATTATTTTTTAAATTTTAGTAGTCCCCTCATATACTTCCATTTGATTTCCAAGTCTTTTGGAGGTAGTTAACCCAGTACAATGTGTTTGACGTGTGTATATATGCATCTACACACCAAATACAATTTGACATAAAAAACTATACATTCAGATATCAACAAAAGTTTATAAAAGAAATAAAATAATATAACTATAAAAAAGATAATATTATTGTAGAGAGAAGAACATGTGACTGACTGAATGTGCAAAATGAGAAAAAGGTTGACCAAGGGTTGATTTATGATGGCACTCATAAATTAAACCACATGTGAAATTTATGAATTTAATATTTTTTCCGATAGCATAACATGATTAGAATTTTTAAGCCCCTATAAAATTTGAAAAAAAAAAAAAACCTTTTTAACATTTATAACATATACTATAATCCTTTTTCGAATATATATATATAATTCCACCTATGACCCAGATGTCCATAAGTGTTGCCTTGATTTTAATTATGATAGTTAAACGATTGATATTTTTCAAACTATGGTTAATGTGAATAGTTATAATATGAGAGACTACTTGAACACACTCATTAACTTTTATTACAAAGTTACAATGCATATATATATATATATATATATTACAACTGTCTTTCTACCTTTTTATAACTCTGTGGATGGCTTGTATATTATATTAAAAGTTTTTAACATGGATGAACCCGCAAAATATGTATTTTATATATATATAATATAATATAAAGATCATGCCAATAGTTCTAAACAAGCTTATTTATTTATTTATTTATTTTTTGTTTATGATAAATGCTACCAGAGAAAGCATTCAAATCATTTTTATCTAGGATTGTCTCTATTCCCAGACTGTTTTCGAGCTATGGCTTTCTTCAGTGAGGAGCTAGGACACCAAATTTTAAAAAATGAACTCAAGATAAGCATTTATCTAAAAGTTAACTCATATATATATATATATATAATGCATATGGATTTATTGCTTGGGAGTTTATAAGTAGTTTGAATGCCAGAATTGATCCAGGAACCTACTGATGTCAAGTTGGACACTTTACCAAATATTATAAACTTTACAGGGCAAACATATATATAAAGAATGGAAGTTATAGAAAATTATTCTACACAAATAAAGTGTGATAAACAGAGCAGCCAAAATGCAAAAACATTAACTATAAACAACAATTTGCCAAGCGCTTTTGGTACTGTAGAATGGTTAATATTCCAGTGCATGCTCAGTGGAACACTAGTGTTACATTGAGTAATAACATTTTTAGACTTTGCAATAAACCAAGCCTCTTTCAACTTCCTTTTCCGATCGTTTGACTCCTTGCACACAGTAGTAATATTTTGAGGATAAAACTCATGACCACAATTATTTTCATGATTTGAAAAAACAGAATTAATCTGCAAATCACTTTTAGATTTTTTGTACTGATAAATATGCTGTCGTAATCACGTTAAAACATTCGCCTTCGTTTCACATAGCATTACAACCAATTTTTTTGCAAATAATGGAATAAACCACTTCATACTTATTCATTTCTTCCACATTATCCTTTGAACTGTTTATTAATCTATTTAAACACAAAGGGGAACGGTATCCTATATCCTATATTATAATCTTCACCGATAATATTTTTTAATTTCTTACTTATAGGTGACACATAAGCTAAAGAAAACCACTTTTTGATTGTTTTATTATTTACATCCACTTCATGTTTACACTTTAAATTCTGATAAAACAAACACAATTGTCTGTGTAATATAGTTTTTTTGTATCCCACTCCTATCAAATAATCCATATATCTATCAATATTATTTTTCCTATCTGCTTCAAATTTACAAAGATGCAAATTTCGATACAAAATTAAATCCAGCCATTTTATAATTCAAAGGAACATTCGATGACGGATGTATAAAACCTCTTACATTCAATGGTTTAACAAATATTTTATACCCAAACATATTATAGCATTTATATACATTTACATGTAAATACTTTAAGATACCATCATTTTCAAACTCAATAGTCCATGACAAACTGGAATTCTCATTTAATTCATTGAACATATTCACTATCATATTTTTTGAAACATACACATATCTTCTATATATTAAATCATAACTCCTTATAAATGGCTCAACAATATGTTTTTCCATTTCCAAAACGTATAAACTACACACAATACCACTCACTGACAACCCCATTGGCCAACCATTCTTCATTTGATAATGATCCTCTCAATATCTTGTAGTAATATCCCCATTAATCCATTCCAACTCTTCCATAATAAATCTGGCTTTAGAAGAGTCTACATTACAATCCAACAAAAGTTTATTAATTACATTTATCAATTTATTACAGTCCACTGATCCATATACCTCATGTACATCCAATGAGACCATATAACCATCATCAACTACCTATGGCAGACTCCAAAATCTGAACAAATTCAAATGTAGAATTAACTGTATATTCGCTAAAACTCACCAAATCTTGTAACTATTTTGCAAACAATTGTGATGCATTCTGATAATAACAACCCCCAAAATCCATCATCAACCTTAATAGAACATTCTTCTTATGAACTTTAACATTTGCAAACAAATGTAGAACAATTGCAGCCAACAGATAAATCCTCAAATATTCATCTTTCCTAAATATGTTACCAACATATGGTCACAAAACATTGCAAACAAATCTGTCCTTAAACACTTTTAACTTATAATTCTCAACTTTTTCAAAGTTCAACTTAACAATTTGCTGAGAAATTTTCTCTTTATATATATATATATGTTCATCCATCAATACAAATATATTCCCTTTATCGTCTTTTGCACAAATAATATTTTTATCCTTCAGCAACAATCTGAACTTATTCATCGTTCTATACCACTACTTATCCTCTGCAAGATTATAATAACGATCTTTTAATAATGGAGCAATCTGCTTAATCACCATCTCCTTCTTCTCTGAAAACTCGTATGTTGTCTCAATATCTGCAATAATCTCCATATTCGGATCTCTCCAACCACCACCAACAAATCTAGGACGAATTCCAACAAAGATTTAAATTCCATTGACAAATTTTCATTTGATAAATTCACAAAAATTATTTTGTACTTCATTATAAATTATTATATTTTGTTTCATCGCTAAAAAATTAAATTTATTCTCAAATTTACGCTTTAAAAACATTTGCAAATCATTACACCTATCAATAATATCATCCAGTACCGAATAAAAGTCCATGATTCTGGTATACAGTACCGAAAGCACTTGGCAAATAACAATGTTGTTCATAATTAATGTTTTGCGTTTTGGCTGCTCTGTTTATCACGCTTTATTCATGTAGAATAATTTTCATTATCTGACAGAGTTTTTATATTATTTATTTATTATGGAAGTTATAGAAGTGAAAAACTGTAACTAAGACATAGATTGTAGACAAAACACTGGATTATAAAATTTTGATGGTGCATAGAAATAACTGAAATAATTATAATTTTGAAGGCGAATACAAATTCTAACAAGCATAATTAGCTACAAAATTTCACCTCAGCCATTTTATAGTTTTATATTTATATTAAGCCAAATGTATATAAAATTTTTATTTTAAAATATAATTAAAATTTCCATTCTATCACATATTTTTAAAATATATATAAAAATGTGGAAAAAAGTTAAATGATCCCTGAGATACATTTCATACATAAGCAATACTCCTTGGTTTTCCAGATAACAATCTCTCACAAATTTCGTTATCAATTGTTTAATATGTATCAATATTAAATTGTTACAATCTGATTTAAAAGCATCAAAGTTTTTGGATATACAACTTTGATACCATCTACTTCAGAGAAAATAATTAAGGATTATTATCGATCCTTTACTAAACAAGAAATTATATCAATTTTTAAATTAGTTTTAAACTTTATATTTGGGCTAAGAATGATATTATAATCTACAGTACAGTGAAATCATGAAGTACACTGTATCAGAGTACAATACTTCAACTTTTCAAACAGGCAAAACTCTCCATAGGGTAGTGCCATTCAGTGCAAGCCAGAGTAACCAATGGATGCCAGAAGGCTTGTGCATAAAATCCCCATCTATTACCTACTCATCCAATATCCCCAGACTAGTTTCTGACTTGTGGACTTCATCAGTGAGGAGTCTTGCACTGAGTGGCAATACGTATAGAGAGTTTTGCCTGTTTTAATAACAGTTATAAGCAAGCATAAGAAATGGTGATCATGTGATATTTATTGACTTCAACTTTTCCCCATTAAAAAAAAGGTAAGCAAACACACAAAAATGTAAAATAACTATTAAAATTTCACAAATTTCATACATTTTATGATACCCAAGCAGTCATTTTCCATTTATGAGTACAATACATAATCACATTAAAAAAAATTGTAAATAAATTTTAAATTATACCTGCATCCTTTTATTTTACAACATGAAGCACCGTAAATGATCGTGTTCATTAATATAATGTCTCTGGTTTATATTGAAAGTTCGTACATTTTATTTTTCTTTTATTAATATTTTTTAATTTTATGTGTGGTATTTTGTGTAATAAAATATTTTCTATGTCTAATTCTAAAAATTTTACAAAATTTTAGAACATATTAAAAATTAATCCTGACTTAAAAGCAAATGAGACTAGTTTATTATTTTTCTATAAGAGAAAAAAGTTCTTGGAAAAAAGATTACTCAGAAGGTATTCAATTGTGATAAAAATGAGATATTTCACTTTTTATTTTATTTAAAGAATAAAAGTAAGGTATGGTAATTTTTTTTAATTATTATTTTTTCAATAAATTCAAAATATATGCAAAAGTGTCATCCAATTAATTATTATTATTATTATTATTATTATTATTATTATTATTATTATTATTATTATTATTATTATTATTATTATTATTATTATTATTATTATTATTATTATTATTATTATTATTATTATTATTATTATTATTATTATTATTATTATTATTATTATTATTATTATTATTTATTTATTTATTTATTTATTTTATTTTTTTAATTTTGTTTATACTATAATTTTAATTTATGTATGCATACCATATATATAAAAAGTACTTGGGTTATAAAAATGAGCAAGCTGAAATGTATTGTATACTTCTATTTTAATCAAAGTTTATCAACAAAATATGAGCTGTTATACAACATTTATAATATGAGTGACATCAAGAGAGATTTGGAACAAATTATATCTTACATCACAGCTCCTCTATATCATAAATGATTTATCTGAAATAGATCACATTAAGTGCAGAATGTTTGACACTTATAAATCAAATTATAACTCATTTTTATATTTGTTTGAAACTAGTTTTATTTTAAATTAGCATATAGAAAACTCATATTGTATTTAGATAAGAGAAAAAAAATTAATTTTTACTTTTTGAAGTACAGATGATGAACTTAGGCTGTATTCTTTCTCCCACTAGTGGAGAAGTTGTATCACTGAAAAATCAATTAACAAAATTAATCTCAGACCTTTACCTACTAGTTACTACTATCTATATACCCAATTACTTTGTATTAGTGCATATCTTTTGGGTTGGTTATGGATCAGCTACTTAAAAAAAAGGCTTCCAATCTGATTACGAGGAAGAAAAATTATGATCCTCAAAACTTTATTTGAAATCACTGTTGTGGGAAAGACCTTTTTTTGAAAATCTTGATTTATAATTAAATAATTAATTCCCAGGGTTTTTTAAATTTTATTAGTGCAATGCCTAGTTGATTCAACTTCATCATATACAACAATTCTCCATTAAAACAATTCAGAGAACTCTCTTTTACTATGCATGCATTTCATAAATAACTTTCACTCATCAGTTGATTTAGGTATCAAACACTTAAATATCCACACTTATGGCTAATTACATCAGTTTCGCACAAGTTGTAACTAATTTCTAGCTTCTTTTAACTCTTTGTTGGGTTGTAGTGTGGAGATATTTTTTATGAGTTATTTTTTGGGGGATGGTGAATATTGGCTGATATTTTTAAATATTGGTGTAGTTTATAGTGGCATAACAGAATTTGATTTTTGAACTTCTAGAACAAAATCTCAACTAGATGGAACAATAGAGAGATGGGTATTTTAGAATTAGAGTGAACAGTATTGGATGATATTTTTAAATATTGGTGTAGTTTATAATGGCATAACAGAATTTGATTTTTGAACTTCTAGAACAAATTCTCAACTAGATGGAACAATAGAGAGATGGGTATTTTAGGATTAGAGTGAACAGATATCTGAATAATGAGTTTAATTCTTTAATGGACTGAAATCTTTATTAGTATTCCTGGTGACAGTTTTTGTTAATATTCATCCTTTGATTTCAGTACAAAATATTTATCCTATACTAAAGCATGATATATCGGACTAAATTTAAGTACAAATAAAAACATTTTTAAAATAATAATATTTGACCTTTGTGAATATTGAAAACGAATTCATAATGTGGACAAAGGACATTATTCTCCAACAGTAGGCAGCAAAATAATTTAAGTGATTGTTTTTTGAAGGTTTGTTATGTTAGTATTTTAATTTATATATTGAAATATTTCCATTATGTTCAATTGGAAAAATATCAAAATATTGGATAGGGTGGAAAAGGTGCAAAGAAGAAAATTCAAAGAAGTTGCACACGTGACAGTGGCAAACAATTTATATCCACCTAGTGTGATTATACGTAATGTATGGAAATCACTAATTAACTTTGCACTTAGGAAAAAGTGAAGAAATCAGGAGGGACGTCATAGATAAATATATAAAATTTCTACTAACTGTTGCCTTTCTCAAAGATGGCTCAGTTGATTAGATTAGCATTTCTTTAAAATTCAATATTTAAAATTTTAAGGATTTAATTCCCATGCTAGTACAGTCACTGGTCAGGCCAGCAACACCTGAAAAAGACAGAATATTTTTTGAAATGGTATGCAGATATGAATATGTGTGCTGTTCCTAACAGTTAAATATGATTTGGAAATTTAAATAAAGTTAAATATTTCTAAAGACATTCAGTACTTAATATTAGATGATGGAAAAAATCCATTATATAAATACAATTGGAGTGTTTTCAGAAAATCAACAAAATCAATGTTGACAGAAATTTATTTTTAATGTGTGAGTGAAAAAATCTTAATCTCATAAATCGCTAAAATTCTACTTCAAAATATTAAATCTCTGTTAAGCGTTGGTAGTCGAGTGTTCAGCACAGCTGCCTTACAAGCAGTTGTCCTGGGTTTGCTTCCCGGCCAATGCTTTGACGCGTGAAAGAAAAACAAAATATTAAATCTGTTTTATATTTTTTTAAATGTCTCAAAAGATTCTAACACAGTGTCAGCCATGACAGGAAATGATGTCATAAGACATGGTCTTGTTTCAGCACATAATTTTCTTTGTTAACATTATGGTCAGATTTATTAACTTCTATTTTTAAAAGTAAAACATTTCTGAATAAAGTCAAAGTGTATGCATGTATTCTCTTTTGGCTTTAAATAATTATACAAATAATGTGCAAATTTTCATGGTGTAGTCTCATAAATGCTTTGGGAACCAGATTACAAAAAACAAAACCTGTCAAAGAGTGAAGGCAGACTAAATATGTGGGCATAGATTTTGATCTTTACTGAACTGCCTAAAAATATTGGCCTCCAATTTTCTGAATTGAAATTTAACCATTCATTTTCAGTACTTGGATGCTACATTTAATTATTTTTCCAAATACAATTTAATATTAGCAATCAAGAGCTGATTGAAGCTCCACCTATTACATTGCTTAAAAATTACATCACTTTCTCTATAATTATTTTGTTAATTATTGTTATCTGAGGAACCATTATTGCAATCAGTTATATTTATGTTAATCAACTGTAAGTAAAATAGTATAAACATATAGTAAATAAATTTTAGCAACTAAAATGATTATTCAAAGCATTATTTTAATCTCTTAAAATATTTTTAATTCATGATCTGAGGTAATGTCCCCATGCACTGTGGCACCTGGCATATTTAGCACTTGAAGATTTTTATAAACTCTTGAGAAATAAAACCATAAGATTATTTATTTTTCTGTAGGATTTAGTACAGTTACAGAGTGATGGATTCTGCAAAGTCCATGGATTGCAGCCCAGCTCTGTCACTTCTGATGCTTGAACTTCTTATGAATTCCTGAATAATGAACCATTCAATTACCATAGTCTTTCTGAGTTCCCAGCATGCCTTGCTGTAGTGGTAGAGTTACAGACTCTGGAGCTCAAGGTCCATGGATCACAGGCCAGCTCTGCCACTTCTGGTGCTGAAATTTTATTCCCAGCATGCTTTGTTGCAGTGGTAGAGTGACTCTGGAGCTCAAGGTCCATGGATTGCAGCCCAGCTTTGCCACTTCTGATGATTGGACTTCTTATAAAACCCTGAATAATAAAAAGCATTCAATTACTATATTCTTTCTGAGTTCCCAGCATGCTTTGGTACAGTGGTAGAATGGAATATTCTGGTGCTCAAGGTAAATGTCCTACAGACAGCTCTGTTATTTTCAGTGCCGGAACATTTTATAAATTCTTGAGCAGTTGACCATTCAACTAGTTGGTTTAAGTTATTTAAGCTCTCAGGGTTAGAAGTATTAAAATAAAGATCTAATATTTCTATGATCTTGAGTATTGCTCTTGAGAGCTCAGGCTTTGAACCGAGCATCAACATATCACCATTTTTAAAAAACTATTCAGAAATATAAATGGTGTAGGGAAACAAGTACAAAAAATGAAAAAGAATGACCTTTCTTGGTGATATAAGAAAGGAAAAGAAATTGGGAATTGAGGAGTTGGACAATGAAGAGAATAGAGAAAACAATGAATTTGTGATATGCCTGCTCTTGGAATCTTCCATAAACCAGAATACTACTGACAATGCAGAAACAGATTACCAAAATATGTTTTTTTATTATACATTTGAAATTTGCTGAATCATCCACATTGTTATTAGGCAAACTTAATAAAGAATGCCTTTATTGTTAAAAAGAGGTTGCCTTGACAACAGTTTGAGATTGTTGATTGTTATTGATATTGTCTAAGTGTATAACAAATTAAGCAGGTCATAACAATTTTATTTAAGCATTAAATCCAATATTACAATATGAATAATTGCATTACTATTTAATTGGAATTGCATATTATATTGCAATGCATCATAAAGTCAAATTAATTGTATATAATCAATCTTTTCCCATTGTAAAAAAACTGAGTGTAAATAAATCTAAATTGGAACATGTTTAGTTGATTTCAATTTTACTTAGATTTAAACTTAGACTTAATACTGAACTCTGCATTATATCTGAAGGTGAGAGTATAGGTTTTAGTTAATGTAGGAATTGGGTTTTCACTAGGTTTCTAAATAGTAGAAGCAAATTCAGTTGCAGGACATGAGAATAACCCTTACATCAGATGTAAATATATAAGAAATTTGATGAAAGATCAGCTATTTGCTAAACCATGAAATTTACTGAATCATCCACATTGTTATTAGGCCAACTTAGTAAAGAATGCCTTTATTGTTAAAAAGAGGTTGCCTTGACAACAGTTTGAGATTGTTGATTGTTATTGATATTGTTTAAGTGTTCACTGTTTTCTAATGATTGTATATATATATATATTGTACCTATATTGATATAGGCACATATAATTTTATCTAAAATTAAATTATTAAAGTAATCTTTCGTTAAAGAAAAACAAAATTAAATGTTGAAGAGTTTATTTAGTTTGTTTTAGAAAAAAGATAAAAATCAAATAGTTTCCAATCATTAGTTTTGAAATAAAAGTTAGAAAAGTTAAACTAAGGTTTGTAAAAGGAAGTAAAGAGTTTTATTAGTATTCCTAAAAATATAATTTAAAAAGTTAAAACATACCAATCTCTTTTCATTCAAGAAAAATAATGTTAAAACTAATATATGTGCGTATATATGTGCAAGTGTCAATAAGAGAATAAATGTTAGATTATCATTAAAAAAACATGGCAATGGTTATTAATTAATTATTATTATAAAACAACATTTTACATGGCTATTATTAATTAAGCAATCTTTAAAAACACGCTTATCAAATGATTATCATTGGAATTTGACAACAGATCTTTGCCGGAAATATTTCGACAACACGTTGCAGATATAAATAGACTTTTTTATCGGACAATAGTCAGTTCACGAAGTTATTGAGTGAGTGCAGGTCGGAAATTAATTGAGTGAGTTAAGAAACAAAATGCAGTGCTGAGAATATTTTGGAACGCAAGTTCACCTCCAGCCCAGATGTCCTAGAAAACAGCAGATCTTCCCGTGAAATAATGTCAGCTTAACATCATAGAAAATCTCCATCCGTATCTAATTGTCTCCAATAGTAATAATCATGAAAATAAGGAAACTCATTAAGGAAAAATCCCAGCCGGCTGGTAAGCATTTATAATGGAAATATCCTCACCGAAAGCAGCCTCCAAAGAACAAAATTCTACGTCAACATTCAAAAACGCCTAGGTAAAAACATTTGCTTATTTCGTTTATACTGTAATAGCCATTGCATTGCTTTAATTCGTACGAATCTTTCAAGAGTCTAATTATATGAACTCTATATCATACATAAATGAACCATTGATGTGTGTGATTAAATTTCAAATGCTATGTCATCCTTTATTATCATTATTATGTGTGTACATGAGTTAATATGTGCGTGGTCATTATATCAATATTTATTAGTTAAATTAGAGTGTTTTGTTATTAAATCTATAGGAATGTTTAAACTATTTAGAAATGTTAATTTAAAATATGCATTTGTTTTATTAGAATTATAAAATGTTTAAATTTAGTAAATAAATGTTAGTTAATAAATTATCTTTAAAATTAAACTATATTTGTTGGTCAATTCTTTTTATCAATTCTTTTTAACAAATTCTTTATTAATTCTTTTAATCACTAATTAAGTATAATCTATTAGTGATTACAAATAGCTGAGCTAGTCATGGATTTAGGTGTTAAGTTAGTGGCCACTGTTCAAAGCGCGCTGTCGATTCGTTTTAGACTAGACAGCTGGCACCCGTGTTTATACACAAACAAAAAAAAGTGCTTTGAACTTGGTGTTGAACTCAACAGCTGAGAAGAAGTTATGTCCTGAAAATGTAACACTAGTTATATATTTTATAGCTATCGTTTGGGCATACATACTCTCCAAGTATGTTCTTCTCTGCCTAAGAGGCCGGTGTTTCGAATGCACATATTCGAATACGGTTCAATATATATATATATAAAACAATAAAAATAATAAATATAATGGTAATTAACTAATATATACAGTCTTTCAATCTGCAGAAGTATTTTCAATTAATTTCTTAATCTCCTCAAGTCATTAAATTAAAAACATAATGGAAGCAAACATCATCAATTCAAATCCCATGAATACCAAATTTTAACATTAGCAGCTTCTCTATTATTTATATTCATTTTATTTCTATTTATTAAAATTTCCTCCTTAATTTTTCTTTTATTATGGTTTCTCTCTTCATGAAGAATCTTAACACTTCTGCTTTTCATTATGTATTTTTCAATTTAATGGCAGTTGAGGAGGGTTAAGGAATTAACTGAAAGTTATTATTTTTATTGTTATTACAATACTTTTTAATTAATGGACATTTTATTTATGTATATATATATATATATATAGTAAGGAAATAAAGTCATATATCACATGACTTAATTTAATTAGCTTGTATGTACAAATTTAAATATAATGGGCATGCTAATAGCTCTAAACAAGCTCATTATATTTACATTTGAAAATACGAGCTTATTGAGTCATATAATGTATGATTTGATTTCCTCACTATTATAGTTTGTCTTTTGAAGCTCTGGTGATGTTATATTGCTAGTCTATTAATATATGGTGGATCTTAATTTTGTTCTGTCCCATAAGTTATTTAAGTTAGATAGCTGGATTTGAAGACATATAGATGTCTGAAAATTTCACATTTTTTACTTAATATTTAAGTATTCGATAAATGCTGGACTTGAGTTTGTATTTTAGATCTAGTATCTGAATATCCTAGCACCTCACTGATGAGAGCCATCAGCTCAAAACTGGTTTGGAGATAGGGATAATTCTAAATAGAGATTTTTAAATGCTTTCTCTTGTAGCATTTATCAAAAAAATATTGTTTAAAAGCTATTAGCATACTCATTATACATATTTATATGCAGTCAAATTAGAATAATGTAAACTTTTCATATTACCATATTACATTCTTACACCAGTCACCACTTGACATAAAATATTGAGTCAATCCCTTTGCAAGATGTTTCAGGAAAACATTCATTCTCAACTTTCTAGAATTATTTTAGTATTAATAATGCAATTATGGTATTTTATTAGTGTTAATAATTGATGATGTTACAATACTGATGTGAAAGTTGGACTGTTGTCAAGGCAATTAACCAGAGAGAGTATTTTTACCAAACATCCATGTGCCCTGCAGAGTGTTTGGTTCAATTTTTGTATTATATAGTGACTAGAAATCAAAAATCTAATGTCATAATATTAAAAGTTTATATTATCTCAGTTTGGTTATATATATATATATATATATATATGTGTGTGTGTGTGTGTGTGTGTGTGTGTGTGTAATACTTTAGTGTTATTTACATATACCTTCCATTGAAATTTATAATTTTTTATGTGGCAATATTTGAAGAAAAATCAACTAACCTCTTGCTGGATACATTTTCTACCAGTCAAAACTGATATCATCAGCTGTTGGAGAGATTAATTTAGATCACAATGAACAGCAATTCAATTTTTATTTAAGTGGAGTCACACTAGTTTAAAGCAAAAGAATCTTTAACAGTTTCTGATATCGAAATAGTATGAGTTTGCCAATTGTCTGATAGTAAAATTTCATTTCTTTTTTTATACTTTGAGAATAAAGGGATACCCATTCATTAATCAATATTGCATAGTCATCTGGATTGGTGATCTAAAAGAAAACACCTTAGCTTGATTAAAAACTGGAAACAAATCTAATTTATAAAGCCAAGATTTAAATCTAGATTGTGTTCATGACAAATGGATGTGGTTTTACTATGTTACAATGCATGTTATACATACACACTTAAAATTTCCAATGTGTAGTAGGAGAGGGAGTTGTAAGTATGCCTAAAATTGAAATATTAATATTTAGCTGGGGTTTAAAGTTTATATTTGTACTAGGATAATTTTTACTTTAATAAATGATTAATAACAATCTTAATGTAATAATAGTGAAATGGTTGGTGGCAAAGTTGTGTGAGTGTAGAAAGTTTGACTCTTGTGAATCAAAGTGTAATGTGTACATATAAATAGATTTTGTTTAAAAAACAAGCACGTGATGTATGTAAACATATTCGGATTTATGGATTGGTTTGTATTGTCATTACAAAACTAACTTTTGACTTCATATTCTTTATCTTTCTATCCCTTTTTATTCTTCAGAAGCTCTTGATATATAATGATAAAGCATTTAAAATATATAAAAAGTTTACGTTTATAAATAAAAACAAATATTTTACAAAGTATTTTTTGTTTCTGTATTACAAACAAAAAAAAAATCCTGATAGAATGTGACTGCCCTCTAATTAGATATTGTAATTGCTTTCTTTGAACTCATTAAATAGTAATTCTTAATTAATAAATAATAACTAATGATTATTAAAAAAAATCGAAAATCTGCATTAAATTTTAAATTCAATTAATTAAAGTGCCATCTAAAATAAAATCAAGTAATTATTAATTAAGATTTAATCTTGAACCATGACTTATTCAAAAATTTAACAAGATGTTTAATATTTAAATTTATAAAATATTATTATTTAATATTAAATATATTATTATTATTATAATGTTTAATAATTTGTCTGTGTAATTTAAGAGATGACAAATAACGGCAAACGACTATAAACTATTGTAAGCTTAAATTTCTTGTAACACTTCCTGTTTATTATTTCCGGTGTTCGAACTAACTCTCGAACCATACTCCCACTAATTTCATTACTTTGTCGCGACATCTCGTTGCCTAGACATTTCCAATTATTTTCAAGTAGAGAAATTTATTCATATTCCAAAAATAATAATCATAAATAAAATACATAATATTTAAAATATAAACTTATTTTCGTCGCTGCCGTTTCCCAATCCATTAAACCTTTAAATGAAAATGATTTCGACAATTAATATTATTGATACTGTATATGGCCAAGAATTCCAATTCATCGGTAAAGTTATAAAAAAAAAATCATTTAAAAATTCAAGATAGAAAGTTATATCCCATGATAATAAAATGTCTTCAAAAATGTTTTTAGCTACTTCAGAAATTTTAAAAAGTTTTGATTAGAAAATTTAAGCTCTCATGATAAGAGATTGCGAAAATCATCTTTATATATAAACTTCTTATGTACAAATTATTATAAATTCCTTTAAAAAGTTTGTCAATTATATTTAACTATTTGAAATGAAATAAAATCCACATATAAGTTATTAGGCCATTTAATATAATCAAGAGTGTAGTAATAGAAAGACAAGAAGAGTGTAGTAATAGAAAGACAAGCAGACAGTTGTTTAGGGTTCTGAATAATTTATGTCATTAGAAGGGGAGTGCACAATATGTCAGGTTATATAGATGCAAATTTATTTTTGAATTTATTTGTTATTAGAAAATATTTATCCATTAGTTGTGTTTGGAAATTAATCTGCTGTTCTCTATTACAGATGGAGAGAATAAGGATGTCAAATATTTGGCCAATGCAATGGGTAAACAGCAATCTCAATGCTATGCATAGAAACTTTGGAAAAAGTCTGCCATTGATCATTTATCAATGTTATAATAATATCCTATATTTTGTGACATTATAATACAATAGGCAATATTATACACACCCACAAAACCATAAGGGCAGATGTAAATGATTGACTTTAATTTACTATAATACTTAAAAGTCAATGTGAATGCAGTATATTTAGAATTTGATTCATTAATTAATGTTCAAAACACCTATGCTGCATATCAGATAGTGTGGAAAAAAAATTCTCAGCAATATTTATCTTGGATCGTTATCAATTTGAAAATTGAAAACAGTTTAAATACCTTGGTAGTTTTATAAGTAGAAAGGTGGATTTAGATGCTGAGGTACAGTTTGCGATATATCATGCTGTTGTTACTCTTAACAAGTTAAAAGATAGTGTTTCATCACAGGCAAATAACTATGGAACAAATTTCATTGTACACAGAGCTGTTAATTTATGTAATTTATTGTAAAGAAGTGAAACTTTTTATGTATTCAAAATTTGGTACCCAAAAGTAACCAGAACTTTATAATAAAAAATTGTTTATTTATTTTTAAGCGTTATAAGTTTAAACGATTTTAAATTATTATTCATTTGATGCTATCACTGGCCTAAATGTATTTTTTATTTGTCAAAGTAGTTAAGAACTACTTGCAAAGTGATGCCTTTTAATGCCTGAGGCATTTTTTTTCACCACTTCTAATTCCACAAAAAAAAAAAAAAATAGACATTTTTTCATTTGAGAAATTTTTTAAAAATCGCATGAAGTGAGATTAAGTGAATAAGGCTGATAGATGATCTATATCATGATGAGTTTAATTAAAGAGTGTTTTACAGTCAAAGCTTTGAGAGATGACATTGTTGGGGTGGAGTTTGCACTCTTTTCATTGCCATAAAATGGGTTGTTTACATTTTTCTGCATCGTGTAAATATTTCAGAACTTGAAGATAAAATGTCCAACTGTTACGAAGTAAATCTGAGGGGGAAAACATTGCTTGCATAAAAAAAAAACTCAGCATTGTTTTGACTTTGGACTTCACTTGCAATGCTTTTTAGAGATGTGCCTGAATTTACCATTTCAATTAAACCATTTATAAACTTGTGTCTTATATGAGATCAGCTTGTGTCTAATATGTTTCACACATTACAACTGTTTTCCCTACCATTTTCTGTAAACAAAAGCAGAATTTCACATTGTTCAAACTTTTCAGTCATTATAAAAATACAAAATATGTGAAACGCACTTTACAAAAAATGTGATATGTGGCACCACGATTTCACACAGTGATGTAATTTGGCAGATTGGTGTAGAAGAGTTCCTGCAAGAAATGTGTATTTTTGGGTCCCCTAGTACAAATATTAACATATTTACAATAGAATAAATTTAAGTTATAGACGTAAACATATGATGAAATTACAATAATAATGATACAGCCAGATAAAATAAGTAAAATCAAAATTAAAGCATAATAATTCTGTAATTACAATAACAAAAACATATTTTGATTTTCATGATTGCATATTATCATTTGTAATTATTCATAAATGAGTATGGCTACTGTAAACAAAAAATAAAGAAAAAAGCAAAACTTAAAAATAAAACAAAGAAATGAAAAAGCAAGATTGGGGTCAGAATTATGACGCTTCTAGTAAAGAATGGAAATATGATTGCAAAAACATTTCATATTATCAGAGATGTTATTTTTAGCAGATTATATAAAAGAAAAATTAAAATAACCAGTTTTAAACCCTCCTAAATAAACCAGTTATCTTTATTTTCACTTGCTATAAGATTTCAACTTTCATTTTAATATTAAACCATTATTATTTATAAGAATAACATAAATTTGATCTCATTTGATAGATATTTCTGTTCAGAAATTAAAATAAATTTTAAAAAATTACATTTGATTTCCAGAATTATTTTAAAAATTAGATTTTAATCAAAACAAAGCATCATTTCATTATTCAACTGCCAGGAGAAGCATATTCACATTGCAAAATCAACAAAATCTTTTTTGTTCAATGTTTGTTTTTAAAATCTTTACAAATATTTATTAATATCTAATAAATCTATCAACTTACATTTAAAAGTTTAATTTTTTTTTAGTAATTTTTATGATATTGCTATATTTTCTGACAGACTGTCTTAGTGATGTAATATTCAAAGATCATAATTTACATGCCACTGTAATTTCCATAGCAATGTTATTCTGACAAATATAATCTTTTATATTTAAAAATGAACCACTTCTGTAAAAAATAAATTATTCCTAATAATTATGATTCAATTATTATATAAAATAATCATAAACTTTCCAAAAAATCAAATTTTTAGTCATTCGTAATATTTTCTTGAAATAATATCGCAAACTTCAAGTCTGCCAAGAATACAATGAGCACTCAACAATATGGAGCTTTCCATATTTTGAAATTTTTACTTTTTCAATTATCCTGACATCTTCAGAGTTTTCTTGAAATTAAAATATTTTAAAAAACAGAATTTTAAAGTTTGAAAAAAAAAAAGTTTTGCAAAATCTCTCAGCAGAAGATGAAAGATGCAAATTCAATTTATTGACTTTCAGACCAATAGAACATTGATCTATAAAACTTACAGGTTAATTATCAGCCAATCACAAATCAAAAGTTTCTCCAAGAATTCATCAGAAAGGTATTGTGAATGAAAGCAACATTTGCCAGGCTTTCCAGATTATATTAAGGTGATTATAGAGATTAATACAGATGTAAACATAATGGATGACAATAATCATAGAATTAAATTTGGTTGGAGTGTTTTTGGTAGAAATAACTTGATACTAAAAGGAAATATGCCTATGCGTTTGAAAAGGGTTTTTTTTAATAAATGTGTTTTATCAGTTCTTACTTATGAATCTGAGACTTGGACACTTAATACAAGAGCAATACAGAGACTTCAGACAACTCAAACAAGTATGGAGAGATGCATGTTGGGAGTAATAAGAGATTGAAAAAACAATATATGGGTTAAAAAAACAAATAAGTGTTACTGACCTCATTGAAAAAATTAAAAGACTGAAGTGGAGTTGGGCTGGACATTTTGTTAACAGAAATGATAATAGATGGACAATACAAATCTTAAACTGGATTCCAAGAGATTGTAAAAGACCCACAAAGAGACCACATGTGAGATGGCTGTATGAAGTAAAAAAGTGCACAGATGTGATATGGAGAAGAGAAGCTAAAGATTGGAGAAGATGGATTGAACTTTGAGAGACCTTCATTCTGCAGTGGATTGATAATGGTTAATGATGATGATAGATTATTTAGATGATTAGGGAACATTACATAAATAAATAATTGAATTTGTTTTTCAGATCTTTACATAAAGATTGGCATAAAATTTGATCATTGGAAGTGAGATCATTATAAACATTAATCTCTGAACCAATGCATGGGTTGAGTAGCAACATAGTTTAGTTATTCATCACAAAACTTTTAAGGCATTAGTATATCTGGATCACAAATTGTGACATGAAATGTGACAGTTGTTTCATAGCTTCATGGATCAACTTTCATGCTCTTCTTGCCAGTATAAAATCTTCCAAATTACTTGAAAACATTCTGGTGACTCATCACTTTAATATCATACAAAGTTTGCATCAATTCAAATGTTTTGGTAGCAGTTTTTCCTAATTCAAAACCAGTGACCACCTGTAACTAAAATTTGTAAGGACACTGCTTCAGAAAATTTTTAGCCATTGTATTAACATTGTTTAAAATGAAACAAACATGCTAGGAAGAAAATTTATGCATAAACTTAATAAAATCCTAAACAAGCATTAGACATGCTCTGATTGATATACTATCCCAGAAACGAATCTGTAAATTAATACTGGATTAAACATCTTTGCAATCTTCTAAAAAGGAAAATAAACTATTTTTTTACCTCAATATTATATAATCTTCCAATTGGGATAAATTTGTTACTGAAAATCTTGCTTTTCCTGTTAATTTAACATTTTAAACTACACTGTGATACCATGCAAAAATGTTCACACAAGGAAACCAACGCTTTCATTTCTATTCTGAAAGACATCAAAAAGTTCAGTTTGCTTCAGTGATTGCTAATTATTTTAATTAGAATAAATGTGGTCATTATTATAAGTACTCCAAAAACTGAAGCCGAGTCAAGCCACTATCAAAAAGTATTTTTAAACCACACACCCACACACACACACACACACCCACCCATACACACACACACATATATATATATATATATATATATATATATATATATTCTAAACTTAATAGTATTGAGTTAACTTTTGTCAACTTCTCATCAGAATCATAGTGCTAAATTAATTAACTAACAATGCTGGGACCAGACTGAATATATAGTTTACAAAATATGCATTATTATAAGGCAAATACATGTTTGTTTTTCTTTTTTTAAAACAAAATTTTAGGTTGTGATTTGTCTGAAGATCCTATACAGGCATTATTTTACAAGATCACAAAGTTAGAACAATTATCGCTGACAAAGAAGGGTATAATATTGCATATCTAATACCAAAGTACCGTTTTACTTACTAATAGCCTAAATTGTTGCATTTCAAGTATGATCCATTCATTTTAAAATGAAATCCATTCTTCTTGTTTTATTTTGCTGCTTAAAGATTATATAATGTACATATATAAAAAAAAAAAATGCAAAGCATTGGTGGCTGAGTGGTCAGCACAGCTGTCTTACAAGCAGTTGTCCCAGGTTTGTGGGTTCACTTCCCAGCTGATGCATTGACACATGAAAAAAAAAGACACATTAAGTCAATATATTGAATGTTATCAAAAACAGGAAGAAAGTCAGAACTGCATGACTGACAGTGATCTCTCTACATAGTATGCAGCTTCTTATCTTAGATATCTGTCCATGCAGACAATACAAAAACACTGCATCAGTGGAACTGTGAAGTGCACAGTTTCATACAAGAATTTTTGTAATTTTCTCAATAACATTAAGCTTAAGAATTATATAATGCACAAATATAAAGAAAGAATTAAAAGACAAAGCTCATTATGGAAGTTATAAGTGGTGCTGCAGTTCCACAGTGTCTATAGACAATATGCCATTGTCCAAAACAATTTAATGTTAGTGTGTTGTTTAATTGTAACATAATTTTACATTTCATGACATAAATCATGATCTACACATGCTACTACCCTAATATTTTTATGATGAATAACTCTCATGTATTTCTACACAATACATGTTGATTCAGATATGCTGGTTCAGGTAGTTTGGAGAAAAAAGTGTCACCTCTTCACTAGAACACCCTGGACCTTATACTCTAGAATTAGCTACTCAACCAGTACATTAAACCTCATATGGGACATTTTAATGTACATATTATAAAAATTTAAATAGCCAAAAGTTAATTGTTATTAGAAATTGCTATTGTTTTAAAGTCAAAATCACCACTAACGTAAATCCACACACACGTACCAATATATATGGATAAAAAGTGAAAAATATCGAGATAGATAAAAGTAAGAAAGTAAGTTTAGTTATATATACTCTTATTATATGTTTTAGAAAAGACTAATGTTTTTTTTTTCATTTTCTTTCTTGGGAATCAATCTAAAATCATTTTTTGCTCTTGAGTCAGCTGCTCTTAAACTGGGCTAACTCAAGCAGTAGCTATTTTCTATTAAATTTACTATCCGAAATTAATTTTTTGCTACTAAATTCTTTGTAATAAATAGTATTAAAAACTTTTTACTTGTCAAAACTATAATTATTTAATTTCCAAACTGTCAGCAAACCTAAAAATAAAACATTTGAAAAGAAAACGGCTTAAGAAAAGAATATATATTATTTTTTGTTTTTAAAATGTTTTTGTTTTTTTTTACAAAAAACAAATTCTAACTTTTAAACAGATGTTTTAAAAAGAAAACGAGTTTAAAAATACTGCTGTTACTAATATTTTAAT
Source organism: Epiperipatus broadwayi (assembly GCA_028023455.1). Taxonomy (NCBI): domain Eukaryota; kingdom Metazoa; phylum Onychophora; class Udeonychophora; order Euonychophora; family Peripatidae; genus Epiperipatus; species Epiperipatus broadwayi. Next base: position 119,894 of record JAQFVV010012484.1, read on the forward strand.
TTCGATTAATTTTACTTTCCTTTTTTTAATATATATAGGGTATATGAGCACAGACTTTCACACGACCCACCACTCTATCTCATAACACTGATACACTTGAACACATATATGTTGAAAAGATAAATAATCACCAATATAGATATTTCATGCTAAACCAGCAATCACCAGTTGGTCCAGATTACCATCTCTACACATATATACTATAAGTGCTCAGATATATATTAAGATAGCCAAACCTCATACTTTAATGGACAGGCTTCAATCTACTCCACACTCCAACTCTTCAACCGTCCATCCAATTGAAAATCCGATGATGGAATGCTCAAAGGCCATCCTGAGACCGAGATTCTTGTCACACCCATGTTCACCTAAGGTCAATCTGACCTCTTATGTACAGGACATAATCCATTTAATACATATACAAGGGATGGGCAGACATCTCTACTATGTAATAATTGAAACGCACAGGCTTATTATATACCTGTGTCTATATATGTAATATATAGGGTATATGAGCACAGACTTGCACACGACCCACCACTCTCCACACTATCTCATAAGACTTTCTTAATACATATCTGAGCACTTATAGTATATATGTGTGGGAGATGATAATCTGGACCAACTGATGATTGCTGGTTTAGTATGAAATACATATATTGGTGATTATTTATCTTTTCAACATATATGTGTTCAAGTGTATCAGTGTTATGAGATAGTGTGGAGAGTGGTGGGTCGTGTGAAAATCTGTGCTCATATACCCTATATATTACATATATAGACACAGGTATATAATAAGCCTGTGCGTTTCAGTTTTTACTTTTTTTAATATTTTGCTTAGAATATGTATGTTAAAAAGTATTTCGGACGTTTTCCCACTTATTCACTATTTGTAAAAAAAATAATAAACTGTGTAGAGTGGACAATCTAAAAAAAACGCAATATTAAATAGGAAAAAAAAAAGATCATATTATATCCTACATGAATATTCAGGTCTAATAAAGCAGAAAAGACTGCAGGTATACATTACCTAGGTCTGATCTTCATAGAGGTCATAGTTTTAATCTCAGTAAAGCTTTAACACAATTCTATTGATATATATATATAAGCAATCTCTGCTCTCAAGACGTGATTTCTTAGCAGTCTATGTGAAGTGACGGTGATTTCTTACATTTTGTAACAATAATCCAAAGTATAGTCTGTTGACATTTGTAAATAGCTGTATCATAGTTTTGTTTTGTTTTAATTTGCGAAATAAACAAACTTTTTATTTTTAAAGGATTTAGCAAAAGAAATAATTAGTTAAAACATTAAACCAAATGAACACGAATATTCTTCAAGCACTAAAATATAATTATTAGACCGAAAGTCAGTCCGACAGCAGAGAGAGAGAGAGAGAGAGAGACAGAGAGAGAGATAGAGAGAGAGAGACAGAGAGATAGATAGATAAATGGGTGGGTAGGTAGGTAGGTGGGTGGGTGAGTAGGTATGTAGGTAAATAAATAAACAGACAGATAGATAGATAGATAGATAGATAGATAGATAGATAGATAGATAGATAGATAGATAGATAGATAGATAGATAGATGGATGGATGGATAGATAGATAGATAGATAGATAGATAGATAGATAGATAGATAGATAGATAGATAGATAGAGGGTATAGATGGATGACTGGATGAATGAAAAATAATAGATAAGAGATGGATAAACATACATATAAATAGATATATACAAATATAGACAGGTATAAAGATAGATGGGTAGACGGTTAAATAGATATATAGATAGATAAAAACAGAGATATAGAAAGGAAACTGATAGTTATGAAAATATAAAAACTATGTAAAAAGCTAATGATAAGGATAAGGAAGATTATAAAAAATGAAACAATATAATGAGTTTGAACAATAGAAACAAACTCAAGATATATAGTAGTAGATAAAAGTTCAGAGAAATAGAGAGAAGCAGAGGTGATAATAGATTATGTATAACCTCCCTTGTCCTAAACACTGAATGGACTATTCTATTAGCCATTTAATTACTCGTTGAAGCTTCATTATTTATTATTTATACTTTTTACTTGCACTAAAAAATTACCAAAATAGATATAAAAAACTAAAAATAATTGACAACATTGGATAGACTTTGTTGTTTGTGAATAATGTTTTTGAATTTTGGCTGCACTTGTTTATCACGCTTTATTTGTATAGAATAATATGTGATAACAGTCAACTCTTAAGCTATCAACAATCTCAATCTGTAGTCAAGGCAACCTCCTTTAACAATATACGTGGTACCACCTTTATCTATGGTCTGATATATTTATATTGTAATGGTCATATTTGTACATTCGTGCATCAAAATCCACAGTTTTAGCAAACTATCCCAAGGCCGATCAAAAGGAGGTTGTTGAGACCCCGAATCCAATCTCACCTCATTTATTTTACCAACACTCAAAGATTTACTACCATATGGGTGACATATATGAGGCTACACCAGTATTTCCTTAATTCACATGCCGGCAGCAGCACATCGGTGAAACATGAGACCTATGATGTAAATTGGCATAACTAAAGTATCGCTATATAGGGGTGGCTCAACTAACAGATATTAAATTTAGACTGTGATTCATAAATATTCAAACAATAACTAATTACTAGTTAATAATTAACTAATGAATGATGAGCAAAAATTTAGACACTCAGCTGAGTTATATTTTAAACAAATTTAATAAAAGCCAAAATTTAAGTAATAAAATAAAATAGAAGAAAACAACTGAATGACACAAATCTGTCTCACTTGCACGTGATGATGATTGAATAAGTTACAGGCTGTTTAATTTACATATTTAGTACTTGGTCTCACTCGCAGGTGATGATGATTTATTGAGTTACATTTTGTTTAAATTTACAGATTTAAGATTTTATCTCACTCACAGGTGATGATGATTTATCAAGTTACATTTTGTTTGATTTACAAACTTAGTATTTTCTCTCACTCGCAGGTGATGACGATTTATAATTTACCAAGTTACATTTTTATGAGCTCTATTATTACAACAATACTGATTTATTTCAAGTTTAGCTCATGATTATCTATGCCCTATTTATGCTATGTTTTGTGGCCTAGATTTGCTTTAGTTAATCTGCAGAAGTGATTATCATTATTCATAATTAATATTTTATTTGATCGGTACACAATTATCTATACAGATTATAAGCTTACAAAATTGGATTCTGTTTCAGATCAAAGCTGAAATATAAATTATTATGGAGAGATGAACTGATGCAATCTGAGTCTGTGCATCTCGATTGCGTTCTTGCTCACAGGGTTCATTACCACATAACTGGTTCCTTTTCTACTGTATTCACTGCTGTGAAAGAGACCTTTTTAGTCCAGGTGATGGAACAGCTTATCAAGATATATGGATGCTTCTGATTCAATCCTAAATGAAGGTAATGGGATGGCCCTTAAAACCAAAAGCCCATTGTGAAAAGAGAGCTGTCCAAACTAAATAGATGGGGTGGCCATTAAAACCAGAAGCTCATTCAAGAGATAATATACAGAAATAAGTAAATGCATGTATGTGCTTCCTAAGAACACATTCGGCCCACTGACTACATCATTATATAATAAAATTGAGACACAAAACATTAGTTTTCTTCTATAGAACCACCGTAAATCAGTTCATAAATTAGCATTTATAATTATGCTATTAAAGAAATATAATAAATCTAATTTATTAAGTTATCTATATATATAATATATAAGGAGGGCTACAGCATATTTTGGAATAATTATAAGATTAAATTCTAGCTTTATGCTGCATTTAGTCACTTCAGCTAAATATTAACCACATTTTTCATTAAACGCAAACCTACTTTTAATTATTTATAATCGCTTAATTATATATCTAAACCAAGCTTTATTTTACTCATTTGAGAAGGGAGTTTAGTTTGTGCACTAATAGATGCAAAATTATCTACATGTGAGAACCTCTAATCATTTCTCACTAGTTAACTTAAATACGAGTAAACTCCATTCTAAATAAACACAGCATAAATATATAAACAAATAATTGAAAATAATATTGGCATAAACTTAACTAAAAACATACAAAATTATAAATAAGATTTCATGCAAGTGAAATCTAAAATTTGATTTTACTTTACTTAGTGAAAAGAAACGAAATTAAGATAAATTAAATATCAAATCAAATCAGGATAAATTAGTTTAACTCGGCTTAAATCAGATTAAATCTGACTAAATCAGGCAAGATTTACGATATCAAATAATAACATAAAATTTACATTTTAGTTTAAGAATTAATATTTGAAAGTTTAAAGTACATTAGTTTAAATTATATTGGCCTTTTATAGTAATTTTAGTTAGCTTTGATAAGTTATGAGATTTAGTTTAAAGGTTCATTTTAAATTTGCAGAAGTGTTACCACTTTAAGTTCTTTTTTCATGCATCTTTTCTCAGGCATGGTTATTCAATGTTGATCTTGAGCAGCCTGTTGCTGAGATCCAGCCGTTAATCATCCTGTTCCCACATCTTGTAGACTGCCTTCAGGAGTTGGAAAGCCAGTCTTTTTGCCACAATAGCCCATCATCTTCAATATTAACAACTTTAGCAATCTGATTATAGGAAGCTTAATCTTAAACTTAATAATAATAACAAAAATGACTGCAATAACCCTTTATACTGACCTCCCCCCCCCTCTTTTTTACTTTAGCCACATGTGTTTTCCTTCATTAACCACATGTAATAATGTGAAAGCTAAAACCACATGTTTTTTTATAGTTCTTAATTAGTTCTTAATTTCAGATCTGCCTTTCTAATTAGTTCGCTATAGTCTTGACAAACCCAGTGACTCCTGCTGCATCATTGACTTTTTTTTTACAGGCTTTGGTCAAGTTAATTTCTTTCACCTTATTTTAAAATCTGTTTTTATTTTTAACGTTATAAGTAGGTCAAAATATAGCAAGATGAATTGATTTTATTAACTTATTTCTTTACAAAAAACAAATCTGAAAACTAGCAAATCCTTATTATATATATGTAGCATGTTTAAACAGAATTTAACTACATATGCAGAAATATTATAATTTCAAATATTAAAATTATTTAAATGAAGAAAACTTATAATGTTTACACCTATCACACTATTTCTTCTCCGCATATATATAGGTCTTGGTTACATATACATCAAGATTAACATTTATTTAATAAACAGTAATATATATGTGCGCATATAAGTTGATTTATTATACATATACATATGCTTTCTATATTGTATGCTATATTATACGCACACATACATCACTACGATTATTAACTTTAAAATTAGTCTGATATATGAGGGTTTGGGTCTACGGGTATGTAAATAAAAGTACTACTATAGAATATAATAGGTGAAACAGTAGGATAGACATATCTGACTGTTTCAATATAGATCCTAAAGATTGCAACTTGACCAAGGAGTATATATATAATATTCAAATCACCCTCCTAAACATTATATTTCAGTAATCTCTAAAAAATATAAAAGTCTAAAGTTCAAATAGCTGTCTGCAGTATTATTATTATTATTATTATTATTATTATTATTATTATTATTATTATTATTATTATTATTATTATTATTATTATTATTATTATTATTATTATTATTATTATTATTATTATTATTATTATTATTATTATTATTATTATTATTATTATTATTATTATTATTATTATTATTATTATTATTATTATTATTTAATTTTTTTGTATTATAATCTTAATTTAAATATTACTATATACATATCATACACATAAAAATTGTTTGTTATATGCATAAATGCATGTTGAAAAGTACTGTATTGCACAGTGCAATGTAACCATACTGATTATATAGTAATCAGAACTCATCAATAAAATGCAGGCTACTTTATGTAATATATGATGATGTATGTGAAGGAGGGGGGTGCAGTTTGAAATCACATGTAGCATATGTGATAGTTTTACTATATTTAGACTATTGAAGTCAATATTTTTGTTCTAAAAAGAATATTTTAGTAATTGTTGTTATTATTAAAAATCTTTTTTAACTTTCAGTTTATACATATATAAACAAAGCAATTCATGAATGCATTGTTCCCAAAAAAATATTTGTAAAATTTTTTAATTTTTTTTTTTTTAATTTTGAACAATTAAAAAATTTAAAAAACAGAATTAAAATCCAATAACAATCTATTGATCTCATCTTACATTTTCAAAATTGTTTAATTAATCTGAATTATAATGACTGCAATTATCCTAATATCAATGTAACTATCAAATATTTATGAACTATTAAGCATATCTTTAGTAATTATGTGTATTTTTGTTAATTAACCAAATTTGAAGGATTTTATTAATTTAATAACTGCAGGATTTGTCTTTATTTACTGTATCTTTATGTTTTATACAAGCCAATCCTTATATATATATTGTGCCAGGCACGTTTAATGTGGCCAAGCACAAGTTAAGGTTAAACGAATAAATGGTCTAAAATATTTAAATAGCCATTAAAGGGGGGGGGTGTTATAGAATTTATATAATCAATATTCATTATAAATTGAGAGAGAGAACTGTGGCGATAATATAAACTCATACACACATACGTTTAAAGCCGATATTTAAAGGCTTAGAAATATGAATTTGTAATTTGATTTTTTTTTATTATTATTATTTTTTTTTTAAAGAGAAAGAAACTCCAAAATGTAATTATAATTTTGATGATTTTTGTATTCTTTGTTAAAAGAAATGCTAATACATTTATTTACAATTTGTCAGTACTTATTTATTTATTTTTTTTGTGAGTGCTTACAATCAATGTAAAAGGGAGAATTTAACATACTATTATTTAAAAATATTTTAAAAATAATTTCAAAATCGGAGTTGTAATGGATATTTTTCTCTTCAGTTGCATTTGAGCAAGAGAGGGGGGCTACTGTCTTAAATTTAGAAAAAGCCTAAAGGCATTCTGGTTTCCTGTTCACTCTAAAATAATTTTAACTGGACAAAAAGAGTTTAATTAAACTTGCGATAATGTGTGGAGAGAGGAATGTTCAAGTTATGTAAAACATTTTTTTTTTTGTTAAAACAAAAAAAAATTCGATTGTGATATTGGAAATAATAAAAAAGTAAAAAGATGTTATCATTTATTGAAATTGTCATCAGAGATATTGAGATCTGAATGGGGGGTATAAATAAAAGTAATTGGAAATGAAATTTTTGAGATCACTTGGGCGATTACATTGGAATATTTTACGAATCGGCTAAACCAATTGGTAAAACTAAAACCAATTCAATAAGATTTAATTATTTAATTTTTGGTGTCGTGGAGGGGATACCTGAATTGAGATTGTATTGAAGTGGGAGATCTGTTCTGAAGTTGCAAGAGGGCAGTTTTACCTTTACTTTTCGAAGAGGTAGTTTTACCTTTATTTTTCAAAGAGAGCAGTTCACTTTTGTCTTGCTGTTAAAAAGGCAAAACTTATTGGGAGACTATTTCTAATTTTGGGAAGCTAATGCTATTCTGGGAAAAACCCGTGAAGTCATGCAACTTTTTAATCATGCTGATTCTGATACCTTATAAGCCGGAAGATTTATTCTAATCAAAAGAAAAAAAAATAATATTCATTTCATCATTCTAAATCAACGGACATTAATCCAGGCCATCATTAGAATAATCTAGCAGTTAACCAGTCAGTTGATTCTGATGGAAGCGTAACTACAACATGCCATCGAAGCCTGCAGTTAACCTAGGATTCATAAAACAAGAAAGGACAATCTATAGTGTTTAATATCCTGTTTAATATCCGTCTCTTCAACTTAAAGATGCCAATCAAGCATTCGCCTGCATATAAAATTATTACGGAGTAGAAGCCCACTTCAGCGCATCCGTCCAGTTCTGCTCCTGCCATCCCAACATAATGTAAAAGCCGAGATCACCAAACACCAAAGTGATGATGACTAATTCTAAGAACTTGTACCACTGTCAAGTCCAGCCCTTGTTGCAGCTGATGAACAGATAGAACGCCCACTCAAAGCCCATAGAAGGAAAAAACCTATAAACTTTGTCAGGTATACTATTATTTTTTTTGTATGCGTGTGTTTATTTTATAACAAGTTAATACCCACTTCATAAATATGTTTATGTAAATACGCAAACCAATACACCTTGTATGTAACATTAATTTTTCCTTATTTGTTTAATACACGTGTGTGAGTTTATAATCCACAGAGCACTATCTCTCCCATATTAATTATTTAATATACTTTTATTATTAAGAAAGAAAATTCCTTTATTTAGCTTAACAATTATTTCGAGAAGTATTTCCATATACTTATAATTTGTTTTATAAAAATGATTTATAAACAAGACATTTATTTTCTTATATAGCGCGATGTTTTTGTTCTATAATCTATAATATTAATAAGCCAATAAGCTGATATACACATGCGTTTTGCAGATGTCACTATATAAATGAATACTCCCACTTTTTCAAACCCAAGATCAAGTCTTTAAGAAAATATAGAATGAATCCACCTATATTTTCGACCCAACCATATATGTATGGGCAAATCTGAAGTGTTTGAAATAAAGAGCGTGAAGTTATTAATTGATCACTTTAAATTACTTTTATACATCGTAAATGAATGACGCCAATGAAATTTCTAGAATATACGATACGTCATTCTTATAATTAAACATATGTAAACAAGACATTTATTTTCTTATATAGTGCGATGTTTTTGTTCTATAATCTGTAATATTAATAAGCCAATAAGCTGATATACACATGCGCTTTGCAGATGTCACTATATAAATGAATACTCCCACTTTTTCAAACCCAAGATAAAGTCTTTAAGAAATATAGAATGAATCCACCTATATTTTCGACTCAACCGTATATGTATGGGCAAATCTGAAGTGTTTGAAATAAAGAGCGTGAAGTTATTAATTGATCACTTTAAATTACTTTTCTACATCGCAAATGAATGACACCAATGAAATTTCTAGAATTTACGATACACCATTCTTATAATTAAACATATGTAAACAAGACATTTATTTTCTTATATAGCGCGATGTTTTTGTTCTATAATCTTTAATATTAATAAGCCAATAAGCTGATATACACATGCGCTTTGCAGATGTCACTATATAAATGAATACACCCACTTTTTCAAACCCAAGATAAAGTCTTTGTGAAAATATAGAATGAATCCACCTATATTTTCGACCCAACGGTATATGTTTGGGCAAATCTGAAGTGTTTGAAATAAAGAGCGTGAAGTTACTTTTCTACATCGTAAATGAATGAGGCCAATGAAATTTCTACAATTTACGATATGTCATTCTTATAATTAAACATATGTAAACAAGACATTTATTTTCTTATATAGCATGATGTTTTTGTTCTATAATCTATAATATTAATAAGCCAATAAGCTGATATACACATGTGCTTTGCAGATATCACTATTTAAATGAATACTCCCACTTTTTCAAACCCAAGATAAAGTCTTTAAGAAAATATAGAATGAATCCACCTATATTTTTGACCCGACCATATACGTATGGGCAAATCTGAAGTGTTTGAAATAAAGAGCGTGATATAAGAAAATAAATGACTTGTTTACATATGTTTAATTATAAGAATGACATATCATAAATTTTAGAAATTTCATTGACGTCATTCATTTACAATGTAGAAAAGTCATTTAAAGTGATCAATTAATAACTTCATGCTCTTTATTTCAAACACTTCAGATTTGTCCATACATATATGGTTGGGTTGAAAATATAGGTGGATTCATTCTATATTTCTCAAAGACTTTATCTTGGGTTTGTAAAAGTGGGAGTATTCATTTATATAGTGACATCTGCAAAGCGCATGTGTATATCAGCTTATTGGCTTATTAATATTATAGATTATAGAACAAAAACATCGCGCTATATAAGAAAATAAATGTCTTGTTACATATGTTTAATTATAAGAATGACGTATCGTAAATTCTAGAAATTTCATTGGCGTCATTCATTTACGATGTAGAAAAGTAATTTAAAATGATCAATTAATAACTTCATGCTCTCTATTTCAAACACTTCAGATTTGCCCATACATATACAGTTGGGTCGAAAATATAGATGGATTCATTCTATATTTTCTTAAAGATTTTAACCGTGGGTTTGAAAAAGTGGGAGTATTCATTTATATAGTGACATCTGCAAAGTGCATGTGTATATCAGCTTATTGGCTTATTAATATTATAAAAATGATTTATGTATTGTATGATTTTTGTTATATATTTATTCAATTTGGGAACTTTGATTTTATATTTATGTTATAAATGGTAGGGGAAATTGGGTTAATAAAAGATATTATAATTCTAAAGTGACTACTGACATATATTTTTTTTTTATCACTTACTCTCTCTAACCCCATATTAATTAGTTATGCGAGTTTTCCGATCCCCATTCTTTTAACTGAGTATAAGAGTACGCTGAGCTAGCAAATGGGACACCTTCTTACCGGGTCCTAAATCTTTATTTTCATGAGAATACTTATTTATTATTTTTGTATGAATAATTATTTATCGGCACATATGCCCTAATGTTATTTGAACTTGCATATCCTTTCAGGAGGAGAGTTAAATTTCCTTCTGAGAGTGGCACGAGGGGTTGGTTTAGAGTCATCCCCCAAAGGTATGTAAGAATCAATCTTTCTATAAGTATCTTCTGTGTCCGTAGCACTATTACGATAAAGTCTTTGAATTTCTTCTTACTCCGGCATGTCACCATATTTCTTGTCATGTTCAATTTATGTGCATGCTCATATTAATGGAGTAAACATTAACCGGTATAATATATATATGTGTGTGTAAATGGAGTAATCCTTGTTAAAATAATCTGATAACAAGATGGCTTCCCTTAGTTTAATCAATAAATTATGGCTATTATCTTTATATTCTTATTGGAGGCATGACATTCTTATTATATTCTTTAATTAATTTGATAACTTTAAGATTTGTTTAAAAAAATGTAGTTGTTTACCCTCTGAACAAAATGTATAGTTCTGAGAGTTTTCATTCCTGCTTTACCATTATTGAAAATGATATAAATGTCAGGTTTTTTTAAAAAAAGCTGTTTCTGCAGCATTGATTTTACTGATATTTTAATAATACAGTTTTTTATTATGATATTTTCTCAGGCAGAAGTCAAGAAATTGAAAGTTATGCTTTTCGTCCTCTACTGAGAAATTTTGCAACCCTTTTTCATAACTTTAAAATTCACATATAGTTTTTTCTAACATTTTAATTTCAAAAAAATTCAAAAGATTTCAGGATAATCAAATATTTGGGTTTTCAAACATGCTTAAACTTTATGATGGTGGGTGCCTTTTGTATATTTGATCTTAAATTTTGCAAGATTGCTTCGAAAAAATATTATGATAGTCTAAAAACTTGATTTGATGGAAAGGTTATGATTATTTTTGTATAGAAATTGTATGATAATTATTCAAAATCAAAAGTATATATTATTACATATTTATTTTTTACAGAAATGTTTTATTTTTAAATATAAAAGCTTATATTCTTTGGGATAACATCACTATAGTGATTACAACTGTGGAAAATTCAACAGACTAGAAAATATCATGACTAAACAATCTGTAATATTTAATAATACCATAAAAATTACTAATAAATTGTAAACATTTAATGCATAATTTGATTGATTTATTAATTATTGAAAATAATTCATTCAGATTTTAAAACAAACATGAAATGAAGATTTTGTTCATTTTGCAAATTGAATCTGCTCCAACTGAAGTTTGATGATGAGACAGCACTTTGTTTTGATTAAAATCTAATTTTTTAAATAATTCTGAAAATCAAACGTGATTTTTACAAATTCATTTCATTTCTAAACAAAAATATTTATCGAATCAGGTCACATTTATTATATTCTGATAAATAATAATGGTTTAATATTAAAATAAAAATGAGGTCAAATATATTATATTCTGATAAATAATATTAAAGTGAAAGTTGAAAGCATAAAGTAAGTGACAACAGAGAAATCTGTCACAGTATGGGAGGATTAATTTTAAAAAATGTGAGGAGTTCAGTATGTTAAAAACAGTTGGATTAAATCTATGGTCTTAACTCTATTATTTATGACAAGAAAATGCCCAGAAGGTGTTTACTTTCTTCTGTTCTAGTTTATATGCAAAGCTCTGCAATAGAAAAAATATAATTATTTTGCTTGTTTATAAAATATATACAGACATGTCTACTTTCAATTTATTCATTTATCTTCTATTTGTAGAGTTAGAAGGTAATAAATGGCAATAATATAAACAAAGAAAACTCTAGCAGCTATACGGTCATTATCTGTCACAATTGATTCAGTATTAAATTCTTTTTCAAATATAATAATTATAAAGCAACTATATCTGATTTGAAAGCAGAATTTGATTGATTTATCATAAATCCGCCATTCATTAACTTTTAAAAAAAACTGAAAATAAAAAAGAATTTGTTCATTGTTTAAAATAGTGTTAACACTAATGTCTTTGATGAAGTTTTATGATACATTGTTTTTATGCACAAGGTCAATTTTTAAATATTTAAAAAAGTTAAATGTGATTTTTTAGAATGTTAGTCATTTATAAAATTAAATCAAAAAGATATCAAGTTCAATTTATTGAGTTTTAGTATAAAATAAAGATTTTATAAAGAAGTAAAAGGTGGAACAGTTTCCAAAACTCTCACCATGTGAAACAATACAAAATACCAGAATTTGTAAGGGTTAGAATATTATAGGTATATAGTATATAGAAACCACATACTAAGATATATATTTGCCATTTTAATCTAGCTAAATAGTTAATGCACTCTTCTGTTTGGTTTTATTTAGATTATTGAAGTCATCATCTTATTGGCATTTTTGGTTGTCATTCATCATCATCATAGTTAACATTACCATCTCCAGTGAACACAGTTAGGATGCTATCCCTTCACCAACAAATATATTCAGGTACATATAAAGTAGTGCACAAAGTTTATATATTTAATAACTAGATCATCATCAGTGAATGATATGTAATTTTGATTCATTTCCCAACAAACCTATTCTGTTAATATAAATAAAGACATATATCATAAGCAGAAGGTTTTCATATGTTTATAGATTTAAACATTGGAAATTTAACTTGTAAATTCTTATCTTCATTGAAAATCATTAAAGGTTTTTTTTAAAAAAAGCACACTTGTCATATAATTTTAGATCCTAGTATTAATATTATCCTAAGTGATATTGACTAGTGTTTTTTTTTTTAAAAATGATTTTAATATAATGCTTTTTATAGATGTTAATGTTGAAAAAAAATTCTGAAGGGATCAGCATCTTACATTAAAAGACTTCTTTGTTCTTTCAATAAAAAAAACATCCAAAAGGTTGTTCACATTCTTCTGCTCTAGATTTTATATGAAGATTTTGTAGTATAATTTTAAAATGTTTATAAAATATTTTTGATTATTTTTACATACTAGTTGATTGATTATTAGTAAGAAATACATAAGTGAAGTGTCAATGTATTCATTTATGTTTTATTTTTAGAAATAAAAATTAATAAACTCAACCATAGTATAAAAAAAATGGCAGTGTCTACTATGCTACAATAGTGTCTAATACGTTCTCATCTGTCAAAATTGACTGTATTAAAAAAAAATTTAAAATTGTAATTTATATTAAAAAATGCCAGATTTTTAAGCAAAATTTGTTAGAGTTATAATAAATCTACATTAAAAAACAAACATAAAATAAAAATAAATTTGTTCATTTTGAGTTTTAATGTTTACAAAAATATGTGTGATGACAATTATGATACATTGTTATATTTACAGGTCAGTTTTTTAATATTTTCAATAATCAAATGTGATTTTTTTTGGAATATTATTCACTTATAATATTAAATTTTAAAAAAATCTAGCCCAATTTATTGAGTTTTAGTATAAAATAAAGATATAAAAACAGATAGGTTGAGTATTTCCAAAAACTCTCACCAGATGGTACAATATGAAGTGTCAAAATATAAAAGGAATAACAGAATACTTTGCATCTTTTTATAAGTAATTTTTCAATTGCAAACAAACTATCAATTAAAAACAGGAATTGTAAGTTTTTTTTTTATAAAATATTTTTTTTATTGCGAAAAATCTAGTAATACAGTAGGATTATGTTAATCAATATTGAAAAACAAGTGTGAAAAAAAGGAAAGTTTACAAACACTGATAATGAGTTATGAGTATTTGAACTATGATATCACTTTGTCTTCTCTTGATTAGTCTAAATTGGGAATGTCAAAAAGGGACCAAGTATCTTCAAATAATTTCTTGGAGTAGTGAAGGTCATCTCTTGTTTTGATTTTATACATTGTTCTGAGAAAGAAGAACTCTTCTTGTTTTAATACCTTAAAGATCAATTTACAGTGAACAGCCCACATTGCGTATACTATGAATACTGAAATTCTAGTCCTTAAATAAGTCCTGGAGTTCACACAGTCCTCGGTGGAGGTGATTGCATGTAGACCAATTTTTGAGTGATCATCAATTATTTTCCTTATTTTTGTTAGTCTGATACAGTTGTTAATTCGATAATCTATGGTTTCTTCACTATGTTTACACAATTGGCAAGTAGGTTCAAGCTTAGTGAATGCTCTCTTATATACTAGAAACCACTTTGTGGGCAATGAATGCACATTATATTTGATAGTAAAGTCCAGATATTTGGGCTCAAGGTCCCAAAACCTAGAATTCGATATCAACTTTTGATTCATTATATTTAATTTGCTATGAATAATTTGTAATTCTGGGTTAATCAGGTGATATGCTTCCATACTTTGAGTTTTTGATCAAATGATAGTTTAGTTGGATGTATCAGTTTTTTCAGGCAATTAACCAGCATTGAGATCCAATCCTGCTTAGTAGGCAGCGGATGATCTGGGGGAGGAACAAGTTTTATGATTTCTGCATAATCAAAAGATAGTTTCCAAACTATGAATAAAGTTATGTGCCTTCTGGTCATAGAAAGCTGATAATGAATGAAGGGCCATGCCATTAAGCTTGTGACCCTGCTGCATCTTTTTTATGTTTAGGGTGATGACCTTCCTACTCCAGAAAAGCTGAACCTGAAATTCTAAACTTTATCAAAGTCTGAAAAAGTTTGAAAACATCATCTGGATAGAATTCAGATCCATATTATAGATATGGCATAAAGTTATATTAGTGCTGCATCATTATAAGCTATGCACTGAATATTCTTAGTATTGTTTTTATTAGTTAAGAAACAGAGACAATGGAACGGTTTATTGACGAGAGGTTCATAAAAAGTTTGATTACCGGATGTGGCAAAGTTGAATTTTGATCCATGGATTTTTAAGATCCAGAGTGGGCAAAATTTTATTAAACCAAAAAAAAAAAATGAAGTTTAAAATTATTTATGATGATGATGATACTTAAGATTAATTGTATGATGGATTATTTCCATAATCTAATATTAATCTTTAGAAACTTTAAACATTATTTAAACTTTTGCATGCATTTCACCTGTTAGTGATATTACACAATGCTTAGCAAATAACATAATGTATCAAATGGTATAATTTTCCTCTCTTTTTTAGGCGTTGCTAGCCTGGCCAGTGACAGTACTATCGTAGCAATCGAACCTGGACCTTTATGTTCATAATTATTGAATTTAAGACAATGCTAGAACCAATTAGGCAGTTATGTCAAAATCTATTACTCATAATTGAATGCATATGAAATGGTTAAATAAAGTTTGAACTTTTCTAAAGACATTTAGAAATTAATATTAGATGATAGAAATAATTGGTAAAGGTTTACTATAGTGGCTTCAAAGAAGCCGCTATATATTTTGGCCCTCTATTGTTTAAAATTTTAACTAAATTGTTTGAAAATCTTATGTATATGCTACTATATTACAAATAAATTAAAATTTAATCAAACATAAAAGATAATAAAAAAAACATTAACCTTTTTAAAGAATTTGAATGTTGGATTAATTACATGACAATAATTAAAAGAATTAATTTTAATTTCTTTGAAAGTTAAGAATTTAAACTGTCTACAACTTAAGAATTTAAAATAAAAAAGTATATGCTACTATATTACAATTACATTAAAATTTAATCAATGTAAATTACGTTTATACTACAATATTACAATTACATGAAAATTTATTCAAATGTAAAAGATAATAAAAAAAACATTTACCTTTTTAAACATAATTATTTTTTATACACACTAGGAAGTTGGAGAAAAAAGTGGTATTGCTGTATGTACTCTGGAGGGCAAATTCATGCAGGTACGATGAAAACAAAGCTCTGCTAGTGCCAGATTGGAATTTCAGCTTACGCTTTGCTCTCATCCACATGTTTTCGATATTCTGGGTATGTATGTCTTGGTCTTCGGGATGCATGAAGTTGTTCTGATGGATGACAACCAAATGCATATACACACCATTTTTGAGACTGCTGATGTTAATGTACGCAGCCCAGCCATCTGAAATAATGTGCATACCTGGTAAAATGAACCGATGTATCAGGCCCTCCAGTATATCAGCCATCCTGTCTGCAACTTCTGTCAAGAAGCACTTTCTTGATGCTCTCTCTATACCACCTAAGACCCAATGACCTCTCCGTATAGTCCCACTGTGATATTTGTGGTGGAAATAATAAGTTTCATCAATTTCGACGATTAATGGCTCCCCATTGTCATTAAATCCACCGAGAACTGTCGGATTTGTGTCAAAATATTTGGCACATTCCTCCGAAGTTGTAGACAGTTTAAATTCTTAACTTTCAAAGAAATTAAAAGTAATTCTTTTAATTAATGTCGTGTAATTAATCCAACATTGAAATTCTTTAAAAAGGTTAATGTTTTTTTTTATTATCTTTTACATTTGATGAAATTTTAATTTATTTGTAATATAGTAGCATATATGTAAGATTTTCAAACAATTTAGTTAAAATTTTAAACAATAGAGGGCCAAAATATATAGCGGCTTCTTTGAAGCCGCTATAGTAAACCTTTACTAAATAATTCAACAGATTATAGTGTTGTAAGCTTAAATTTACATTTCAACACTAAATTCGCAAATCCAGTTAGAAGTCGATGCTTTTTAATGTATTCATTATTTTGTTAATGCATAGTTTGTGTAATGATAGAGAGGCAAATTCTAGACCTTAAGGTTTACGGATTGCGGTCCAGGTCTGTCACTTCCGGTGCTCAAATATCACGTGCACTCTTGATCTATAAACATTTGATTTAAAATTTTTTTTATTAAATTTTGAGTATCTTATTCATAAATATTATCATTCAAAATTTTAGGCGTGATTTGGTATAGTGGTAGAGGGGAATCAGTCTCTAGAGCTCAACGTCCATCGAACGTAATCCATTTCTTTCTCTTCCAGTATTCGAACTCCGTATGCATTCCTGAGCGATAAACCATTTGATTATTTTTTCATATTAAAAATGTTTTGACTATAGACTTTTTACTGATTTAAAAATTATTTTAATCTGATTAATATCACAAGCACAAATAACCAATTATTTTATTAATCCAATAAATTTTGGTAGTATTTTAAACTAAAGAGGAAAAGAGTGTCCGTAACTCTGCTGTCTCCTCTTTTCTTCATATCTTCTTTTTAGTGCGTGTTTCCTATCGTCATTACATTTACACCCGTCACAATTTATATAGATAAGTGTAAATAATACATAGCTCAAATTATATGTCTTTTAAGAGTTTATTTACGCTATACAACCCATTGAAAATTTTACTTACTTTCTGTTCCTTACATATATGAACGTATGCATAGGTGTGTTGTCATTTAAAATATTTTATGTGTGCCTCTGTGTGTATAAAATGAATAATATAAAGTAATATTTTATGTAAAGTTCTATTTTTCTTAATTAAATAAGCATTCTGAACGAATAAATTTAGTCTTTGTACAAGAATTTGTAAAGAAAAACTTTTGATACATATATATATTGTAACATTATTAAAGTAGCTTAAATTTTATTTGTAACTAAATTTAAAGATGATCAAAAGGATTATAATAATTAAATATTATTTCAATTAAGAAATTTAAATTCAAATATAAATATTGTAACTAATAAACGAAACAGAAAATTGTAGCTTTTATTTTATATCAAAGAACAAAGAATTAAGTATGCAACTTGCTGAGCATAAGCCACTAAACAAATAAACGAAATCAACATTGTAAGTAAATAAACGTGTTCAATAAGTAGTCTTTAGAAATATTAATTCAAACAAGTTGTAAATAAACTTAATGAAACTGATCAGAATTTATTTAAACTTATATTAACATGAGCATAAGCTATATAACAAAAGATCAGACTGAGTTATCAATGGTATTAAGGGTCATTGGATTAAATGAAACATACTCCTGGTTAGTAGCTATATAGTCACAAGGTCATAAATATTAAAATGATGAGTAGAAATAAATTAAACATATTTCTATAATTAGATATCTCAAAATATCACAATATCAATAATTATAAACAAATTATTAATAACAACTATTATAATTCAGGTATATGAAAATCATGTGAGGTGAGTACACTAGTAACTCAATAAAATATCTGCTCAGGTATACAGACAGTAGATTTTATCCACTTTCATTTCTTGGTTTGATGTTAAGTGCATATCCAAACAAATACCAAGTGAATATGGTCTAGCAGGGTGCCACTAGATTATTTGAATCTAGACACAGTTATATCTAATAACCTTTCACATGTACTGGGTTTGAATCCCTTTTGGTACCTTATTTCTTACAAAATGTATGATTTTGATTTTAGACCCATAGTACTGTATGCATTAATATTTAAGTAAACACCTAGGTAACATAAAACATCTTTAAACTGAAGTGGGATTCATTAGACATAAATCATTTCTTAGACCTTAGCATAATAAATGTGTTTCAATATTTTCTTATAAGTTTTACTAGCTCAGATTACTATTAATTTAGGATGGCAATTCACTCATCCTTGCATGAAATAGATGATGGGATGGTGGTTATAATAATACTAAGAAATCACTAAATACTATGAAATCAATATTTATTTATGGCCTTTAAACATTTAAACAGCTCATTAATTAAAATGTTGATGATGATGATGACGATAATGATAACGATAATGACAATGGTTTCAACCACAGCTTAAGGACTAAGCCTAAACATAAAACCTAATTTTTATAAAGAAATTCATAATTATTGTTAATCTTAGCATATTTAATCATATCTTAAACAACTAATATTCAACCATTGATGATGAATGATCACACTTGATAAAGACTACTCTTAATGAAATATATATGCCTCGTTTAATAACATAAAGTAATATTTATTTCTGCATTTCTAACATATACATAAAAATTTCTATATTTGCATGAAAATTTATATCAACAATAACAACAATAATCATAATCGACTGTTTTAAAATCATAACATTAAATTTTAAATTCTCCCCCCTTTCCCGTACATGTATTTCAAAAGTATATTGTATTAAATTGGGTAACCGATTTGTTAAAATGTTCCATCCACAAGAAAGGTATTTCATACAAAAAAAATATTCACTCATTGGCACACATACTTTATAAATCTAACATGTAAGTAGAATGACAAAATAAATGTTAGCAAAATTGGAAAGAGCAAGTTTTAGAAACAAGTTTTAAATCATTTCTCCCCCTCCTTTCTAAGCTGAAACCTATACTTTCTTAAAACAAAATAATTTAATATTTTAATACTGTTTATTGCTTCACATTGCGCACAATTATACACATGAAAAATATTATGTAGGTGTGTGTTTACCCCGTAAAAACCAAAATAATAATACAAAAAATTATTCTACACATTAATATTTCATAACTGTAAATCAATAAACAAATAATTTTGATACATTCAAAACCACTTATGAAGCTCAAGGTTATTATTGGTAAGAAATTATTGGTTTTAATCGATATGAATTATCTTTAAAAGTTCTTTAAATAAACTATACCACTTTATTGCTAAAAGTTTATTAAGACTCTGATATCATAAAGAAAATAGATATAAAAGGTCATATTACCGATCCTTTGTTTTGTGGCGAACTTCCAAGGGCTCAAACTTATCTTGTATAATGTCTATATTTTTGCAGCTACCATTTCTGTTTTACTTTGGAATAATCTCTTTCTTGAGGTGTATAACTATTTGATGATGATGATTCAAATACGGTTATTTGCTTTAGTGGACAATTTAGAAATTCTTATACTGATTTAAAATTTTTCTGTTCAGCATGATTCTCATCGTGGATGAAATACAGTTGTTTTCACATTGTAATTTTTCTGGGGTTCAAACTCAGTTACTGGAACAATTAATTGGATTCGATGATTAATATTTATCAGTAGATTAATTCATCTTTCTGATCTCCTTCAAATGCAGGTGAATGTTTTCTTCCTTCTATTTAAAACATTTTATCTCTCTCAGTCAGTTGAAAGGTGTACAATATTATTTTTCAGACAAGACATCTTTTCTTTCCTATATGATCTGCCGCTCCGCGACGGTCAGGTAAAAGATGAGACATATATAAAATTTTTCCACCCCGCCATTCTTATATCTTTAACCTCCAAAATTCAATATATAAAAAAAAATGATTTGAAATTGGGAGTTTTGGTAGAGTTGAAACGCTTTTCTTCAATATTTTTAAAAGTCTCTGTCACGATAATAAAATAATAACATAATAACTATCCAATTTTTGAGTCAACTCACCCAATTAGAGTGATAGTGTAACTTTCTATTTTTGACCAACTCAAAAAATCATACATCTGGTTTTCAGATACTTTTGTCTTGAAAAAAAATAGACTTAATCCTTTTTCACGTATATCTGTAATATCTAAAATTGGAGTTTCTTTATTCTGATCTTAAGATGAGACAATTTCAAAATTAGAGTTGCCACCAAGCTTAAGCTCCCAAAATGACAAACAATCATTTATAAAAACAAAATTGCTACAAAAATAGATATCTGATTCAACAGATTTTCTCCCTCAACACAAAATTGTAAAAACAATAATTTGACAGATTTAACCCTTCTTCCTTTCAATATATAATAAATGTAAATTTCTGTATGTAATGTACACACATACTTCATCATTTCAAATCATTCATAAACTGGCATTACAATAATCTAATTGCTAGCTTAGTAATTATACCCTAATATTTAAAATTAAATCCTTAGCCTTTAAATCCCAATTACAATTATAGAAAAGCAAAAATAGAAGTATAGACCAAGATATTAAATTGATCAAGCATAGGTTAGGTTTAAAGAAAGTCAAAATGTTTAATATTTGAAATATAAAACAATTAAATAGCTTTGCCTATATATGTGTAACTTTGCTTTTTAACAGAAAAATTTAATATTGAATAGTTTAACTGTGTGTATTACCTTTCTATCAACACACAAACAAATAAGGAATATAATTGTTGACCCACTCTCTTTCTGTCTAAAGCTTTTAGAACTGGATCTTGTAGGGTTTAAACTTGGGTGCCCTACAGCTTCTCTTTTTTATGAAAATGTGATGATGATTTTTGTTTTACATTTTCTTACATGCACATTACTATAAATTTAGCTAATGACTAAATTGTAATGGCACATAACATATATATATATATATATATATATATATATATATATATATATATATATATATATATATATATATATATATATATACTGCTTTGACACTTCAAAGATCAGGCTTTTCTTTTATAATATCAAGACAGGTTACGCTATTAAAATCGACAAAACAGTTAATCATTTGTGGCAAAAGATGCCAACGTAGAACAAATAATAGACAAAGCACCTTTATAAAAGAAAAAAATAGATACGTTTGTTTAAAATATTATAAAGGCTTGTAAAAATTTTATTAAGGTTCAACATATTTTCAATAAGATAAAAAATATGATAAAATTTGATCCAATATCAGTATTAATCTACAATGTTATTAGAATTTAAAACAAGCTTATTCTCTGAAGCATTTATATATAAAGTATATAAACTGAAAATGAAGTTTATATCCACTTTTCTAAGATATTACTTTCTTAAAACAGGCAAAACTCTCTATATGTATTGCCATTCAGTGCAAGCCAGAGTAATCAATGGACGCCAGAAGACTTGTGCATAAAATCCCCATCTAGTGCCTACTCATCCAATATCCCCAGACTATTTTCTGGCTTGTGGCCTTCGTCAGTGAGGAGCTTTGGATCTGAAAGCACTGCACCTAGATCATGTGACGTTTATATTACTTTCTTCAAGTTTAAATCATTCTTCATCTGCCTTGAAGCATCAATTCTTTTGCTCGTGTTTCATCTATAATATATCAAATATTGTGTAAGGTACATTTATTCTTTTGTTCATATGCTAATGTTTATTAACTTGATTATAAATGAAAATATTCTTAACAATATCTGAAAACAGCGAGCATATGTATTATGCATTGTTTATAATATTTTTAATTAGCATATTATTAAACAATTACGTATAAAAGCGATGTTAGAACAAATCAAGCTAAGAATACTTTGAGCAAAGACAATCTACAATTAATAATGTCATGTGTTATCACGTGTTTGTGAAACTGACTATCATGCAACCAAACTTAACACACATATATGTAATATTGCGAAGGCAATTAGTCTTCACGCATGGGGTAAACTTGGACGCACTTTCCCGTCAATAATTGGTAAAAAACCATAGGTGGTCCATCTACGGTTAGAGCTTATTGTTTAAATAAACCAACAATTATTGACGATGTCTAATTTAGAGTTTGAACTTATTTTGGGTTTGATTTTTAAATCGACAATGGACAAATTCAGTTTATATATAACAGGGAAGAGAAAGTTTCTCACGTTTAAATACCTGCAACACTGAATTTTATTAATTTATATAGGTGTGATAATTAATATAATAAAATTCAGTGTGCAGGTAGTTAAAAATGAGGAACTTTCATTTCCCTGTTATATATAAACATAATTTGTCAATAATTGTTTATTTAAGGAATAAACTCTAAACATAGGTGGGCACCTATGGTTTTAAGGAATTACTGACGAAAGAGTGGTGTCAATTTTAGTACGTGTGTGAAAAGTAATTGCTTCCATAATACTACAGGTATATAAATTGCTATATTATTCAATATATATATATATCAAATCTTGTTACAGGGAATACAGTAACGTTTTACAACCAATGAATGTTGATTATGCATGGTACTCCATGACACAAATGACTACACATAAATTGTTATGGTTTATTTTCTTGATTAGATTTAGGTATTTATCTAATTTTAATATATGCATATAATGATCATTTGTATATATAAATTAGCTTCATGGGTTACAATTCTTGGCACAGTATTCATAATTTGTAATATATATATATATATATATATGTTTCTCAAGCATTTTATCCCCGCCTCTCTTTCTTAAATAGAATCACGTTTTTTTAATTTAAATATTATAAGACATGTTTACGTAAGGAGTGGTGAGTGGTGTGAGATTAATATCACTCTTCAGAGTCACCTCTTGAGAGTACATAAAATATTCTGTAGTGATGAAATGATTGTTGGTTTTCTCTGCATAAATATGAATAACTAGCTACTTATTTATTTCCATGTTTGTGTGTTGTTTGATTACATATACAAACTAAATCACTATTATTCTTTTCCTCATTTTCTTTTCAACCGTTTTGTCCTTTTTTCTTTAGCATCTGAGGTTAATGCAAGACCTGTTTATCATGAGTATCTCAAAATATTGTTCATCTCTCTGCTTTAATTGTTACAATAGGGTTCTGGATTTGTGGAACCATATTTACTTCCTTTCATTACATACAAAGTATTTCTGATTCTGAATAATATTTCTGTAATGTAATTTGCACAACACCACTCTCACACAATGTAAGGACTGATTTCTATCTAATTTTAACATATTGTGAAGGGATGTAATCATAAATATCTCATCAAAGATATGTGAAAAAGATCTATGACTCCCAAGATGCACATTTCATGGTGAATCAGCACACATCAGTTGATTATATGTTTATATTTTTTAAGTTAAATTATGCCACAGATATATCTGGGTATATACTTTAGAACAGTGGACTTCACACCTGTGGACTGGCAAAAATAAGGATAAGATTTCACAGACCAGCAAAAATAATGATTTTGCGGACCAGCAGAAGTCTACAGATAAATTTTTTTAAAGATTTAAACTGCATAGCCTCAGATGAGCATAATTGTTATAACTGACCAAAACAACACACTAGTTACTGTGTATTGTAATGGTGTTGCTTACCTTCACATGCTGATCACTCTGGAGTTGTGCAGTCTTGCTGCTACAGAAAACAGTACATTCTCATTAATGTTCCTGCATTGCTATGTTTATTATTTCATTGTTAAAACATGCAAAATTAAAATGTTATTCACCTGAATGTTGGGAAATATCACAGCTAGTGTAATTACCTGACAATGACTATGATAAATGTAATCTCTGTATTTAATGTTAAATATACAAGTTGAATTCCTTTTTTTTTTAAAAATTTTAAATAAACCCAATAAAAGGGAATATAGGTTTTTTATTTTATTATTCAATTTATATATTAAAACAAAAAGAAAAAAATTTTAAAAAAAATATTTATATAAATACTATTTTATATATATATATATTATTTTATATTAATATATATATATATATATATATATATATATATATATATATATATATATATATATATATATATATATATATATATATATATATATAGAGAGAGAGAGAGAGAGAGAGGAGAGAAAGAGAGAGAGAGTTTGTATAATAAAAAACTTTCTTTTTTTTTTTTTAATTTTGAATCTGGTGTTATTTTAATCTTATTTTTACCCCATTAAAAAAAGAAACAGAACAAAAAGTTGTTTTGGTAAAGTGTCACCTAGAAATAAAACAATCATTATAAAGATGTCATTTTGCTAAAAAAAAAAAATAATAATAGATTTACATTCTCATTGAAGGGAAATCATCATCAATGATCTGTCTCCATTTTGTGAAGTTTACAATTTCAAAAAGAAATGTCATGCACAAAATAAAAAGATGATACAAATGCAATAAAAAAATTACTATATCTGACCAATAAATGAGCTGACGCAATACAGAAATGCCTACTATGGATAGAAATTGACATATAAGGAGTGGTTAAATTATCATGAGATTGATGCTTTGTTTTTTAAAGATTGCATTTTCAGATAAATTCCTTTGATTATTATTTAGTAATTATAGTATTATCTAATAATTTAAATACAATTGTGATTTATAATTAATTTTACTTAAGCAATTGTGATAAAAAAATAAATAAAAATTGTTTATATTAATTAAAAGTTTAAAATCTTATTATTTTGTTATTACAAACTTTCCTGTCAGTCTAGAGTGGACCACTGCTTTAGAACCTATATTAAATAA
Source organism: Epiperipatus broadwayi (assembly GCA_028023455.1). Classification (NCBI taxonomy): domain Eukaryota; kingdom Metazoa; phylum Onychophora; class Udeonychophora; order Euonychophora; family Peripatidae; genus Epiperipatus; species Epiperipatus broadwayi. Next base: position 145,520 of record JAQFVV010012484.1, read on the forward strand.
GATATGGAAAAATGATTTATGATTCCCAAGATGCACATTTTATGCTTAACCAGTATGCATCAATTGATCATATGTTTATATTTTTTATGCTAAATTATGCCACAAATATGTCTGGGTATATACTTTAGAACCTATATTAAATAAGGTTTGCTTTACTTGTGTCTTTAAGTAAAATGATGTGTATGTATTCTCCTTAAAACCATATATTATATAAGCTTTGGTATTATTCATAGCCTAAAGCACAGATGTATATCTTAAAAATATATATTCATGGGGTTTGGTATTATTCATGACTTCAACCATAGGTATATATCTATATGTCTTAAAAATATATATTACATAGGGTTTGATATCATTTGAAGCTTCTATCATACATTATGAATAATTCTGTAGTGTAATTTTCACTAGACCACTCTCACCCAAAGTAGGGATTGGTTTCTATCCACTTTTAACACCTTGTGGAAAATTATAATCATAAACATGTGACCAAAGGCAGGTGAAAAAGATATACAATTACCAAGATGCACATTTCATGATAAACTAGCACTCATCAGTTGGTCTATATCAAATTATATTACAGAAATATTACTCATAAAGTGGATAAAATCATTAATATAATTCTGATTGTAATCTTTATTTATTTTCTATTACTTATTTTGTGACATTCTATTTTTTTTTCTTAGTTAGAAGAATGACTTTTCTTTAATAATGGCTTATATGATGATGATAAACAAAAACCATTTTACTTGATTCATCCCAGTTTAAGAAATATAATATTAAAAATAAAATCGTAATTTAATAATTATTCAATGAAGCGAATATGATTTATTGGATAATTTTCCTGGCACAGACGCTAGAAAAGAAGAAATATTTTCTAAACCGGCAGACAATAAACAATGAAAAAATTTGGTGGAAAAAAATGTACATTTTTTTTTTCAATATTATTATCATGTATGTGGAAGAAAGATTTTAAAAATTACTTTCAAATTTTGAACAACAGAAAAAAATAAAAAAACGACAACAATGAATTAGAAAAAGAAGTTCGTGAAGATTTGTTTCATTAAAAGACTTTCGCTATGAAATTAATGATCTATTGTTATCGTTAACATTATTATCCAAAAAAAAAAAAAGAATGAAGATAATAAAGAACTAAAGCTACTAAAATATATAGTTATTGATTTGGAATCAGATTTATATAACTGTTTCAAACAAGTTGTTTGAGTTCAAAACTTTAGGATGTTTTAAATTTCAGGTTGTTAGCCTGAATACTAAAATAGATTTAAAGTTGTATAATAAATACGTATCTGCATTACTTCGACTTTGAATCCCTAGCCTCATTGATAAGCAAAAAAGCTGGGAGATATTAAGATGAGACACATTATTCGTCACAATATAGAACTTTAGGATAACTTAGTATATTATATATTAAATAACAATTATAATGAGCTTTCCATCAATTATATTTACTATATTAAAAATTGTGTTTACCAATGTCTGAGACTGGAGCAAATGTAAAATGTTCTTTTATCAAATTAAGGAACAACTAATTATAATTGATATTTGATCCTTCAGTTATGTGATGCACTGTGATTTATCCTTATACAGAATCAGGTATCTCTCAGCTACTACGCCCAAAGAAACCTGTTAGCCACTTTAACTTTTCCATTCCCCACCCTAAATTTCTCCATATTCTTCTCTATCTTGCTCCATTCCATTTCCATAACATAATCTTAGTCAACTTCATAGCTTTTATATTTAAATCCCCCTTATCAGTTCCCAAATCTAGCATAAAAAGCAATAACCAACTTTCTGTATAATCACTTTGTTTATATTTGCTCTTCCACAACTTCATTATTTGTACTCTTTCTGCTTTCAGGCATTTACATTCAATTAACAGATGCCTAATATTTTCTATGCCTTCCTTACACAACTTGCAGGCTAAATCACCTATATTTTTCCATTTATGTGTATATTACCTTGTTGCTAAGGATCCTGTTCAAGCCTTAAGCAGTAAACTCCTTGCTATTATCATAATTTAACTTGCACCCAATATTCCGTTTACTTCTATATATATTTAAACTCTTTTTACTCTCCATACTGGTTCTCCATCTCTCTAATTCCATAATCTTTATTAATGCATCTATTCTTCTATCCCATTTCTTATCACTATAACACTTAACAATTCTTCTAACACAATCATTTCACCTTTTGTATAAGTATACTGATATAAATTCTTTATCCAAATCTAATGCATACTGTACTACCTTTCTCACCCATCGTGTTGCCTGCCCTTTACTCATAACCCAATTAAATAATATTTGGGCTATTCTCTTATTATTCATAAAGTGCAATCTACAGAACATTTTCATGTTGCTTTTTTCATCTCTCATATAATAACTTGACCATCCCATTTCTTCTTGAATTGCCTCCTTTAATCATCCACACATCAGCATCTAATGCATGTCTTCCTACTTCTCTTTGTACTTTTTCTAAGTAATCTAATATCCTTTTATGAACTCTACTACTGCCACTTCCTTCCATACAATTATAGCTACATCATATTTATTATATGAAAACACTGTTAATTTTTTTATCAATTCCTTTTTTTTTCTTTGCTTCATTTATCTTTTTTTTTCTCATCCAAGCAATTTCTCTGAATACTTAAGACGATTCTCAAATAGTTATACCTATTTGCCACACAACTATATCCCACCAAAAATCTTGTGTCTTCTCTTGTCCCGATATTAATCATCATTACTTTTGATTTTTCTTTACTAAATTTAATCCCCATCTCTTTTTCCGCCCTTGTACATGTGCTCAGCATAACTTCCATATCTTCCCTTCTTTCTAGGCACAAGAAGACATTATCAGCAAATAAAAAACCCAATAATGTATATACCCTTGCTGCCTATTAATGGTATTTCTACCCCTCTTCCTAGTCTTTATATTGCTCTCTCCATTTCCTTCACATACAACAAAAACAAAATAAGTGACATAGGACGTCCTTGCCTTAGTCCCACACTATTTTTAACTTTAGCTGATTCTATATTTCCTAATTGATATGTATAGTAATTATTTTCATATAATCTCTAAATAATATCCACTAAATCTCAATCCATTCCAAAATTTACTAAACTTACCCATAATCTATTCATATTTACTCTATTATATGCTTTCTCTATATCTATAAAGACCATATATAATTGTCTATCTGTATTTCTACTCACATCTATAAGTTGTGTTACTATAAATAAACTATCTCCTATATGTCTATTTGATTAAAAACTTCTTTGCATTTCTCTCATTATATTATTTTCTTCCATCCATTTTGTGACCCTTCCAACCACCATATATGCAAAAACTTCATATAACACTCTCATTGCTTAACTTTTTACGATTGTTACCCTTTACTTTAAATAGTATCCTTACTCTTGTATTACTCCAACTATCAGGAAAATCACTCTTCTGTGCCATCCTTATTAAAACATGATACTAGTTTTAATTTTGCCCTATGTTCTAAATTCTTTACCATCTCTGCTGCCTATCTATTCAAACCTCTTGTCTTTCCATTTTTCAATTTCTTTCCTGCCTCATTCAGTTCATTTTCTGTAAACCTAATATTTCCATTACTATATGATTTTATGTTTGTTATCACTCTGTCCTTTACATCTAGCATCTTTTCTATATTCATTACATATTGAAGATTGTCTCTAATTCTTTTCTAGAGTTACACTCTATACCTCATCATCTAGTAATACTATTTTTCTCTCCCCTATATTCTTTCTTTTAATGTATTTCCAAAATTTTTTACTCTCATCTGCTCCACTTTTATTAATATCCTCCAAGAATTTACTATTCAATTTCATTCTCTCTTTATAATTATTTATTTTAGCCAGCTACTTTTTCTTTAAATACTTTCCCCATTCAACATTAACATCTTTTTCACTTTCTTTGTTTTTTTATAGCACACTTATAGTCTCTGCATGCTTATTTCCTCTCTTTTACACTTTTACTAACTCTCACTTTCTTATTATTTTTATTCTTCTGAATATTCTCACTTAAAACCCTATTTGCCACTTTTCCTACCTTATCACATCAGTCCTTATATTCATATCCAACCAACTCTTTCATGGTTTGTTCAACTTTTATTTTATAATCTTCTAACTTATTCTTATCATTCATTCTCCATTCACATCTTTCACTATCTTAACTATTTTTCATCACATTACTAACCATTTCTATTATAAAGAAATTATGATCAGTATTATATATTCTCTCTTCATTATCAAACACTTTAATTTTCTGAACTTTATTCATTCACTCTTTTTCTAACAATACATAATCTATTGTTTGAAATATATTATTTCTAGATCATGTGTATTGGACCTCGTAAGTATTTGACAAATTTCCAATGCTCAAGTTCACTCTGACAAAATTCTTTAAAAACTGTCCATTCTTGTTATCTACATCATCAATTTCTTTAATATGCCCATTCATATCCCCTATATTCATTATTCTCTTCCCCTTTTTTTGAAACACTGTATATTATTAACTAGGCATTTATATATGCTACTGTTCCACTCCATTATATTTTGAGTATCTCCAGTGACTATATACACCATAGCTACCACTCATTCTTGTTATCCTTATCTCAAATCACAAATGTTCTTGACATTTAAGAGTATTTAAATATTTGTTTGACATAACTCCTATACCACCACCCCTTTTTCTTTTTTTTTATTTATATCCTGCCCTACCAAGTCTTCCAATATTCTTCTCTTAGATGTGTTTCTACTACTGCAGTACTTCAAGCTCTACATTTATAACTGCTTTGATCTCCTTCCATTCAAATATCCAATTTTAACAACTTCTTCTTTCTAACTACTCTTTTATAAATTCTTGTTTCTATTACATTTATAAATAACTTGCTTACCATTAATTTTAGAGATCCATTCTCTCTCCATATCTACATTTATATCTAAATCAGCTATCATTTGCTTATTTCTTACATCCTGTTCATTATTCTTTTTTCTGATAATACTGCAATTCAAAACCCCAACCTCCCCTTTATAAGTTTCCTGAACTATACTGTTTATAGATCAAACTACCTAATACTTCACTTCTTTCTAAGTGCAATTCCTCTTTACTATATAACTCCTTCTTACTAATAAAAAAATCCCACACATTCACAAGCATAACCTCATTTCTCTCACACAATATTTTCAATCTCTCATTATAGGACATGCCTTATATAACATATACCCATTGTCAAATCTTGGTAATAATCCAAATATTCCTACTCTTCTTTAATCTTACTCAAATTCCTATTCAATTCTATGTACTCATTCATTACTCTCTCTGATGGCTCTGACAAATTATTTGGTCCTACCATAACATACACATCTCTACTCCCTTGTTTCTTTACCTTATCCACAACATCCCTAATTCTAGCTCCAGGTAGACATATTCTTACATACCTGTTTCTATTTTCCCTTGTTCAAAATTATATCTTCACATTCCCTAATTAGGGGATCTTCTATCAATACTGTCTTATAGTTTACTTTCCCTACTTCTTCATAACATTCTCTTCCAACTTATGGACTTTCTTACGTAGTTCTTCCTTATCATTCCTATTCAATAATTCCTTTATCTGCTCACACTTCATCTCTAATAATTTTAATTTTGCTTCTATATCCTTTACCTCTTCCTCTATCTTACTTATTCTTTGGCTAACCATCCCTATTGCACTATCCATTTTTCATCCATATCTCTTATCACTCCACTAAAAGCATACTCTATCCTATCTTCTTCAACTATTTTGCTCCATTTCTCCCGATTTTCTCTTTAAGCTATCTGCACTTAGAAACCACTTTTTTTCTTCTTTTATGACACTTACCACTCTGTGCATAATCATAAACCTATTACATCCTTTCTAATCTTATTTAAGCATTTCAAATGATAAACCTCATTCATATGGTACACTTGACCACAGCATGCCTAATTTTTTTCTATTATAGATGTATTGTGGAATACAAATGCAATCCATACTCTTTATTTTTCAAGTCCCCTAGTCTATATTTATGTTTACACTTCCTTTTCTATTTTTCAAATGTCTTTATACAAAAGGAGACAAACTTTACTTTTTTTTTGATGACAATTGATAAACGTGTTTCGCCGATCTTGGGCCTCAAAATGTTATCTTTTTTATCAAATAATCCATCTCCTTTCTTAAATTAAAAGATTCTTTAGTACTTACTAAACACCCAACTAATATTACATCAACTTAGTTATAAAGTCTTTTTACATTAAAATACACACAACAGAAATGATTTTTTTTTACTTCTATATTTAAAATGGCAAAATAAAACACTTTCTAAATATTATCAATTCCCTATCTTTCCAAATCCAATTAAATCTATCCCTCATGATCACAATTTTCACTCCACTTTCACACAATAAACAAAAAGATTTTGTAGCAATGATCTCAGAAGATTATTCACACAAAAAAACCCAAATAGATTTAACTTAACATTCAACACTTGATTTTAGTATTAAATCTTTATCCTGGATTAAAATTTAATAAATTGGATTTGATTTGTTAGAAATATAAAATCACAAATGAAAACAACCTAAAAATCATATTTAAACTTTAAAAGGATAAAAAATAAAATAATAGCCAATGAGAAAGATGAATTATCTTCCGAGTGTAGCCAATGAAAATAGTAAATTAATGAATTCTTCATTCATTGAACTTGTTATAATGCGAACAAATATACTTTTTTAATTTTAAAATAATTATTATACAAATACTACATAAAATTGATCATAAAAATTTTAATAAATTATGAAAACAAGGCTTTTTTTGGCTAATTTCCCATAATAAAATAATTTAATGCGCAATTACTCGCATGACAGTTAGTATCGTTGTACACATGATTCAGATTCTTTGAAGTTATTTTGGCTGTAGACTTTTAGAAGTAGGAGAGTGAAAGAAAGTTGAAGATTAATCAGCACTCTCTCCAAAGATCTCCAAATGAAGTTCTTTGTAACTATTAATAGCAATATGAATATATATTGTAAGTCATCTTAAATATAGTGTTTTTCTGAAGGTTTGTGATGATGGTGTTCTAGCTGTATTTTTATATTGGACTATTGGATAAAGAAGAAAAGGTACAAAGAAGAAAATTTAAAGAAGCTGCTCACATGACAATGGCAAAAAATCCCATAAGCCAATCTAGTGTGACTATACATAATGTATGGAAATCACTAATCAACTTTGCTCTGAGGAAAAAGTGGAGAAATCAGGAGGAACCTCATAGATAAGTATATGAAATTACTACATACTGTTGCCTTTGGCAGGATGGCTCAGTTGGTTAGAGCGTTACCTTAAATTTCAATAATCAAGAATCTAAGGACCCAGGTTCGAATCCCATGCTAGTACTGTCACTGGTCAGGCCAGCAACACCTGAAGAAGAGGGGAGAAAAATACCTCTTGAAACGTTGTGCATATACTAACCTGTTTGCTGTGATATTACTAACAGTTAGTGCATATACTAACCTGTTTGCTGTGATATTATTAACATTTGTTTGCTGTGATATTACTAACAGTTGGTGCATATACTAACCTGTTTGCTGTGATATTACTAACAGTTGAATGCATTTGGAATATTTAACTAAAAAATTAAACTTTTCTAAAGACATTCAACTCACATATTAGATGATGGAAATAGTCCAATATAAAAATACATCTTAAATATATATTACAAGACATCCTGCATATCTCTATTCTATTGTCATCTATAATAATTAGATAGTGCATTTAAAACATTATTTCCAGACTAGCTTCTGGATTTTTTGTTTACCTTTGTTCAACAACAGTGCAGCTTATTTAAACAGTTCTTGCCATTAGGAAATTACAAAGATATTAGGTAAGAACTGTGATTTTTCTTGAGTGATTATTAATGTGATGATGATAAGTTACATATTTCAATGCATAATATCAAGTCCAACATGGCTCTGAGCATTCCACCACCAGGTTTTTAATCAAATGGACAGGTGAATAATTGGAAGGGTGAGAATATTGAAGCCTGTCCATTAATGTTTGAGGAATTGCTATCTTAATATACACTGAGCACTGTTTGTGTATATATAGGTGGGAGATAATGATCTAGCCCCACTGATGAGTGCTAGTTCTGCACAAAATACATATATTGAGATCATGTATCTTTTTAACATGTGTGTTGGTTGCTTGAAGTAGAATGGAGGATGAATAGACTGAAAATTTCTGAGTTCAAACCTCTCTATTTATTCATATTTAAAAATGTTATAATTAATAATATAAACACAAGGAATATTAATGCCAAAAATATGGAGTTAAATCATAGTTTATTATCAATATAAACCGAATGCATTTTTAGTGGTGAGCACCCTTGTCAAAAGCAATAGACATAACATTTAAAAATAAAACTGTTACACACATCAAATGTTAACATGGAAGTTACGAAGTTTTCAGACAGATTACGCATGTTCCAAACAGTACTCAACTGAACACTCTTAGACTTTCTATTCATTGCAAAGTTACCATTAGAAATAAACCAGGCCTTTTTAATTTTACATTTTCTCTCATTGTGTTCACTATAGACCATTTTTATTTCACTAGGATTGAAAATATGACCAAATAAATGCTCATGCTCTAAAAACACTGATGTTATCAAATAATCCAATTTAGCTTTATTATAACAATGCACATACTATTTAAGCCTTATATTAATGTTTGCTCTGGATTCACTGTAAGATATATAGGGACAATTATGTTCCTGGCACTTAATCGAATAAACAATACAAGGACATTTCTTAGGATCAACTCTATCCTTCCCATTGTTAATTAAATAATTTAATAAAGCAGGTGATTGAAAACCTACATTACATTCTTTACCAGAGAATTTCTTCATTTTCAATAATATAGAAGATATATAAGAAAGAGTCATCTAAGGTTTAAATCCATAATTTGATTACTATTAAACTTTACTTTATTATTAAAACGCTTAGCATGTTTAAATAAGGAATACTTCTTGTAACCCACTCCTATTAACACAGGCATAGTTTATAAATATTAATGTAATACGATATGGATATTTAAATTAGATAGCTGGATTTGAAGATGTATAGATTTTAGATTTTCTACTTCATAGTTAAACATTAGATAAATGCTGCACTTGAGTTGGTATTTTAGATCTAGTATCTGAATATCCTAGTGCCTCACTGAGGTCACTGAGGAGAGCCATCAGCTCAAAACTGGTTTGGGGATAGGGATAATTTTAGACAGAGATTTCAAATGCTTTCTCTTCCAGCATTTATTGGAAAAGCTTGTTTAGAGCTATTAGCAGGCTCATTATATTACATTTGTAGTACAAGCTTAATAAGTTAAGTCACATGATGTATGACTTGATTTTTTTGCTAATATAAATATTATCTTTTTTTTTATCCAATTCAAATTTATACAAATTATGGTTTTTTGAATTTGGTGTTCAAAAGTTTAAGTTTGGATACTATTTTGAACATTATCACAATCTAACTTTAGTCATTACAGAAAATTTAATTATAAAACAATCTTATAACAGTCTTCTTCAAAGTAAAAATCTTTTCAGCGAAAAAATAAGTAGTGCACATATGATTTGCCAATTTCCAAATGATAAAGTTTTTATTTTTTTTCTGTTCTCATTTCACCCTTTAGATAAAAATAATGAGATACTTGTTTATTGGACAATATTGAATGATTATTTATGTTGGATATCATCAGGCTATCCAAAGAGAAAAAATATAAAGCATTCTGAAACAAAAATCAAGATTACTCAGCCTGGATTCAAACCCAGATTGTAAGAAAGACAGGTTGGTAAACCAGTGTGTTACAAAAAGTTTTTTAAATATTTACTATATCTTGTTATAGATTTTAATTTTCTAAGTAGCTGATAAATAATCTGCCATTTAATTGTGTACTTTAAGAAAAAAAAAATCAAACAAAAAATATTGTTTTATAATCAATTTTGTACTTCTCATGTAGACATTATCAACCAGAGTAAATCTACTTATCAAAAATGCTGGTGGATGACTATGAGATAATGGAGTTAGACTGAGGGATGTAGTGATAAAGACAAACTCATCCTGAAAATATAACTAAACCAGTAGCAAATTTCTCCACACTATAATGTAACCTGGTGTAAGTTATAGAATTTAATATGTTCTAAAAGGTTATGCATTTTAATTTCTATGCAGTGCTTTCTCGTCTAATATCCCCAGACTAGTTTCTATATTATGGTCTTCATCATCAGTAAAGAGTCTTGAATCTTGGAGCAATGCACTTTAATTCCCCACTCATGAAAGCCATAGGCTAGACACTAGTCTGGAGATATTGGATGGGAAGTTACTGGAGTGGAATTAAAATGCACAATCTTCTAACATATACTGATTATTATAGCTTGCACTAGGTGGTGTCACTGTATGGAGAAATTTGGTAATATTTTAACAGTATGTGTAAGCATAAGTCAAGGTAATCACATTTTTTTAGTAGCTTAAAATATAATTGCAGAACAATGACTGTTTACCACATCATAAGATGTTAAAATTGGATAGAAACTAATCTCTACTCTGCAGAAGAATTGGATAGTCAAAAACACTGAGTTGCCAATACAGGATTGGAGATGCAGATATTTGATACTTTTAGCTTACCTAATGCATGATGGTTGTTTATGCAATGCATGCATAAAAAGAGACTGTGATTTTGAGTTGGTAATGACTGTGATATGGAAAAGTTTGAGGTCTATAATGCATTGAAAAAATATAACCATAAAACTACTTAAAATTATGTCTGACAACAATGGTTACACAATCTTCTACAAAATGTAAAAAATGATGTAATGGAAAGATATCAAACTGTCAATATGGATATGGAAGATGCAGATGTTTGATGTATTTTAAGTTACCTGGTGATTGAAGGTTATTTATGAAATGTTTGCACAGTATCAACAAATGGTCTGAGCTCTATGTTGATAAATGATTACAATATTCTAGTGTTGGATGAGAATTGCTTTTATCAACACTGAATACACAGATAAGAAAAAGCAATTTTATATGTAAAATCTTATAAATTGGTAGCAATATATTATTCTGTCATAAAAGTCGCTGTTAGTAAATAATGATTTTTGCCCCTTTCAATGTGTTGGAACTATTTCAATCTACATTGTGCATATAGTGACATCTATCCCTTTTAAATATAACTAACTGGAACCTATTACTTTCATAACTTGAGTTTAAAGAAGGTAGAACTTAAAAAATTATTTCAGGTCCCAATCAGATTTAGGGTTATTTTGCAGGCAATCAACTTACAGCCAGTCCAATTAAAAAGTCCAATATTTGTCAGTAAATTGCAATCATCAACCTTAGTATGTTATACCTTTTCCTTCAATGTTTCACCGTGAGAATCCATTAGAGAATTCTCTGGTTTACAGTGGATAATACAGTTTGTTTTATTGTTACTTAAAAAAAATGAACAATAGCTGTATTATTAAATTTTGTCTTTTTAAATACTTTTATTTAACTTATAAATTTTATTTGTTTGGGTCAAATCTTTGAACCAATTTTTAACATAATTCTATCGAATAAATTTTCTTCAACTTTTGTACACATGTTAGGTACTATTGACAATGCAATATTTCACAGTTGTTCAACAATGTTCATAGGCCAAATTTCCAATTATGTTAATTTGGTTTGGTAAATTTTCAATGATGCAAAATAGATGGTATGTATTTTTAAAAACACAGTCATTGAATTTTATTATTAATTCACTAAATAGCAGTCACAATTAATTAAAATAGAAAGAAGAAAAATGAAGGATGACATCTTAATTTTTCTCAATTGTTGAACTAAAACTTGTTTTTCTTTAAAGAACATTACTTATCAAGCTTTTCCAAATATCTCTATCCTCAGACCAGTTTCTAGCTTTGACTGTCATCAGTGATACACTAGGATATTCAGTCATTAGTCTTAAAAATATTAGGTCAAGCCCATCATTTATCTAACAGTTAACTATTAAATAGAAAATCTGAAATTTTTAGACATCCATATGTCTTCAAATCCAGCTATTTAACTTAAATAGCCATATGGGACTAGACTAAATTCTGTTCCATGTGGCTATTTAAGTTAGATAGCTGAATTTGAAGACATATGGATGTCTGAAAATTTAGGATTTTCTACTTAATAGTTACTGTTAGATAAATGCTGGACTTGACCTAGTATTTTTAAATCTAATGCCTGAATATCCTAGTGTCTCACTGATGACATCCAGAGATAGAAACTGGTCTGAAGGTAGGGATATTCAGAACAGCTTGTTATAAACTATTAGCATGCTTATTATATAAAATTTGTAGTACAAGTTTATTAAATTAAGTCACATGTTGTATGACTTGATTTCCTTGCAAATGCAATCGGTAATATTATTTACATTCTGAATTTAAAATTTGAATATGAACAGCTACAAAATGTCCAATGCAAGATATTCAAATACTAAAAAATAATATATATATAATATTTTACAAAACTTACTCTAATTTGATGAATAATGCACTAGAAACAAAAAAAAATATTTTTTTCTGCAGCCATAATTTGTTCTTGCTATATTTCCTTTGAAATAAAATGCTGAGAAAACCGTACATTAATTAATTCAGTCACTAGTTTAGTGATTGAATTAATATAGACATTACTTATTGACTTAATTTATGGATATCCACATTTTTCTTTCAAGTTAAATATAACAACCAAAATCATGATTGAAGAAAAGTTTGTTTGGTTTTTAATGCATTGCTGATCAAAGTAAATAAAAGTGTTTTATACATCTAACAATAAAAATAATATATATAACAGTAATAAACTATTATATACTATCTTTCAATCTGCAGAAGTATTTTCAGTTAATTCCTTAATTTGCCTCCACTGCCATTAAATTCAAAAAACAAAATGGATGCAAACATCATCAATTCAAATTCCATGAATTCTGAAGTTTAATGTTAGCAGCTTGTCTGTTAATTATATTCATTTGATTTCTATTTATTAAAATAGCTGTATAAATTTAGTACTGAAATGTATGTAGACATTTTATGAATATAATTAATAGATAAGCTGCTAACATTAAACTTCAGGATTCATGGGATTTGAATTGATGATGTTTGCTTTCATTTTGTTTTTTGAATTTAACAGCAGTTGAAGCAGGTTAAGGAATTAACCAAAAGTACTTTTGCAGATTGAAAGGCAGTATATAATAGTTTTTTGCCACTATATTTATTATTTTTATCATTATTACAATAGTTTTTTTACTTAACCCTTTTCCTGCCTCTTACGAAGCTCCTCGTCGACATCTAACGTCACTCTAACTCTGCCAGTTCTTATGGTAAAATATTCATTAGACAGGTATTGAATAGGTTTTTAAAAGTTCTGTAAGATGGTGCCCTCTTCCGAATTATTTTACAAGTAAAAAATAAAAAAAAACGCATTTAAACCTAAACAAAGAAAGGACATTACTTGTGATTGGTTCTTAGCATGCTCTCAGCCGAAAAAGACATTCTGATTGGCTGGAAAGAACAAAGAAACCGCCTGATCAAAGAAAATAAAGAAAAACACTGAGATTTTCATTTCGAATATGATTTAAATTATTATAAAAGAATATTTTGAGAAATTACAAATTATATTCAGAGAGAATACTAAAAAAACAAAATTATTTTCGAAAAATATTGAAGATTTTAGTAAAAATATTTAAGATTTAGTAAAAAGAAATATTTACTTTTCTATAACATAAAAGTCGACCTTTTTGTTTATATTATAGCTTTTATGTTGCCAAAATTGAATATTTTAGAATAAATAAATAGCAATTTATTTTTGAAAGAACTTTTGTTCTCTTCATAATCTGAAAAATTAGTAATATACTTTTTATAAACGTATCTGAGTTGAATTTAATATTATAGGTGAATATGTTTTAACAATAGGCTTTGTCTTCAGTTTGTGAGTTGGCCAATTAAAAGATTTGATTTTTACCTCATACAACCAATAATATAATTAGCGGTTTAAGGGTTAATGGACATTTTATTTGTGTGTGTATATATATATATTGTAATTATAATTGAAATAATAAATTTAATGGTTTACAAACTATTATAAACAATCCTTAAATCCGCAGAAGTACTTTCGTTAATTTCTTAAACCTGCTTCAACTGCCATTAAATTAATTGAATTTAACAGCAGTTGAGGCCGGTTTAAGAAATTAACCAAAGTACTTCTGCTGATTTAAGGACTGTTTATAATATTTTGTAAACCATTAAATTTATTATTTCAATTATAATTACAATTTTGTTTTAATATAACAATAATATTCAGCTATTACTTCATACATAACAATGTGGGTGATTTGTCAAAAGGGGCCTCTTTTTGGCTTGAACAGGTTTGCTATTGCTTTCATTCAGCCTGCACAACCAGTCTGATTGGTTGCTTCACATCAATACAGAATTGAACTTCATATGTATAATGGTGATCCCATTTACTAATTAATTTACACACACACATATATATATATTATCAGGGTATTTTTTTATTTCAAGCCCACCATGTACCAACTATTCACCAAACAGGACCACAGATTATTCTTTCTCATTGTGCATGCACTTCACAAACAATCCTTATTCATCATTGGATTAAGAATAGAATACAGTAGAATATTTATAATAATACTTTCATTCAAGATAGAAGCTTATTTCCATCCACTTTTAGTACTTTGTAAAAGAGTAAATAGTCATTAAATACATTGGTGTTTATGTTTATTTTTAAAATACTTTTAATAATATAAATTCGACAGTTTTGTGTCATAATACTTAAAAAGTTTTTATTTTTAGGTGCTTATCAACATAACATGATTCTATCCCATGATCCCAGATTCTAAATTGCTGTTTTAGAAGCGTCCATTTTTATTTTTCATCTCTACGCCATTTCCTGTGAGATTTAGTAGCAAATAGATGCCAGATGGTAATCCTTAATACAGCTATATCTTACTATCCAATATCCCCAGACTAACTTCCAGCTTATGATATTCATCAGTGGGGAGCTTTGGATTTTGGCATCTACCATCAGTAAAGCTTATAATAAATGTAATAGAGATAGGACAGAAAAATGTATGCCGTTAATTTTCTCAGGTGGCTGATTGCAATGTTGTCCGTGTCTAGTTTAAGAGAGCTTTTTGATGGCATAGTTGCTATAGTTTCTATTGAAATATGGAGTTTCATCTTTTTTATGTAAATAAATTCAGGTTTTTACAGCTTTAAATTAGAGGCTGTCAGATGAACTTTTGATTTTGATGAATCCAATTTATAACTATCAACTAAATTAGCACATTGTCTTTTAGCTTAGTTGTTACCATTAATATAATTTTAAGATAATCCACACAGACAAATTTATCAAGTTATGGTTATATTTAAAAGTCAAAAAAACATATTAAAGATGTCAGTAAAATGCCCAACTAACCACTGAGTTGTTTATTAATTACATAATAAAAGGTTTTTTTTATTAGCAATTTATACAAAAATAATTGTCTTGCTGATATAAAAATGGGCTATAACGGTAATAAATTCCACTCAAACAAATCAAAATTATTAACTTAGGAAAAAAAATTTAGAATTCAGGTCTGGTAATAAAGCTGTACGAAATTTATCAGAAATGGTTTTATGGTCTCAAAAAAAAACCATTTTATAAAAAGTACTCCAACTTTTAAACATAATTTTACAGTTGTGCAAACTTACCAAAAATATTTTACTTATAGAAATAACCCTCTCACTTATATAACTAACATAATATTATGGTTTTAGCTATTACATTTGTAATATAAAATAACGAGTTTGTTTTTTTTTTTAAAAAAAAAAAGAGATTTTTGTTTATGAATACAAATTTACTAAAGAGCAATAACTAAAAAAAAACTAGTCAAAATCATAAATATGCATGTGATATGATGAAGAATATGGATAATGAAGAAATTAAGGCTTACATGATTTAGTGCAGTGGTAGTTTGGAAAATTCTGTACTTCAAGGCCCATGGATCAAAGTTCAGTTTGGTTTATAAAGTTTTGATACAATTTAATACCACTAGATGGCAGTGCTGTAAAGAATACTGAATACTGAAGAAGCTACAGTACATCACATACAGAGAATATAAATGTGCTATTAAGCACAAAGAAAGTGAAAAAGATGTTAATATTAAATGGAAAAATTGTTACATTTTTATTTACAACTGTCAAACTCACTCCGCTCACAATTTTGACACCATCTACCTCAGATAAATACAATAATGATTATTACTAATCATTTACTAAACTAGAGAAACTAGAGATTATCTCTAGCACAGATATAAACTTTAAATCTCAGTTAAAGATTAATATGTCTGATTTTTTTTAAAACATACAGACACATGGAATTATTTACCTTTCTCTTTCCCATGTATAATATCTTTATAGATATATTAGACAACATCCATACTTCCACATTCTTTTTAAATTCATATAAGTAAAGATGCAATAAAAAACAAATGACCCTCATACGCATTTCATGCTGAGCCAGCAGTCATAAGTTGGCCCACACCATTATCTCTCATATATATCTCTATTATATGAAGAATATTTATCTATAGCAAATTGTTACATTTTTATTTACAACTGTCAAACTCACTTCATTCACACTTTGACTCCACCACCTCAGATAAATACAATAATGATTATTACTAATCATTTACTAAACTAGAGATTATCTGTAGCATAGATATAAATTTTAAACCTCAGTTAAAGATTAATATGTCTGATTTTTTAATATTTTTTAAGCATACAAATGGAAAACTATTTTTTAAAAAATAAGTTGGCTAAAATAGATAATTATAGAAACAGAATAAAGTTGAATAGTAAATTATTGGAGGATATTAATAAAAGTGGAAGAGATGAGAATAAAATTTTTTGGAAATACATTAAAAGAAGGAATGTAGAAGAGAGAAAAATAATATTCTAAATGATTAGGAAAAAAGTATAGCTCTAGAGAAGAATTAGACACAATCTTAAATAAGTATGTAATGGATTGGAGAAAAGAGGTTAAATGTAAGAAAAATAATATTCTAAATGATTAGGAAAAAAGTGTAGCTCTAGAGAAAAATTAGACACAATCTTAAATAAGTATGTAATAGATGGAGAAAAGATGTTAAATGTAAGAAAAATAATATTATAAATGATTAGGAAAAAAATGTAGCTCTAGAGAAGAATTAGACACAATCTTAAATAAGTATGTAATGGATGGAGAAAAGATGTTAAATGTAAAGGACAGAGTGATAACACACATAAATGCATATAGTAGTGGAAATATTAGGTTTACAAAAAATAAATTGAATGAGGCATGGAAGAAATTGAAAAGTGTAAATGCAAGTGGTTTAGATTGATGGGTAGCAAAGATGGTGATGAGTTTAGAAAGTAGGACAAAATTTAATTTATTATCATGTTTCAATAACATGGCACAGAAGAGAGAATTTTGAGATAGCTAGAATAATACAAGATTATTTAAAGGAAAGGGTAAATATCATAGCAAGTTAAACAATTATAGACCAATAGGGTAACATCAGTGTTATATAAAGTTTTTGAATATATGGTGGCTGGAAGGGAGGCAAAATGGAGGGATAAAATAATATAGTGAGAGAAATACAATGAGGTTTTTGATTGTATAGGAGATAGTTTATTTGTAGTCACACAACTTATAGATATGAGTAGAAATACAGGTAGAGTTATATATAATCTTTATAGATATAGAGATGGCATATAATAGAGTAAACAGAAATAGATTATGGGCAAGTGGAGTAAATTTGGGAATGAATGGAGCTTTAGTGGATCTTATTACTATACATATCAATTACAAAATATAGAATGAGTTAGAATTAGAAGTGGTATGGGACTAAGACAAGAATGCCCTATGTCACCTATTTTATTTTTATTATATTTGACAGAAATTGAAAGAATAATAGAAAGACTAAAAAGGATATAGATACCATTAATAGAAAGCAAGGAAACATATATATTATCAGATCTTGCTGATATGTTTTTGTGCATGGAAAGTAGGGCAAATATGGAAGTTATGCTAATATGTGTGTAAGGGTGAGTAAAGAGATGGAGATTAAATTTAGTGAAAAATGCTGGAGAAAAAGAAGAGAAAGAATTTTTATTAGGGCATATAAAGATAAATGTTATGAATAACTATTGGAAATAATCTTAAGTAATCAGAGAAATTGCTTGAATGAATGGGAGAAAAAAATGATAAATGACACAAAGAAAAGAAAAGGACTGATTAAAAAATTAACTCTATTTTCATATAATAAATATGATGTAGCAAGGATTGTATGAAAAGGAGTGGCAATAGCAGGGTTAACTTATGGTAACAATATGTTATATGTTAGTAAAAGAGTGTTAGATTAATTTAAAAAAGTATAAAGGGATGTAGAAAGACATGCACTAGATGCAGATGTGTGGATGACAAAGTACGCAATTCAATGAGGAATGGGATGGTCAAGATTTTATATGAGAGATGCAAAAAGCAAAATTAAAATGTTTGGTAGATTGCAGTTTATGGATAATAAGAGAATAGCCAAAATAATATTTATTGGCTTAAGATTAAAGGACAAGAAACAAGATGGATCAGAAAGATAGTACAGTATGCCAAAGATTTGGATAAAGATTTTATGCCAGTATACTTATATAAAGGGGGGAATGATTGTGTTAGAAGCATTGTTGACTGTTATAGTGGCAAAGAATGGGATAGAAGAATAGATACATTAATAAAAAGATAGTGAGTTGGAGAGATGGAGAACTATTATGGAGAGCAAAAAAAGTTTAAATATATATAGAAGTAAACAGAATATTAGGCGTGAGTTAATTTATGATAATAGCAAGGAAAGTAGTTTACTGTTTAAGGCTCTAACAGGATCTTTAGCAATAAGGGAGTGTACACATAAATGGAAAAATATGGGTGATTTAGTCTGCATGTAATGTAAGGAAGACATGGAAAATATTAGGCATCTGTTAATTGAATATAAATGTTTATAAGTAAAAAGAGTACAAATAATGAAGTTGTGGGAAAATAAATATAGATCAGTGATTATACAGAAAGTGGATTCTTGATTTTTATGCAGGGTTTGGAAAAAGGTAAGGATGATTTATATTTAAAAGCCATAAAGTGGACAAAGATAATGTTGTGGAAATGGTATGGAGCAGAATAGAGAAAAATATGGGAAAAACTTAGGTTGGAGAATAGAAAGAAAAAGTAAAGTGGCTAAAGGGTTTCTCTGGGCATAGTGGCTGAGAGATCCCTGACTCTGAGAAAGGAGAAGCCATGGTACATCACATTACATCCTATGTAAAAAGAGCTTGAATGTATATAGAAATAAACAGAACATTAGATGTGAGTTCATTTATAATAATAGCAGGAAAAATAGTTTACTATGTAAGGCTTGAACAGAATTACTAGCAATAAGGGAATGTATACATAAATAGAGAGATGTAGGTCATTTAGTCTGCAAGATATATAAGGAAAGCATGGAAAATATTAGACATCTGTTAATTGAATGTAACTACTTACAATCAGAAAGGGTACAAATAATAAAGTTGTGGGAGAATAATTATAGACCAAGTGATTATTCAGAAAGTGAGTTATAAGTCTTTATGCTGGGGTTGGAAAAAGATAAAGAGGATCTAAATACAAAGGCCATGGAGTGGACAATGGTGATAGAGCAGTTTACAGCTGAATATGGGAACAACTTAGGATTGGGGAATGGAAAGTGAAAGGTAAGGTGGCTAACAGGTTTTTCTTGGATATATTGGTTGAGAGATTCCTGACTTCAATAAAGGGGAGTAACCATATCACATCACATTTCATATCAAATAGAAAATATTAAACTTTGACTATTTTTTAAAAAATTGTTTGCATACTCTTAAAAAAGTGTATTATTGCTGGAAATATATAGATATGAAGTTTCAACCAAATCGGGGATTGGGAAATTGGTCAAAATTGGATTACAAAAATTCTCAGACAGACAGATGGATGAATAATAGAAAAAGTTGAGTAGAAGCATATAATAAAGAGATGTAATTTACATTTGTGTTTGAATGCCCCTTAGTATTTATATAACATCTTAGTAAAAGAATAACTCTGGAGAAAAATGTCTGAAATATACTACTGTTATTATGAGTTTTATAAGTATTAAGAAACTTTCATATTAATAATATATGCAAGTATAGATTCACATGACCACCACGTCTTATGCTTGTGTATAACTGTTTTAAAACAAGCAAAACTCATGATATATATTGCCACACATGGTATAGTGAGTTTTGCCTGTTTTAAAACAGTTATACACAAGCATAAGAAGTGGTGGTCATGTGATTTTTATTGGCTTAAAACCAATCCTGCCTAATAGGATAGTGGCGGCTATGGTTATTAAAGAACCAAAGACACCAAAATGTATAGGTGCTGAACTGAGTTCAGACCCATATGACTATATAAGCTGATGGGTTTGAATTGAAAACATTAAGGTGTTTTCAGTTTAAGACACATAGTTTTGTAGATAAATGGAGATAAAAGGTGGCTGCTGGAGAGTTGCATTAGATCCTAAGATCTAGGCGCAGTGCTCTCAGATCCAAGGCTCCTCACGGATGAAGGCCACAAGCCAGAAACTAGTCTGGGAATATTGGATGAGTAGGCACTAGATAGGGATTTTATGCACAAGCCTTCTGGCATCCATTGATTACTCTAGCTTGCTGTGTGTGGCAATATGTATAGTGAGTTTTGCCTGTTTTAAACAAGTATAGATTCATCAAGCAGTTAGAATAACTGCAATGGAGTATGCCTACTGATGAATGCTATTTGATCATCAATACTGGTTGCTTGCCATTGCTTGATACTTTCTATTCTGTCATTCAATTTCTTTATTGAACTCTTACAACATTACAATGTACAATATTAGAAAGAACAACATTACAATGTACAATATTAGAAAGAAAATTAAATCTTTGTATGGTGTTTATTATTATTTTATATATAATTAGAGGGATTTAAACTCAGGATTTTTGATTCTTTTCATTCTCCCCCCATCTCAAGCGACTGATACACATGCAAAAAAAAATACCAAAATTCAGCATTCAGCAATTTCTGCATGAAACATGTATATTGGGGATCATGCATCCTTTTCACATATGGATAATCATGTGTATTGGTTGTTTGATAGGGAATGAATAAACTGAAAAATCCAGAGATTAAATTCCTCTAATTACATATATAAGAAACATTCAGTATAAGAAAATTATATAATGTCTTAGAGTATATGAGCACAGACTTTCACATGACCCACCACTCTCCATACTATCTCATAACACTGATACACTTGAACACATATATGTTGAAAAGATAAATAATCACCAATATACGTATTTCATGCTAAACCAGCAATCATCAGTTGGTCCAGATTACCATCTCTACACATATATGCTATAAGTGCTCAGATATATATTAAGATAGCCAAACCTCATACTTTAATGGACACGCTTTAATCTACTCCACACTCCAACTCTTCAACTGTCCATTCAATTGAAAATCTGATGATGGAATGCTCATAGGACACCCTGAGGCTGAGATTCTTGTCACACCCATGTTGACCTAAGACCAATCTGACCCCTCATGTACAGGACATAATCCATTTAATACATATACAAGGGATGGGCAGACAGCCTGTGTGTTTCAATTATTAAATAGTAGAGATGTCTGCCCATCCCTTGTATATGTATTAAATGGATTATGTCCTGTACATGAGGGGTCAGATTGGCCTTAGGTCAACATGGGTGTGACAAGAATCTCAGTCTCAGGTTGGGCTTTCAGCATTCCATCATCAGATTTTCAATTGAATGGATAGTTGGAGTGTGGAGTAGATTGAAGTCTGTCCATTAAAGTATGAGGTTTGGTTATCTTAATATATATCTGAGCACTTATAGCATATATGTGTGATAGCAATCTGGATCAACTGATGATTGCTGGTTTAGCATGAAATACGTATATTGGTGATTATTTATCTTTTCAACATATATGTATCAGTGTTATGAGATAGTATGGAGAGTGGTGGGTCGTGTGAAAGTCTGTGCTCATATGCCCTGTATATTACATATATAGACCCAGGTATATAATAAGCCTGTGTGTTTCAATTATAATGTCTTAGAATTATTAATTTATGTATAAAAAAAAGTCTTAATGATCAAAAATAAGTAGGAAAGACTTATAAATCTTGAAAGGAGATTATTTAAAAACTTAGATAGTGTAAGAAACTAATAAAATACATCTGTAACTCTATAGACTTTACGTCTTTCCTTTTTATTTTGTAATTCAATACTGAGGGTTGATATAAACGAGTAATTCCAATATATCATTTATTTTATTTTATTATTGTGATAAATAATAATAATTTAATTTATTAACGCAAATAATTATAATTTAGAAAAGGATATATTGCTAGAAGAAATAATAATAGATGGACTGTTGAAATCTTAAATAAATCCCACAAAATTATCAAAGACCCAGAAAAATACCATATGTGAGATGGATGGATGAAATAAGAAATTTGTGCTCGGATGATGTGGAGAAGAAAGGCTAAAAATCGGAGAAGATATTAGTAAAAAAAAATATTTGTGCAGTGGTTCGATAATGGGTGAAAATTATAAATTTAGGGGGGAAAGATATATATATCTAACAATCTATAAACTATGAAACAAAACCAGGGTGTAAAATTAAATGTCAATATTAAGTCATAAAATAGTAGATATCTACATATAATTTTTTCTTTTATTATATATATAATTTTCTTGCGTATACATTTTTATTAATTTTTTTTGTAATCATTCCCAACATTCCTTACGTTTTTCTGTTAAAAAATATTTATAAAATTATTAAACGTAAAAAAAAAAAACCCAGTGAACTCCGAAGTATACCATTTTATAACAGCACTTAACTACCGCGAAGCAATTTTCAAAAAATATATTTTTTCTTTCTAACTGGAAAACTTTTTATTATTTTACAGGTAGATTACCAAGAATCCAAAATCCCATTGGATCCGAAACTTTTTCAGGCTTGAATTTTTCGAATTTTAGCAATAAACCTTTTCCCCTTCTCGTTATAAAGTCAAACTTTGCCGTAAATTTAAACAAACGATTAATTTCATTATATAGAGAGAATATGTATATACTGCATACTGACATCCGTTTTGTGAACTCCATGAATTTATGGTATTGATAAGAATTTGACATTTTGAAATAAAGAATATGCTTTTATTTATATTAGCTATAAAAAAATTTATATGTAAATAATTAAAGCGATAAACCAAAACAGTACTTTGCTATTTTGTTTAATAATAGAAGTTATTGATGGTTTAATTATTCATTACTAGTAAAATATTTTGATGTTTCTGCCAAACCTATAAAGATGGCATAGGATTTTTACGTTTACAAATTTTGCAAAAGGAATATTTAATATTTAAATACAAGTATATTATATATACTTTTAAGCTAGATGTAATTATAGGGGTTTGAACCCAGACTTTCAAGCTCTCTTTTGTCATCCACTTCATCTATACAACCACATACATGTGAAAAAGATAAATAATCTCCAATATATATATACACACATTTAATGTAGATAGTATATATATATACATTATTAAAGACTTTTTTTTTTTAGAATTATAGTAGCAAAAAAATCAATATTGCCTGCGTATTAAAAAAAGTGTTCTTAAATAGTAAATTGTGATTCCAAAAAGTACATGTAATATGAAATAAAAAGAAAAAAAAATAGCTTCTTATTTCTAAGAATTTAATAATAATAAAAAAAGATTTTTTCTGACTTCTTGACTGATGGATGGTTGTAATAGGAGTTAAGATGAAAGATGCATTGATAAAATTAAAAATGCGGATACACCCACATATATATATATATATTATAATGCAATGGCCAGTATACACTTTTATAAAATGATAAAAGTGAATAGAAATCATTCCCTACCTTGTTTGAGATTGGTATAGTAAAAATTATCAAACTTGTCAATGTGGGCAAAGAAATTCAGGTATTGATACCTCTATAACTCTACAGACATACTACTCATTAAGTAATATTTAAAGTGTATATTAGGGCTATGGATAATCTCTAGTTTAGTAAATAATTAGTAATAAGTATTAAGATATTTGCATAAAGTGGTCAGTTTCAAAGTTGTGAGTGCAGAAAGTTTGACACTTGTAAATCAAATTATAATGGTTTTAATGTTTATATTGGAATTAAGAATGGTATGGCAATTTTTAATTTAATAAGTAATTAGTAATGATCATTGTCATATTTAACTCAACTGGATGGTATCAAAGTTCTGAGTGCAGAAAGTTTCACACTTGTAAATCAAATTATAATGGTTTTAAAGTTTATATTGGAATTAAAAATGATATGATAACTTCTAATCTAATAAGTGATTAATAACAATCATTAACATATTTAACTTAAATGGATGGTGTCGAAGTTGTGAGTACAGAAAGTTTGACACTTGTAGTCAAACTTTAATATTTTTTAATCTATATAATACTAAACAAATGATGAAGATGTGTGTAAGAGATTGTTATCTGAGACAACTGGTAAGTGCTGATTCTGCATGAAATGAATAATTTAGGAATCATTTGTCTCCTCTCTCCATGTCATAGCACCGGCTGGAGGCGAACCTGCAGCCATCATCTGCAACCAACTGCTTGCTTCTAAGGTGGCTGCACTGACCTCTCGGCTAACAACACTTGACATCATTTATCTTTTTAACATGTGTTTCAGGAATGTATAATGAAATAGAAGATTTAAAATATATCTCAAAGTATATAAATGAATTTAAATTTAAGCAAATATATGAAATTATAACACATGCTATGTATGTATTTTTCATTTGAGAAAGTGAAATGGATCTTTCAAAAGTGCATCACTAGTAAGAGAAGTTGGTGTGACTTCTGGATTGATGGATGAATGAGATTGAATTGAGTTAAAGTGAAAGGCGCACTGATTAAAAAAAAAATTGAAAATATATATACACTCACACATTTAAGTTACACAATATATTTATCATTGTTAAAGCCTTTTTTTTTAGAATTATAGCAGGAAAAAAATCAATATTTCTTTTTTATTAAAAAAATATATATTCTGAAATAGTAAATTGTCTGCCACTGAATAAACCCTTGGGATTCTAGAAAGTACAAAATTTAGCAAGTAATATGAAAAAAAAATGATAAAACAAAATTATGCTTTTTATTTCGAAGAATTTAATAATAGTAAAAAGTTTTTTATGCTTCTAAAAACTTCAAAATAGGTAGGTTAGAGCTCATTAATGCTTATATTAGATATGTGGACATATAGAGAAACAAGATGTCACGATGCAGTAGTCGTTCCCCTGCCAATATAAATAATATAAATATATAGATGAATAGATCTAGTGATGAATAAAGCCTCCTTGTACTGTAGTCATGCAGCCACCAATAATGTTTATAAGCTGGATTTCAGTCTAAGTTCAACTATTTTAATATTATAATCAAAATTGTGTTTTTTTTTCCAAATTCAATAATCAATATAGGGCATTTGAATACAGACATTCGAACTCCTTTAGCCATCCACTCTATCTCATACATCTAATACACATGACTCCATACATGTGAAAAAGGTAAATGATCTTCAATATATATATATATATATATATATATATATATATATATATATGCATGTGTGGCAGATGATGCTCTAGAACAACTGATGAGTGCTGGCTCAGCATAAAATACATATGTTGAAGATTATTTATCTTTTTCACATGTGTGTGATCATGTGTATCAGTTATATGAGATAGAGTAGATGGCTGAAGGGAACTTGAAAGTCTTGGTTCAAATCCCCTATAATATAAATTGTAAATTTAAATTATTTTATCTTTTCTTAACAACTATTTTGAAAAAGGCAGCGTGATTGCCCTAATATTGTTGAAATTATAATTTCGTTTTCATTTTAAAATTGCGAGAAAATGGAACGGACTATGCATGTGCCAATTCCATTCTTCTCTGTGGTTTGATTTTATTTTTCAAATGATATATGCTATATTAAAATCGGGTAAATATTAGATTTCTTCTTATTTTTTTTTATGAATAAGTCTATTTAATTTTTTTTCTCTCTCTTTATTAGATTGTATGGAGAAAACAAAGGGATAAATATGATATGATGAAATTATAAGTAAAAAAAAAAATGGATTCAACATGCCTCGAAGATTTTGCAATTTCAAGATCTTCATCATGAAAACAAATGTAACACATACATTATGCAAAAGTATTCAATTTTAGATTTTATTATTATTTTTGATTTTTTAATTAGTTGATAAATTTAATGAATATAATTTATTAATGCGTTTGTACTATCATGTATGTGTAATATGTAAATTATAAGAGTACCAAACTCTCCATACAGTAGCACCACCAAATGCAACCCTTTGTAATCAGTGGATGCAGGATGGGTTGTGCATAAAATCTCTATCTAATAGCCTACTCATCCAACATCCTCAGACTAGTTTCTAGCTTGTGGCTTTTGTCAGTGATGAGCTTTCAATTTGAGAGCCCTGCACCTAGTGCTTAGGATCCAATATAACCCTCCAGCAGCTACCTTTTATTTATTGGGTTGAGCTTGGGTTGTATCATATGATGTTTTCATCTTGGTTTCCTAGATTTATAGTTAACAAAGAGGTAAAAGGTTGCTGCTAGAGAGTTGCATTGGATCCTAAGATTTACATGCCTTGTTTTCAAATCTAAGGCTCATCACTGAGGAAAGTCTCAAAGTTATAAACTAGTCTGGGAATTTTGGGTGAGTAGATACTAGATAGCATTTTATGCACAAACCTTCCTGCATCCATTGATTATTAAGGCTTGCACTTGGTGGTACTACTGTATAAATAGTTTGGTATTCTTATTAATAGCATGTGTAAGCATATGGAATGGTAACCATGTGATGTTTTGATGGTTTTTTGACCTTTCACTTGGGATCATTGCATTCTGAGCAAATGACATTGAAACATGTGGGCTCAAATTGATGATCAGAACTAAATAAAATTTGCCCAGCTATACATGTATTTATGCTGAGTCAAGTGGGTAGAAAGGTTTGGCCCAAGATTCACCATAATAAACAGATGGGCAGGAAGAATATTGGCATTTGATTTTATAAATAAATTTGAAAATGGAGATTCAGTACTAGTCTATCCTTTGAATTATTAACTAGTACAAATTGAGAGGAGTGCAGTGTCCAACTCGATGGGTGGGATCAATAATTTTTTGAATCAAATGATTGGCTTTGGATATGTAAGGAATATCCAATGTTATCATTGATTGTTGGGTCAGGTTTGGCAGAATAATTTTAAACTTAGCTAACGATAAATTAGAAAGTATGAATAAAGAATAGAGTAATAGTTTTTTGGGGAAGAAATTCTTTTTTTACATTACTTTTTTAATGGTAATTACCATTTTCTTAGCCTTATTTTTTACTTTAGTTTTTCTATTTTCTATCAATATATAGCATTTTGCTCTAAAATTATTAAAACTGAAGGTATTATGAAAATTGAACTCAAATCATTTTTTTAAAATTTAATATGGGGCTAAATTTTTCAAAACAATTTTAATACTTGCTTATAACGAATTTATAAATATTATATTGAGTAAACAAAGCAAAGTAAATACCATTTAGACTTATAGCATTGATAGAAACAGAGTTGCATTTTCTAGTATTGTTTTATTATCTTTATATATATATATATATATATATATATATAATTGAAATAATAAATTTAACGGTTTACAAACTATTACAAACAATCCTTAAATCCACAGAAGTACTTTCAGTTAATTTCTTAAACCTGCCTCAACTGCCATTAAATTCAAAAACAAAAGCGGAAGCAAACGTCATCAATTCAAATTCCATGAATCTCGTATTTTTAATGTTAGCAGCTTGTCGATTTATTAAATGCATTTTATTCCTGTTTATAAAAATTGCCTCTTTAATTTTTCTTTTACTATGGTTTCTCTCTTCATAAAGAATTTTCACATTTTCAAAATCAAATTTAAATTTATATTTACATGTTTTTTCATGATCAAAGAAAACTGAAGGAGATATTAAATCACCACTATTTTTACTTTTTACCCACTTATATAACAATTCATGCACCTTCAATCTCTTCTAAATGCTGCACCTAGATTCACCTATTTATGATAGCATACAATCACAAAAAATACTTCTGCGGATTTAAGTATTGTTTGCAATAGTTTGCAAACCGTTAAATTTATTATTTCAATTATAATTACAATTTTGTTTTTAATTAACGGACATTTTATTTATTATATATATATATATGTGTGTGTGTGTGTCAAATGCGTTACCAGAACGCAAACTCGGGCCAGCTGCTTGGAAGGTAGCTATGTTAACCACTAGGTCACCAATGCTTGACTGTTTTATTATCTTTTTTACATCTTATTATCTGATCCATTTTTATCATTTAAATATTTGGTATATAATTCTACCAGCAATTTTTCTAATTTATTCACCTACTTATTTCAATATATCAACAATCCACTATTTTCAGTAGCTTTTCCTTCTTCAGAGATTTAAATGACTGTTTCACTTCTTCATTTTAAGTGCTGAATTATTCGTAAGATGTAAAACCTGTAAGGAAATTTAGTTTTCTTTTTTTTTTATTACTATATGACTTTTCATATTAGCTCTTTTTTTGTAAATTTTTTATTTTTATTATTATTTCAGAAACAACTTTCTTTCTAATATCAAGATGTTGATTTCTATTTTATGCTTTTTTCTATAGCCTTCCTTATCAATTCACAATTATATTTTTTATAACATTATAAATTCTTTCTTGTACCATTTTACAAAATTTTAGATTCCTTTTTTGTATACATTCTTTGTCTCAGTAGATAATTTACTGGTAAATTGGGTTTATTTGATACCAATGGGATTTCATGCAGTTTTTAATTATGTATTACTTATCTTCTTATTGATTTCATCTAAGTTTGGATCATATTTGAAATCTGTTCTAATTTCTCAAGTTTAGAAATACCATCTGTTACTACTGTCTTTCTTAATACTTTTTGTTTGTCTAGTTTTACATTAACACACATCTTATATCTCACTAAGTAATGATCTCTTCCTGTGTCAAATCCATTAAGAACATTAGTTAATTAAAATGTAATCCAATTCTGCTATTTATTTATTTGGATGTTTCTGTTTCCACTTCCATTTAGCATTCTTCTTAAATGAAGATATCATATTATGTAGTTGTTGTTTTTTTAATATCATAACCAAATGTACCCACATCCTCTTCATCTTTTAATTGCTTACCAATCCTAACATCAGAGTTTCCAATAACATTCTTAAAATGTTGTTTGGTCTGATCAAAACCATTTTATACATCCATATAAAAGTTTCCATTTCTTCATCTCAATGAGAACTTGTTGGGGCATAAACCTAAAATATCTTTGTTTGTTGTCTACAATTAAGTTGAATTCCTAATCTTGCCACTCTGTCTAATTTACAATCGATATTTACCATAATGTTTTTGCAGTTTTCCTTCACAGTGAATCCCATTTCACCTGTGTTCTCTGTATTTATGCTTTTTCAAGAAGTATAATATCTACTTTTTTTTATTGCATTGCCAAATGTATACCATATAATACTAAATTGTCCATGCACTTTACCACTGTTACACAATGTTTTATTTACCACCCTTTCTTACAGTTTTTCTTACAGTTTACAGTTTCGATTGCCCCCACAATCTTGTTCTGAACTTTATATTTCCTAATCTCAACTGTTACAATCAAATTTGATTGTACATTTTAACATTCATAAAAAGTGCATGCACAATAGCTTGAAAAGGCTGATCTTTAATGTATTACAATCAACTTTGATTGTAACAGTTGAGATTAGGAGATATAAAATTCAGAAGAAGGTTGGTGGGACAATTGAAACTGCAAATTGTAAGAAAGGGTGGTAAACAAAACATTGTGTAACAGTGGTAAAGTGCATGGACAATTTAGTATTATGTGGTATTTATGTTTTATAGTAATATACATGCCCACTTTTAAAATCAATTTTGTCTTCACTTCTTTTTAACTTTATATAAACCATACTTCTTCCATGAATTAATGCAATCTTCCTTCATTTGAAAGTGGTATGAAGTTGTAGATATCTAAATAAAAATGCATCATTGAATGGGAATGTTGGTCTACAACCAGAGGAGTCTTAACACTGTCTGTCTTTAGTCAGCAATGTCTGTTTTATCTGATGATTTTACACCTTACTGTAAATAAGAACTGTAGTTTCATTTGTTCGATTATAATTGTAATTATCTTTAAAATAACTGATCATTTATGTATACATTCATTGTGCTGTTAAGAAACACAAGTGATATTTTTCTTCTGCCATCAAGAAACACAAGTGCTATTTTTCTTCAGAACTATCTAACAACTGAAAAAAAGATGTTTTTTGATTGTAAACTCAGAGGTAAAAATTACCATGAAGGCTGCTGCACTTTGGAAATCAGCCCAATTAATAATTATATGGTAATAACCATTGCAAAGACAAGAACATACAGTGAGGACATTTAGATTTTTTTTTCAGATTATTTCCTTTAACAGCTAAAAAAAAATCACATTATTTTTTGGTTAACAGCAAATTTCTTTTTCCAAACATTATATATATAGTTAGTATCTTGTCATTGTTTAGTTTATGGTATAGATTGGCCTCATATTGTTAGGCTCTACTTGCTCATGTTTATTATTGTGATTTATGGAGTGGACGAGTTCTCCCATTATTATATACTTTTCCATGAGTTAATAGTGCTTTACTCTCGTGATATTTAAAGGTACGTACATCCTTAGACAGGATTATATTTCTTGGTGTATTTTCTCATTTCTCTCTATGTGCTGTGACGAGGTCCACACATAATTAGCCTTTATATGGCATTGGAAACTGCCAACTATTTATTGGTTCATATTGTTTAGCTCTGCCGAGCATATGCTTCAGCCTATCACTCATGATGTATTTAAATCTATTTTCCACCATGGTAGATGATGTCGTTTTGTGATCTAGATGAGTGACGACAATGGTAAGCTAGTTTTGAAGGATTTAGTTTTTTTCCGGTTGCACTTTGTTGTTTTAGTGCTAAGAGGTGTATAACAATGTCTGTATTGTGTTGCTATGATGTTGTAATCAGCCGCAAGCAAACCAACAAGAAATAGTAGTTTGAAATATTTATCTGTAAGCATTTGGCCATTAAGAACAATCCACATATTTTATGAAATGGTTCTATTCACCTAGAATTTTCACCCGATGGATATTAGCAGTATTATGTGGACAGTAATTTATTAATAGTATGCATGCACATGACTTCGGATTAGCGATCCATACTTTTCTCTCACTCATTGGTTTAATAGTACAGAATATTCCACAATATGAGATCATTTATTTTAATCTGATATTAATTTTATTATGCCAGCAATTGATTTAAGTTTATTTAACTGGTAATTCAAATTATTAGCAAGTCGGCCCATTAACAAAGGTTATTAATGATTATCATTTTGAAAAATATGTTACCGAGCTATTGATAAACCGGTAAGAACGTTTAATTTTATGAAACCCAAAATTGTTTAGGGGATCATCTAGAGGAATTAAGATGTATAAAAGTTACCTATTGTTAACTCACAACTTTTATTAATACTGTTTAATAACTGAAATACAGTCTTTATTATATACCTGTATTAATATATGTAACATGAGTATTCCACCATCAGATTTTCAATTGGATGGACGGTTGAAGAGTTGGGGTGTACAGTGGTTTGAAGCCTGTCCATTAAAGTATGAAGATTGGCTATCTTAATATATGTCTGAGCACTTATTGCATATATGTGCAGAGATGATAATCTGGACCAACTGATGATTGCTGCTTTAGAATGAAATATGGATATTGGTGATTATTTATCTTTCGACATATATGTGTTCAAGTATATCAGTGTTATGAGATGGAGTGGAGAGTGGTGGGCCATGTGAAAGTCTCTGCTCATATATCCTATATATTAATACTGTTCAGTAAATTGAACTGTTTAAAAACCATTTGTTTAAAAACCTTGGTTAGACTGTTTGCAAGGTTAAAATATATTGCTGTAGTACTTATAGTCAAGAAAACATTTTTAACAGAGCTATCTTGGCAATAATTCCCAAACTTTGTATGAATTTTGTTTTATCATTTTAGTAATTGTAAATAAACCTATTTATTATTTATTTAAAAAAACAAAAAAACAAATCTTGTTTCTGTATTTTTGTTTTTTAATATGCTATTGTCTTGGGTTCACAATATTTATTATTTTCATTGAGTTAATGATATTCAGAACATTCCAATATTCACAGAAATAAAAAAAAAAGTCATGCATATAATCGTGATTTCTAAGTGAAATCAAGGTAACGGATAGTTAAACATTTACAGATACGAATAATAATATTTTACATTAAGATATATTTCAAATAACTTTACCTTCTAAGAAGGAAGATTGCACAATATGGAGATGAAGATTTCTTGACAGTTCTGAGATTATTTATATTATTTCAGATTGCAAACGATTAAGTTATTTAGATACTGAATAACTATTTTTATTTCAAGGTCCAATTACATTTAATTATTTACGAAGGTTGTCTGTGGGAGGGTGGAAAGACATAAAAAGCACCCTCGTCTTTCTTCAATCTTGAGTGATATCCTGGGTAAAAAGGTTAAAGCAATTCCAAATTTAAAATATTTTAATTAGGTATTAGAATAAATATCCTTTTATGTAATTTTAATGAGTATTGTTATTTAATAATAGGAAGAAGTAGCTATAAGAGAAGTGTTTACCTCCTATAGTCGCTCAGGATGTCATTCACTCATTCATTTATCCGTTTATTTATTTAACAGGCAATATTACATGATAATGCAATTTACGAAAGTCACAGTAGGGCGGACCCCTGAGATTATTTATTCTTGTTATTTTCATAGATAGTTATTTATCCAATTCTTTATCATCACAATATCAAATATTGGTAGTATAAGATAAGTCTTTCTTATTTATTCCCTATGCTATAAGAAAAATACATTTTGTGGTAGTTTTACATAAATCAAATATTTCACATCATGCTATTCAGAATTGATAATAAGAGTATTACCATATTCTTAAAGTATTAGAAGAGAAGGTTTATTAGAAAATACTTCTTTAAATACAGATTTATTTTACTACGAGAATATAATTTAATGGGAGATTGAGTCTGATAAATATTTTGCATGAGTAGAAATTTCC
The DNA here is from genome assembly GCA_028023455.1 of Epiperipatus broadwayi. Lineage (NCBI taxonomy): Eukaryota > Metazoa > Onychophora > Udeonychophora > Euonychophora > Peripatidae > Epiperipatus > Epiperipatus broadwayi. The sequence continues at coordinate 179,023 of JAQFVV010012484.1, forward strand.
TACCATTTATTCCAAATCATTTATGCTATGATTTGAATAAATATTTTGCAAGAGTAGAAATTTCCTACCATTTATTCCAAATCATTTATGCTATGATTATTTGCAGTATTGTTTGATTTTTCCTTCATCTTAATAGAAGTCTCTGTAGTATCATCTTAAATTTATTGTAACACCACTGAGTATAGCCAGTGTTCCAGGAAAGAGTCTCTCAAATAATAGTAACTTATTGATATTCTCTGTCATTCAGCAGAATATATATGTAATATAGAGAGTATGCTAATAGCTCTAACAAACTTTTTATCATAAGTGCTGCAAGAGAAAGCCCAAACCACTTTTAAGCTCCTCAGTGAGGCATTAAGATATTCAGACACTAGATCTAAAATACGAACTCAAGGCCAACACTAGAAAATCAGAAATTTTGAGATCCTTATATGTTTTCAAATCCAGATATCTAAATTAAATAACTTAAAACAAGTCACATGATATATGACTTTTTTTTTTGATAATTATAAAATTTTTCTCTTGAGGCTTTGACGATGTTATATTGCCAAGACTATTAATATATAATGAGGTTGGAGAGTTGTTGAGTCCCATACAGCTATCTAAGTTGGATAGCTGGATTTGAAGACATATAGGTGTTTGAAAATTTCAGATTTTCTGCTTAATAGTTAAGTATTAGATAAATGCTGGGCTTGAGTTGGTATTTTAGATCTAGTGTGTGAATATCATAGTGCCTCACTGAGGAGAACCAACAGATCGAAACTGGTTTGGAGCTAGGGATAATTCAAGATACAGATTTTTAAATGCTTTATCTTGTGGCACTTATAATAAAAATCTTGTTAGAGTTATTAGCACACTCCCTATATTATACATCTGTAATATAAGCTTAAAATAAGTTGTGTGGTATATGAGATGATTTTTTGATTTCTGTATATATATATATATATATATATATATATATATATATATATATATATATAGTTAAAGATATTTTGTGTATATCTTATCTCTCTACATATTATCAAATAATGTATAAAGTAAATCAATGATTGCTAATGAGGACTGCACAATGCTATTTGTACAAAATGGCACAGTCATGCAATGCATATCAATATGCATGCATGTCCCTACATATTATCATGAGTTGTCATGATGATTTTATTGTTGGCTTTTGTATCCCATTTTCTTGCTCGGGTGTTTCATAAGAAGTTTGAGCACCAGGAGGGGGGACAAGAATTGAAATTGACTTGAGGCTTTTACACTCCACAGTCTGGCATCTTATTCCTGCACTAAACCATGCAAGATAAAATATACTCGAATAGCAACTTTATTGCTCATAAATCCATAAGAAGCTCAAGTGCTAATAGGACTAAAACTAGAACTAATTCAAGATTCTTATACTCCAAAATCTGACATTACCACTGCTCTAAATCACATAAGGCATGGGTACTTGTGTATTAGTCTGGTGGTGAAATTTCACATACATATTAGCCCGGCAATATCTGGAGATAATACAAACATTTGCTAACCCACATTTACATTTTTTTTGTGACAAATTATCTTCTACCATCTAAACTTATAAATATTTTTTATTTTGAAAAATGGCCACCTATAACTTTATTTAGTGGAAATGAAACTAGTACTCATTTATATTTGACTATTTCCAACATCTAATAGGAGTATTGAATGTCTTTAGACAAAATTTAACTTTTATTTAAATATTTTAAATATCTTTAACTGTTAGTAATAGCACATCAAACAGGTTAGTATATGCACAGTGTTTCAAGAAATATTATTCTCCCCTCTTCTTCAGCTATTGCTGACCTGACCAGTGACAGTACTAGCATGGGATTTGAAATTGGATTCTTACATTTAGTATTGAATTTTAAGGTAATGCTCTAACCAATTGAGGCATCCTACCAAAGGCAACAGTCAGTAGAAATTTCATATCCATATCCATGAATTTCCTCATGATCTCTCTATTTTTTTCCTAAGAGCAAAGTTGATTAGTGTTTTCCATACATTATGTATAGTCACAGTAGGTTGGCTTATGGAATTGTTTGCCATTGTAATGTGAGCAGCTTCTTTAAATTTACTTCTTTGTACCTTTTCTTCTATATTCAATATTTTGTATTTTCCTAATTGAACATATGTTCACTGGCACATACATGGTCTGCCATTACATATAAGAAAATTTAAAGAAGCTACTCACATGACAATGGTAAAAAAATCCCATAAGCCAATCTAGTGTGATGATACGTAATGTATGGAAACCACTAATCACCTTTGCTCTTAGGAAAAAAAGTGGAGAAATCAGAAGGAACCTCATAGATAAGTATATGAAATTTCTACTGAGTGTTGGCTTTGGCAGGATGGCTCAGTTGGTTAGAGCTTTATCTTAAATTCAATCCTCAAGAATCTAAGGGTCCAGGTCTGAATCCCATGTTAGTACTGTCACTGGTCAGGCCACTAACACCTGAAGAAGAGTGGAGAATAATACCCGTCAAAATATTTTGCATATATTAACCTGTACTAACCTGTTTGATGTGCTATTACTAACAGTTGAATGTATTTGGAATATTTAAATAAAAGTTAAAATTTTCTAAAGACATTTATTACTCATATTAGATGATGGAAATAGTCCACCATCATCACAAACCTTCAGGAAAACACAATGTTTTTTTGCAAGATGATTTCCCAAGAAGTAAACTTTTAACAATCTAAATTTATTACAAGTGGTGGCCAAACCAATATATATATATATATATATATATAACTGTGCAATTCCACCTATTTACAAAAATATTGTTTCTTAGCATCACTGCTGCAGACTGAACTTTCTTACCTCAAACCACGGTTCGTTAGGAATGACTATTCTCTTTCGACACATGCTGAACAAAACACCACCATTGTTTGGCCACAAAATTAGCAGCAAACCCAACATTTTTACTAATAACTTTCTCTCTCTTCATCGGAATATTATCTAATATTGGCTTACAAAATTAATTCATGTGTGGAGATGATAATCTAGACATACTGACGTGTGCTGTTTTAGCACAAAATATGTGTATCCGTGATTGTTTATCTTTTCGACATGTGTGTGATCAAGTGTATCAGCAATATGAGATAGCGTGGATAATTGAAGGTCATGTGAAAGTCCGAGTTCAAATCCTCTATATATTACATATTGGAGTGCAGGTATGAAACAGCCTGTACTGTAGAAAAAAATCATTTTTAGAAGGTTATAAAGGTGTTTAATGCAGTCTTTATATATATATATATTTATTTGTGCCCGTGACTTTCATCACCACCGAACTAATACATAAATATCAAGTCATGATTTCAATAAAGAGAAAGGTAAGTTTTAGCATATCATTTTATGGCACCTGCTACTATATTAGGTATGTGAACAGCGTATTTGTAAATACAACCACATTTTAAACTCTTAATTTATTCTACATAAATTAAAATAAATTTATTCTAGATTCATTATTTTTAATCATACAGCTGTCTTTATTTTAAGTAATGTTTAATTATAAAATGATATAATTGGTAAATTCCTTAATTTAAACAAATTTTCCCATTATTCGTGAATAAACTGAGAAATGATAGATTGCTATGAATATTTAAAGAGGTAGATTAGGTCTTCCAAAATATAAAATGTCAAAAAAATAATAACGTATTAAAATTATAAGATGAACTTATTACATAGTTTTTTATGATAGAATTTTTCGTTATTAATAAATAATAAGATAATTTTTATTTTAAAAAAGCATCTTAAATATTGTACTCGATTTCGTTACAATGCGTCTTTGTGGGTGCAATCCATTAAAAATGTATTACTTTATAACAGCAATAAATTTGTGTTTTCGCAAATAAAGCTGTTGTGATATAAAGTCTGTTAAGTTAGCAATAGTTTTTCTATGTTTTTTTTTTTTTAATTTCTATGGTTTTTTTTTTAATAACAGTTTTTTTTTAAAGATAATTCGTAATTTACGAATACACATATAAGTGCGTTTCCTATCTTATTTAATAACAAACAACATAATGCATGATTTTCTCAATTTTAATTTTGTCATATGCTTCAAAAGTAGTTCTCATCCTATAGACCGCAACAATACATAAGAGTTTGTTGAGCAACTCAACTTCTACGTTTTTGTAAAACTTTTAAGATAATTAAACTGACATACATTCTTACGTTATAAACAATGAGGATTGCCAATTCCTCAACAAGCTTTGTGATAAATGCTTAGCTAGAGAAAGCATTTAAAATATCTCTATCAGGAACCCCCCCAAATCCCTGACCATGGTTTCATGCTTTGGCACTCCTCAGAGAGGTGCCAGGGTAGGTTCAGACACTAGATCTAAAAATACCAAACCAAAGTCAGCATTTATCTAAAAGTTTCTCTAGCTAAGCATTTATCACAAAGCTTGTTGAGGAATTGGCAATCCTATTTGTTTATAACTTACAAGCTTAAGAGAATAGGGTCATGTGATCTATGACTCTTACTTTGACTATTCTTAAGTTAATACTCTTTCTAGCCAATAGTTGCTAAACATTTCTTTTCGATCTCTGTCTAATAAATTATTTGAGCTTTTTTAAATATTAATTATTACATGGTCATCTATAAATTGCACTCAACTGCCAAAAATGGAAAATCCACATTCCAAGATAAGGCTCTTTTTTCATTTTTAACCTGTTGATTCCCTGTTTTATTAAGTTGTTTATAAATATTTTCAAACACCACTGTCGTAAAAATCAAAAACATTATTGGAGCAGAGTCAAGAATTGGTGGTCGAGAGGTCAGTGACAGCTGCTTTACAAGTCCCGGGGTAGTGGGTTCGCTTCCCGGATGATGCTATGAGAAAAAAAAATATTGGAGCAGATACCCATCCAGCAGTTTTTGCATATTTTTAAATGAAATTTTTCATTGTAAGAATAAGAGTTTATTTATCCTCTCTGATGTAGAATCTATTAAAAATGAATAAGTTTTGGTAAACAATTGCTTAATTTCAAACAGTTGCACAGATATGGTTAATTAAATGAATTAAATCTGTTTAATTAAATGAATCAATTGCTTTGACCAAATTAATAAAAACAAAATACGTACAAATAAGTGGTTTGTTTCTCACATTGCTATTCCATCACTAATATAAGCATTGAACGTCTTTAGAAAAAATAACTTTATTTAAATATTCTAAATACATTCAACTGCTAGTAATAACACACAGGTTAGTATATGCACAATGTTTTGAAAATATTTTTTTTCTCTTCTTCGGGTGTTGCTGGCCTGACCAAGACAGTACTAGCCTTAGAATCAAAACTGGACCCTTAGTGTTTTGAATATTAAATTTTTTAAGGTAACCCTCTAAACAACCTTTGGCAGGGTGGTACATTTTCTTAGAGCATAATCTTAAAATTCAATATTCAAGAATCTAAGGGTCCAGGATTCATTCTCATTCTACGAATATTACTGGTCAGGCCAGTAACACCCGAAGAAGGAAAAGAATAACAGGCTTTATTGGTTAGAGTGTTACCTTAAAATTTATATTCCAAGAATCTAAGGATTCTGGTTTAATTCTCTCTTGCTAGTACTATCATTGGTCAGGCCAACAACACCTGAAGAAGAGAGCACAATATCTCTCAAAACATTTTGCATATACTAACCTGTGTGCTATTACTAACAGTTGAATGTATTTGGAATATTTAAATAAAATTTTTGTACAGACATTCAATACTCATATTAGACGATGGAAATGGTCCGATATATAAATACAACTAAAATACTATCATTACAAACCTTCAAGAAAATACTTTTTGTATTTGTCTTGTAACAGAAACCATGTCTATGCTCCTTCTTGATTCATTAATACCACATCAAGTCTCTGGTAATAATTTGATATCTACTGAAAGTTGGAATAATCATTGAATGGTGGTATGATCATATATACATGACTAGTTGGTTATGCTTTTTTCCTTGTGAGCACTTAGAATTCAAGTTTGGAATGAATGTAATTGTCCAATGGATAGTCGATTTTTATTTATTCATATTATTTACTAAAACTAATAGCCCAAAATTAAAAAAATCATGGTGGCTTTGAATCCAATCAAATTCATTTGAATTCTCACATAGCCCAGAGAATAGGTAGTAACTACACACTTATAGACATCCGTTTTACACCAACAATTTCAGGTTTGAATTCTAAATTCTCATTGCAGACATCAAAAGTTAATAATTTATCTGGGATGTCGATATTATAATCTTCTATTGATTACTCTATTTTACAGTATATGGGTTTAAAAAAGAGTGAAAACTTTTTGAAAACGTAGATTAAGCTTAGATACTCTATATCATTTTGTGCAATATTGTAAGGGTAGATTCTAAGGCTTAAGTTCACAATTTATGTTTAGATTGTGATTTTTAGCACTCAAACATCTTATGAACAACTTAGTAATACGCTATTTGGTTATTACATTTTAAAATTAAATTGAGAAAATCATGTAATATTTGGATGAAATTAATCGCTTTATGGAAAAGATAGAAGGAATCTAGGGTTTCCATAAAACTGAGATTACAGTAATATATAGTTACTGACATGGTTATATATATATATATATATATATATATATATAACCATGTCAGTCATCTGGTTAGATTATAATATATATATATATATATATATATATATATATATATATTATAATCTAACCAGATGACAAACCAAACAACTATTAATAGTAGATATAAGCAAAAAAAACTTCTAGCTCAGTCTTATAGGATTTCTCTTATATAAAAATTCTAATAACAGTTCTTACTTATGGATCTGAGACTTGGAGACTTAATAGAAGAGCAATACAGAGTCTTCAGACCACTCAAGTATGGAGAGATGCATGTTAGGAATAATAATAAGAGATCAAAAACACAATATATAGGTAAGAGAACAAACAGGTGTTACTGACCTCATTGAAAAAATTAAAAGACTGAAATTGGGCTGGACATATTGCTAGAAGAGATGATAATAGATGGACAATTGAAATCTTAAACCAGATTCCAAGAGATTGTAAAAGACCCGGAAAGAAACCACATGTGAGATGGATGAATGAAATAAGAAAGTGTGCAGGGGTGATGTGAAGAAGAGAAGCTAAATATTGAAGAAGATGGATTGAAATTTGGAGATACTTTCATCCTGAAGTGGAGTGATAATAGTTGATGATGTTGATGATATTATTACACCAATATTAAATGAATTTTTTAACAATAATCATGAGACTTATTATCCAATTATGCAGTAAGGTAACCCTTTTTAACATTGAGCATATGCCAAAAGCATATCCTCAATGGCATAGGAATATCACATAACTCTACTCAACTAAAATATGAATGATACTCCAATGATTAAGAACAAAATAAACAAATTATATCGAATATTAAAATTTCCTATGTTAATTTTAGTAAAAATATAAGATAATACTCGTCTACTTATTGAAATTATTTTATACCAGTCATTAAATAACAGTTCTTAAATAAGTAAACATCTCAGAAAAATTTCTTAAATGAATAACTTAATCTGCATAACCAAAATGTAGAAAAGGATTTTACAGTAATATATTAAGGCTAATATATTAAGGCTACAACCTTAAAACTATGTACCTGAAAAAATGACAGTAGAGACCTCTGCAAATCTTTAACACAATATTTATTTAAAAGACAAGAGTGGCCACTTACATCCAGCTACAATGAAAATAATTAAGAAACAAATATACCAATCAATTCCTCACCTTTAAACTAATTAATTAAGTTTTCAAATAAATTGACTAAAAAAATTAAATATTACTAATCAATACTTATAACACTATTAATTACCATAATTAATTTGAAAATAATTTACTATCAAAATGGATTGCAATTCAATTATTTCTAGTCTTATATGGCACGTTAATTATTCAACTCTTCACTATAATCATTGAGAATGGTGTAGAAATTTTAAATTAGTTAATATTTTTAAATATCATATCAAATCTCTTGAATAATCAGCATATTTTTCTTATTTATTATCTCGAATTATGTGTAACATTACCAAATATATTCAATCATTATAATATATATGTGGCAAGAATGATTAGCAATGATTTGGGAACAAGAAATGAGACTCTGAACACTTTATTAATTTAAAACAAATATTAACATTTATTATAGTAAGATTATACAAATTTCAAAATAATTTACAAATATCTTAGATCTAATGAACAATATTTAAAATATCATAACAAAACATTATAAACTAAAATTAATTAAGTAATTAATACAAACTATACTTTTCAATAAATTTTTTTTATTAAATATTACAGTTTCAACTGTACCTTGCAGTCTTCATCAGATGTTATAAGAATTATATATAATATAATTCATACTTCAATCTGAAATTATTTACATATAGGATCTAGTATATTATACTTTACCCCATTATCATTAACACATTTCTTACTACTTTGTATTAAAATATATTAAAAAGTATATACAAGTAGCATTTTCATCAAGTACAAATATTTCATAAATATATTCATTTACATTGTAATTCCTCTATCTTTACAATATTATTGTCTAATTACAATTCTGTAACTTATATTTATTCCTTATATTTTTATTATTTCGTTATAAAATAAATATTTGATTATTTTACATATTCATTAAAATTTTGGCATTTTATTCCATTACATACAATAATAAAAATAAATATCAGGTATTCTTTTAATATTATATCTCTTATTAGTATTTTGATCTCATATATCCAATAAATCATTCATAAAATATTTATTCTTATATTCTTTAATAACTATTTGTTTTATATTTTATCATTCCTATAATAAATTAACCTCTCTTACCATCATTAGAACATTTAATTATTATTATTATTATTACTTATACCTTTAATTCATTCATACAATGTTTTCACAATTGTGACCTTTCATGATGAAGTGTGGAATGGATACCTTGTAAAATTGTACGAAGAAAATCATGGACTAAATGTAACATAAGGCCATATACCAAATTGTTTCTATCTTAATTTTCTATCATGTGTACTATTTCAAGGACTTACAGATTTTAGAAAATGTCACTATCCATTATTTCATAAATATTCTGACTTAGTCTAGATGTTATCATATTTAACCTGAATAAATACTTCCACAACCCTACAGAATTTCCAATCGATAAACTTTTTTGTACCACTACATAAAATATGACACTCCTTAGGAAATACTTACATTGCATAAAATATAATAAATTACTTCTCTCATAACATTTAAATTTATTATTAACCAATTATAATACTTTTAACATGCCAATAAGACTAAAATCAATCAAAGAGTTTTATGATAGACATTATCATAAATATACTACATTATTTATTTTTAATTTGTAAAGAGATCAATCATACATGCTATTGTACAAACATACTAATATTATAATAAATGAATTCAATCCTTTGTCATATACTTTCATTTAAATTTACATATTATAAATATCACACATATTTATTTACCTGATTCTGTGTTTACATTTAGATATCAATATCCTATATTTTACTAAAAGATTACCTTAATCAAAATATTTTATGATTATCACTATTGAATCTCTTGTAAATATTACCTCTTACTCATTATAGAATAAAATATAGGAATTTGAACTCAGACTTTCAAGCACCCACCAACTATCCTCACTATCTCATACAACTTATACACAGGACCACACACATGTGGAAAAGATACATAATCATGAATATATGTATTTCATGTGAAACCAGCAATCATCAGTTGGTCCAGATTATCATCTCCCACACATATATATAATCAGTGCTCAGTTTATATTAAGATAGCAAATCCTCACACTTCAATGGACAGGCTTCAATCCACTGCAACCTCCAACTTTTCAGCCACCCATATCATTGAAAATCTGAAGGTGGAAAGCTAAATCCCATGCTGATGCCAACATTATTGCCAAGCCTATGTTGACCTGAAGCCACTCTGACCCCTCATGTGTAGGACCATATTCATTTTAAATACATGGGCTTGACAATCATGTTGGCATCAGCATGGGATTTGGCTTTCCACCTTCAGATTTTCAATGATATGGACGGCTGAAAAGTTGGAGATTGCAGTGGATTGAAGCCTGTCCATTGAAGTGTGAGGATTTGCTATCTTAATATAAACTGAACATTGATTATATATATGTGTGGGAAATGGTAATCTGGACCAACTGATGAGTGCTGGTTTAGCATGAAATACATGTATTGGTGATTATTTATCTTTTCTACATATGTGTGGTTATGTGTATCAGTTGTATGAGATAGTGTGGATAAATGGTGGTGCTTGAAAGTCTGAGTTCAAATCCCTATATTTATAATTAAGCTCCAGGTTTGTAAAGAGTGACTGGTTTTCAAATATTTATCATTATAGAATTATAATCAAGAAAAAAATTTCTATACAAAAAAATTCTAAATACACCTGGGTCTCATTTTACGCGATAGATAGGTTCCTCAGAAAACACGCGCAAATGAAATCGCACAAAAATAGATGTAACTTACCTTGAAAAGGGGGGGGGATACGGACTGTGATTTTTCAAAAATCGCATAAAAGCAAAGCACCAATGTAAAATTACTTTAAAATTTACACAAAAAAAATAAGGAAATAAAATATGACTAATAAAAAATTTCAAATTTGAAAAAAATTGATACAAGACAAACTCTTTTTAACTATAATATTTAATTTTATTCAAAATAATATATTTTTATGCATAATTTACAGTACAGTAATTGACATTTTTATACATGTTTTAATTATTATCACTACTTGCCAATAAACAGGTTCATTTGCAAACTGGTAAAAAATCAGATTCTTCACAAGAGGAAATACAACTAGTGCCAACTTCACTCTCATGTTGGGTTAATGATTTTCTGGTGACAATGTAATTAGTAATTAATCTTTGAGACAATGATTTTATTAATTATTTATGAAGCTCATGATATCCAGACATACAACCATTTAGCTCTCATTGGAATTTAAGAGCACGTCCGTGATTAGTGTCATTAATAAGAAAATAATTAAAAATAAACTTGCAGACACTAAATGATTAATAATTGATTATGTTCTTTTTTAAAAAGCAAAAACAGAATGTGATTTAAAATTCAAAATTAATACGCACAATGTTTGAACAAATTTACATTATAATCTTGTAAAATTTAATGTGTGTATACATAAAATGTGGAAATCATGATTTTAATTTCATTATTGCATAAAATCTTACTATTGTAAAGCACTGAAAATATTGAAATTACTAAGATGAAAGTCGAATTCCAATAATGTGCTATTACTTTCAATATGACGTAAGTGTGCAAAATTTATTATTTAAAGTAATAGCGTATTATCGGAGTTCGACTTCCGAAGAAACATGAATCGCGTAACTTCAAAATCGCATTAAATAAATCCATAAAAAGAGACCCAGGTGTACTTAAATTTAGACCAACATATAAAATAAATAATTTTAAATACTTAATACTATATTAATATTATAGTCAATTCAAATAAAATAATATAAACAAAAAGTTTTCTTCAGTTTTTTGAAATAAATTAAAAAAATCATACCACTTAGTTGGAAATATAGTTTCCATGATAACATCATGACCAACTTTTGCTTGAAGAAGAGAAATTTCTTTCCACTTTTTCTCTCCCCTCTGCACATTTTACCATTATTTATAGCAATAATTTGCAAATACAGATAAAAATCCAAATTAGAATATTTATCAATAACAATAGTTTCTAATATTATAAGTGCATCCTTGTATGATATTTATGTGATTACTTCCCAATTTATGAAATATATTTTACTAGATTTTTTAAAATTTTCATTTCTTTCTTAAAACTTCAAAAACATATTTGTAGAATTAGAAAATTCTATTATTAGTCATTTGAATAATCAATATTTAAAATAGATAATAAATTATAAATATCTAAATTATCTTATAATTACTTGCTGTTATCTTATTGCTCTTCTCTTATGTAATTATCAACTTAATAATGTCATAAATAAGTTCATGTATTTAAATATTAATAGTCTTAATGAATATAAGTAATTATCTTTATCACTAATAAAGATAAGATTTAGCAGAAAATGTTTTCTTTCCTATGGCAATTTCTTACATATTCCTTCCATTTTAAGCAAAAATGTTTTAGTAGTACATAGTTCTTTTGTTGAATTACATTTTATTTAAGTGAATGAAGTTCTGTTTCAACCATTATCATAAGTTTGTCATCAGTATATGTAGAGCATCAATAAGTTTGTCATCAGTATATGTAGAGCATCAATAAGTTTGTCATCAGTATATGTAGAGCATCAATAAGTTTGTCATCAGTATATGTAGAGCATCAATGAGGATTGTTTACTTCTTATTCCATGATGAAATTTATTAACCAATATCTTAAAATTAATTATACATATTTAGATTTATTATAATTTAACTTTTACTATTAAAAATAATAAATTTTTAACACATTTATACTTACATTCTTAGAAAAAGAAAATATGGTTCTTCCTTCAATGATTTATTGATTATCTTATCTTTATTGCCTGCTTACCTTCTATTTATAGATAAAATTTTACAATATCTGATTGCTTAATTACCTTCCGATATCTAGGTAAAATGAATATTAATTATTGTCTACAATTTTAAAATGAATTAAAATTAATATTATTAAATCAATATTCATCAATTTTAATAATGCAAAATTTAAATTATATTTTAATAAGAAAATAATCTTTATTTAAAATCAAATTTTAATACCTAAATTTTTTAATTTACAGTATTATTCTAATTATTGATTTTATGAACTTTTATGAAATTTATATGATTAAAAGTAACATTTATTATTTATATAATTAACAAATCAATTACTTTAACAGGGAGTAAATTTCTTTGTTATTAAATAAATGTGTGCATATGTCTATTAACACACATCTCACCCCCCATTTATTTTATCATTAATTAAATAATTTTAAATAACAAAGTAACAATTTTCAAATTATTTATTAATAACAATAAGAAATATTAATTTTAATCATCATAATTACTGATTAAAAATACTTCACATTATTTTAAATATTATTTACTTAATACTTTAAAAATAAATAGTACAATTTATAACTCAAAATTATAACTCATATAAATAATAATTATCTAAAGAGAGTTAACACAAATTTAATACTGATGGAACAATTAATTTAACTTCTATAAATTAAATAGATTTTTTATCAGTAATTTGTTTACATTTGCTATCATCTCAAATCTTAAAGAAATGGGCCTATATTAACATAAGATAAAGTCATTCCTTCTCTTTTAGGCACTCTTATCAGTAAATTAACTTCCCTTTTATCAATATCATTGTATAGCCCATATACATCAGAAAGCCAGAAAATATAAAATTATTGTTTAAATTTGCTATCTTTATAACAAAGAGAACTGACACAATAGAACTAAAAAATCATTATCATACATGAAAGCAGTTGACAATTAAACCATTCCAATATCATTAACAATATCATTCTGTTGTCAAGGCAATCTTAAAGTAGGTTGCCTTGACAACAGACTGAGATTGTTAATAATGTTGGTATTGTCTAAGTGTTAACTGCTTTCATGTATTTACCTTGAATACCAATTTAGACTTGAGCATTATTAAGTTTATTATCTTAATAAAATCATTACTATTACATATACAGGGTATACTAGAATTTCTGGTCAAATAGGAATAATATGATATATTTGGAATTTTTGCTATAAAACCAGCAATTGCAATGGCCACTCACTACTAATCGATCATCACAAATATTCAGTATATTATTCATTGTGTGTAAATCTTGTTTTCTTAAACTCAGCTATAAGTTTGCTAAACTGTTTGCCACTGGATTGGTGTCTGGAATAAAGTTTGTTCATTTTTTTGAAACAGCCTCTCTTTGACATGTAATGAATAGAATTGTCTGTATTTAAATTTTATTGTTTGTTTACATCATGATCTATGGAAATGGATAATAAGCATTAATCCCTATACTTTTGAACATCGGAGCACCTTTTCAAAACCTTTTGTCTCTAAATTCACACAGACATAAATTTATTATTGGTTACTAGAGCAAATGACTCACACTGGGCATGTAAATTTTAATTGGTGGTTACTTATCAACATCATCATTTGATTTCTTTTTCTAAATATTACATAAAAATTTCCCATTTATTTATTCGTTTCTTCATAGTATGTATATATTTTTTTAATAAAAAGAAAGTTTATTGATAACAAATTATGTACAAATATTAACATATTTATAGTAGAACAAAAAGAATAATGAAACCATAACTTTAATGGTACAGGTAATACTGTAAATTGTTTAATTCCAATAAAATGTGATTCAAATTTGAAGAGTGTTGTATTCTAATATTGCATAACCATGATTATTAAATTGATGAAGAATCCAGATATTTATTTTTAAGAAAAATGTAATGGAAAGTGTTAATAAACATAAAGGCTTAAGCTATAAGAGAACACACAACTGGGATAGAATATAGATTACCAACTTTTGATCTTGAATGATCCTGGTTAAAATGTGAGAGTATAGGTTATGAGTTGAACCATTTCTTAAGGTTTGAGTACATTGGATTTCTTATTGTTAAATATTTTGGAACAGTGTACAAGCTTCATGGTTCTCAGTGTGTGATAATTATAAATGGTTATAGGGATAAAAATATTTTATATATTTTTTAAGTAATTGCTTGAGGTTGAATATAAGCTTATTATAATATTTTAAACCATTGTTTTAAAGATCTGTTTCTTTATACATTGTTATCTGTAAATTAACATCATGATTATTAGGAAACAAATGTACAAAAGATTTGAAATATTTATTCACTATCATCATCATTGTCAAGCGTTATCAATACACTGCAGGATGAAGGTCTCTCCAAGTTCAATCCATTTTCTCTGATCTTTATTTTCTCTTCTCTACATCATTCCTGCACATTTTCTCATTTAATTCATTCAACTCATGTGTGTTCTCTTTCTAGGTCTTTACAATCTCTTGGAATCCAGTTTATGATTTCAAGTGTCCATCTATTATCATCTCTTCTAGTATTATGTCCAGCTGAACTCCACTTCAGTTTTTAATTTTTTTAATGTGGTCAGTAGTACCTGTTTGTTCTCTTAATCATTGTGTTTTTGATCTCTTCTTGTTACTCCTAACATGCATCTCTCCATACTTCTTTGAGTGGTATAAAGTCTCTGTATTTCTCTTCTATTAAGTGTCCAAGTCTCAGATCCATAAGTAAGAACTGGTAAAACACATTTATTAAAAACCTTTCCTTTCAAACACATAGGCATATATCCTTTTAGTATCAAATTATTTCTATCAAAAGCACCCCAACCTAGTCTAATTCTATGATTAATTTCATACATTAGGTTTCCATCTGTATTAATAATATGACCAAGATATTTGTAGCTGTTAACTTCTTTTAACTCATCATGATCAATGTTTATTTCCATATTTTGAGAAAATCTATTGAAGATTACTTTAGTCTTTTTAACATTTATCTATAACTGTACTTTCCTACTTTCATCTGATAACTCCTGCAACATTTCCTGAAGCTCTAAAGCACTATTTGTAAAACCAACTACATCATCTGCAAAATCTAAATGACTTAAATAATCTCCATTTACTTCAACTCCTTTAGCTTCCCATTTTAATTCACAAAATACTTTTTGCGGAATTTTTGTAAAAAGTTTGGAGATATAAAGTCACCCTGTCTTACACCCTTCTCAATGTTGACTTTCCTAGTATCATTATGTAATGTAATTGTTTCTGCTGCATTTTTATAAATATTCTTTAAAATATGACAATATCCTGGATCTATACACTGATGATCCAATGTTTTAATCACTGAAGCAATACTTATACAATCAAATGCCTTTTCATAATCTGTAAATCCAAAGCATAATGGCAACTCATATTTATTTCTCCTTTCTATAACTTCTCTCAATACCTGATATGATCTACTGTACTAAAATCACTTTTAAATCCAGCTTGTCTCTTGGTTGGTGAAAATTCAATGTTCTCTGCAGATGAGTTATAATTATCTTGGTAAAAATTTTGTATAAAACTGATAAAAGGCTGATAAGTCTGTAATTTCTAATATCTTCTATATCAACTTTTTAAAATATTAATACTACATTTTTCATACTACATTGAACACACCAGTTCTCATCAATTTTTATATTGTAATATAAATATAATTTTTTGTACTATAACAAGATGAAATATCAATTAACTAGTACATTTTTATAATTTTTTATACAGAACATAAGCATCTTATGTTAATATATTATATATTTATGTGGCATAGATAAATAAATGTAAATGATGGTACTTAGGAATTAGTCCTGTCACACAGAGCATGTATTAGACATACTGCACCTTTTCACATATATATCAATGTGTTGATAACTTTGTAATCTTGTGATCTGACCAAAATAACATGTATGTGAATATTATATATGATATTTCTGCAAAAATTTATAAAAATAACATATATATTTTTCCAAGATTTACAAAGTTGTTGGCAGGGTGAATATTTATGTGAAAAGGGGCAGCATGTCTAATATACACCCCATGTCACAGGACTAATACACACTATAAATAATTTTTAAGCAATTAATACGAGATTCTGTTAAACAAAAAGCCATAAAATCGGTAAATTTCAAAAATTTTGGAGTGCATTTTACTAGAAACATTTATGACTTTCACAGGAGAAATATACATTTAATATATATTAAAGGGTTAATTTTTAAGCAATTCCCTGATATATATTTAAAAAAAGAATAAAATACATGTGGAATTTTGAATAAATATATATGAAATTTAGACAAAAAAGTATAAAATGTACCTATTTTAATTGGTAAATTACAAAAATTCCCCAAAATACTATTTAAAAAAACATAAAATATTATCCATAAATATTATTTTTGGGAAAAAAGCATAAAATATATATAGTATTTTCAATAAATATATACAAAATTTATATGAAAAAGTATAACAATACTAAAAATATTACATGCTATTATGGACTGAACAATGCCTAAATTACAAAAATTCTAAAATATTATTCATGAAAACATAAATATACACATATGTTACTTGCTGTGCATTATATAACAGGAATTGTTGCAATAAATAATTGTAAGGGGTCTGTTCAATTTTATTAATAGGTTGATCAAATTTTCCAGATAAAATGGAGATTTCAAGTAAAATTTTTATACTTTTTCCCTCCAAAATGAACAAATGATTGCGGAGAGCATTTGCCTGAATGGGAATTTGTCAAAAAATAGTAATAAATATATGTTTTTAAAACAATGCAAAAATAACAAAACATTTTTCCACAAAATAAAAAAAAAATACACAACTTTTATTAGTAATTCATATTGGTGGCCAATTACTTTTGATTTTATTCATCATGAAAATGAATATATCTTCATCTTTAGGACACCTGTGCCACATAAATTTGGCCAAATATGAATCCAAATGTTGGTGGGATGTTCCTCATTGTTGCTTATTACCCATTTTGTGGAATCCCAAAGTCTTTCAATGTTTTGTGTGTGAATGCCTATTTCTGGATTGATGAAATTATACTTGTGGCTCACACAAAAATGGTAAAAACTGGCATTTCTCATTTCTTCACTTTTGTACACTTTCCAACAATCATAATATATGGTTTAACCCTAGTTTACATTTTGCTTGATAGCTTCCATGAGAGTTGCTGCTGTTCTAACATTAATCCTAATGATAAAACACTCATCAGTCTTTCTGAACAAGTCACTGAACATCCAATGTTTAGGAAGAATGTGTCAGAATTGGTGTTTTCTTTTGGAAAATAGGCTCTCATCTATCTCAACAATTTTGTCAGGTCCTCCAGTTTTTTGTCTTCCACATTCAAGCATAGCAGGCATACAAACTTCCCATATGTAGTTATTCCAGTCAATCACCATCTTATCTGCTTAGCCAAGGTGTATTTTGTCCCATTCTATGAAGGTTAATTTCCAAATATATATAAAACATATGGCAGTTAGAAATGGGATTCTGTAACCTTCCAACCATGTTGCCTTAGAATCCTCAAATGTTGCAATGTATGCAATTGCCTATCCAAAGTATAAATGTAAATGGTCATAGAATGGGCATTTGGGCACATTTTTTGAGATGGCAGGACTCCTTTTTTTTGGAAATACTACACAACATCCATTTCAGTTGATGGCATGTTCCAAATTGTAATCATTTTGGATTGTTCAATGAACAAAAAATCATTTAATTATGTGAATTATGCAATGGAAATCAAAAGGAAAGCACAGTTATTTACTCACTTGCAATCAACATAATTAAGCAATGATGAAATAAACAAACAGTAACTACAAAGAAAAAATACAATGACAGTAACTGAGAAGGAAAAATGTAATTAAAATCAAGCTGTTGTCAAAATGAAATCTTGAAAATAAGTGGGCAAAAAAAAAAGAAAGATCGGAGATGTGATAAAAAATCTTGATAAAAATATGAGAAAAAAAATTAGATCAAAAATATGGTGAAAACACACTTTTATATGAGATCAGATAACAACATAGCAAATTACTTGGATTCATTTGACCTAATCACAATGTTACACATTTATCATGGATGTGAAAAGGTGCAACATGTCTGCTGTGTCACAGGACTAATACCAAATGATGTAAGAAGTCAGTAAAGTTAATAATGTAGCTGTAATATTAGGATGCTGGACTAAATCATTCAAAGAGTGGAAAGAAATGCCATTAATAATGAAAAATTAATAGTTGGTCATAGTATTTGTTACCTAATTATTTAACTTGTCTTTGCTCAGAAAACTTCATAATATTCATCCATATTGTTCAAATATTTTGGTGTAGTAAAAATATTGAGATATCAATATGGGCATGAGATGAAATCTTAGTACCTCTCTCTCACCTGAAGATTTTTGGTTGCTTTAAAATACATGCATAGTGGGAGACTGGTCTAACTTCCTGTGTTGGCAGATGATTCTCACATTGTGAAGTTGAGATAAAGGATGTTCTGATATAAACCAAAAAAGTTGGAAAACGCTCACACACACACATGTATAAAGTCTGAAATAAAAATTATAATTAAATTTAAATAAAATAGTTTTAAATATCAATATCAAAGCAAAAATAAAATAAAACCCTAGGGGAAAAAATAATATAATGTAATAATTTAAATTTGGTCTTTAAATTCTTTTTACATTAATTTTCATGACATTCAATTAAATCTAAATGTTACAGTGTTTAATTAGAATAATAACAAATATGACGGGGAGCACTTTTTTACTGGCTTTTTGAAGTCTTTGTGACATCAGACTTTTTATTATCTCAAATATATTAAATTTTTAATATGTGAGCAGAACTAATTTCAAATATATATATATTCAATAAACCGATTTTACATAATTATAATATTAAAATGATACAAATAATATTATTAATATTCGTATATATATATATCATTAACAGAAACTTTTCAACAAAAATAGGCTCTATAATTTCGAAAGAAAATGGGAAAGATAAACAGAGACGAATAAAAAGTTAACTATGAGTTTTACTGTGACTATAAAAATCAGGCAATGAATCCCAAAAATGGTGGATATATTACTCACTTTGTCCTCTAGAGGGTTTATTTAACCCTCTTGCTATTATTGCTTCTAACTTCTTCTGCAGCAAACTTTTCTCTCTGAAAGATTAAAAATATTATTTAAATATAGTTTCCCTTCCTATTTGACAATAAAAGTAACCAATATTACACTCTTTACTGTGATGCTAAGATTGTATCTGTAGCATAATTATTGTATAGTTTGGGGCAGTAGGAATCTTGTGTTCAAAGATCCATGGTTCATGACCTAATATTCATCATTTCCAGCATCCAACCAATCTTTTTATAAAAACCGAGCAATTAAACCCATTCTATCTTACTTGATTTGGTTCAGTAGTAGAGTAGAAAACTTTGGAGCTTGAAGTCCATGGATCATGACCCAACTCCATGATTTCCAGCATTTGATCTTTAAAAAACTCTTAGACAATAAATTTACTTTGCTCTGACTGGTTTGGTTCAGTGATGGAGTGGCAGCCTTTGGAACACAAATCCACGAATCATATCCAGAATTTCTCCCTTACAGTACACAAGTTTCTTATGAACTCCTAAAGAATAAATCATACAATTATTTATTTTATTGATAATCATTTCTAACAAACCAAGAAACATTACAATTGGTTTTATAATCTTGTTATTATATTTTTAAAATTTAAAAAGCACTTTTAAATAAAATGTTTTCAACACTTTTGCATTTCATCCAATAAAAGATTGATATTCCATTTTATAGACAATAATTTTTGATTAGCAATAGTAATATATAGAATTAACCAACATTATAACAAAATACCCTATCATCTAACTTGAAACAAATGTTTATCAAATCACCTCTATTTTTGCATCTTTTATACCACTTTTATTCAATTATATACAGTTTCGATTATCTAGTAGTCTTCTTCAGAGCTGCTAGTTTACATTTTTGCACAAGGGTATTGAACTCTGATAGCTTAGTGAATATAGTAGCATTTTGAAACCTGTGCTTCACTTCTTCATCCAAGTTATCACTTCTACTTATAAAGCTTCTTCTATATTTAAATTATTTTATATTCATGAGCTAAATAACTTTATAAGCCAAATGTTGCTGGAGATTTTTTTCACATTATATTCTGATGAAATATGTGAAATTTTGAACATTAATTATTAAATTATATTCAAAATATTCAAGGAATCAAGATTTGAATTAATAAGAATAATCATTAGCATACTGTCAATTTAAAATGCAGAGAGATAAGTCCTTATTTCTTCTTTTAATGAGCTCATATTAAAAGTTCCAACATACAAATTATATGGCATTTTGATATTTCTTTTATAAAGTCACATAAAAACGGTTTCAAGGACTATTTCTGAAAAAGTTAAAAGCAAATTGAAATGAATACACATATTTTAACATTATTGTTTTTATATTTTAAATACCTTATTTTATTCCCACTAATAATATGAACCACACATATGTATTACCCATATCATATTGGTCTGAGTATTTGTGGTAATGACCTTTTACTTTTAATTCTTTCTTGGACTATTTCCAAAATATTGTTTAATGTTACATAGAAATGTTCAGACCCTATTTAAATTTTTCACATATATCCAACCATTTGTAATAATATACAGGTTAGTTAGAGTCCAATTTTACAAAGGTTAATATTATTCTCTCTTCTTTAAAACTTGTTGACCTAACTAGTTCCAATTTACTATGGGAATGGAGCTGGTAATCCTTTAGTTGATGTTTTAACCATATAACTATTTTGGATAATTATTCCGTTTTCAAATAAATCAAGATGGCACCCTGTATTTTTGATAAATGTACCATTTCGAGAGTCTATAATCTACCGAAGATGTGTTAGATGTTAAATTAAAGCAAAATTAATAAATCAATTGTTAAATTTAAAAAAAAAAATTCTGATAAATTTCATTAAGAAGCTTTATTTCAATTTATTTTTTTATAATGTGAGAATCACAATGATGCTCTTAATATTGTGGCGAGTGATGAGATGCTCTTAACATTGTCATACTTTGGTTCAATTCAGTGTGTTTCTTTTTATCAGCAGGTTTTTTTGTAAATTATTATAATGATAAAACCTTGGAATCTTCCTATCACAGAACATTATGCAATGGACTATTTACAAAGGTATGGGATCCTGGCTCCTGAAAAGTGTGTGTTAATGGTCATGATATGATTGCACACTGCTGGCCTAAATAAAGTTTAAATATTGTATTTATTTATTTTTCAATTTTCCTGTTAATAAGTTAATCCAAAAAAAAGAAAATAAACAGTAAATGTTCTAATAAACTTTTCTACAGTGATTTCTTTTTTAAATAACAGTAATAAAAAATAAAATACAAACATTTCCTAGCAGCCATTTTTGTAAACATTTTTGGTAGGCCCTGAAACTGTATATTTATCAAAAATATGGTCTGCCATCTTGGTTTACTTGAATACTCACAAGTACCTTATTCTCTTATCTAGGAATAAGCAGTCAGTCATAGTAATAGTTTTGGGATCAAACTTACCAACTAATTGCCTAATTATAGTTGACTGAAAACCTTAATTGATTAGAGAATCACCTTAAAATCAGGAGTGATAATTTTTAAGGTCACTATTCTTTAGTTTCTATGCTAATATTGTTACTAAACAGACAAGCAGTACTTGAAAAAGAGAAAATCATAATATTACTCAATACACCATGTTGTGTATTAATCTGCTTATTATGAATAGGATTCTGAGGTTTAAATAAAGTTTGAATTTTTCTAAAAACATTTCACCATTAAACTAGTAAATTAAAATAGCTTAACATATAATTATCTATATGATAAAGATAAGTGGTTGCAGCATCAATTAATTTCAAGAATTCTGGCAAACTTTTTTTAAATGAGTCAAATATTGCAAATGAAATCAACAATATTAATGTTCTCATGAAGGTTTGTGATGATGGTGTTCTAGCTGTATTTTTATATTGGACTATTTCCATCATCTAATATGTGTGTTGAATGTCTTTAGAAAAATTCAGTTTTATTTAATATTCCAAATACATTCAACTGTTAGTAATAGCACAGCAAACAGGTTAGTATATGCACTACTGACTGTGTTGCCTTTGACAGGATGGCTCAGTTGGTTAGAGTGTTACCTTAAAATTCAATAATCAAGAATCTAAGGACCCAGATTCGAATCCCATGCTAGTACTGTCACTGGTCAAACCAGTTAATATCTGAAGAAGAGGGGAGAATAATACCTTTTGAAACATTGGGCATATACTAACCTGTTTATATTACTAACAGTTAGTGCATATACTAACCTGTTTGCTGTGATATTACTAACAATTGGTGCATATACTAACCTGTTTGCTGTGATATTACTAACAGTTGAATGTATTTGGAATATTTAAACAAAATTGAATGTTTCTAAAGACATTCAACACACATATTAGATGACGGAAATAGTCCAATATAAAAATATAATAATAACATTAATATTTAAATCCTAACTTTACTCTTGAAAAAACCTAATGTGTGCATTTTAAAAACTATATCTCTTGAGTTACAAGGGTCAAACTCACTCATCTACATTTATGATATCATACATTTCAAATAAATACAGTTATGATTATTATTAAACATTTTGTAAACTAGTTTGTCTCTAGCACAGATATAAACTTTAAACATCAGTTAAAAGTTATCTGATTTTTTTAAAATTTAGCACACACACCTAAGAGTTTACTCACATTTTTCTTTGGCCTGTGCAATATCTTTATGCTTCTACATATTCTTTAAAATTCATATAAATGCTGAACCAGCACTCATCAGTTGACCCAGGTCATCATGTCTCATGTATATCTCTATTATATGAAGAATATTTATCTATAGTAAATTATTACATTTTGAAATACAAGTGTCAAACTCAGTACACCCACACCTTTGACACCACCCAGTTCCTAAATATAGTAATGATTATATAATCATTTACTAAACTAGAGATTGTCTCTGCACAGATATAAACTTTAAACCTCAGTTAACGATTAATATATCTGATTTTTTTTTAAAATTAAGCACACATGCACATAGAGCTGTTCTATTCTTCATATTATATATATATATATATATATATATATATATATATATATATATGAGATAGATAGTATATATATATATATATATATATATGAGAGAGATAGTGACCTGAGTCAACTGATGAGTGCTGTTTCAGCATAAAATGCATCTTGGGGATCATTTGTCTTTTATTGTGTCTTTATTTATATGAATTTAAAAGAATGTGTGAATTATTGAGATAATTTAATATATTTATATTTCTGGATCTTATTGCTATTTTAATACTGTGATAAGATTTTAGAAACTACCCATCTATTACTGACAGCAACCTCTTATAAAATTTTTAAAATTATTTTTGCTTTAGGTGAATAACAAGGGTATTTTATTGCAATTACTGCATATTTTATATCTGTTTTATTTTTATAAAATGAAAAATAGAAACAAACATTTGCATAGTTTTAAAGCAACTACCAAATCATCCTGCTTTCAAATTAGATGTTTAAATTTCATTAAATCGAATATACATTTTAATATATATATATATATATATATATATTAATTTCGCATATATATTTTATTAGACAGCTTAGCTATTAACAAACACAAGTATAATGTATATATTGAACTTTAGATGTAATTAGAGGGAATTTGAACCCAGACTTTCAAGCTCTCTTCAGCTATCCACTTCATCTTATATAACCAATATCCGTGATCACACACATTCAAAAATGATTGATGATCTCCAATATATGTATTTCGTACCTTGGTTCATATTATTATCTCCCACACATATATATAATCAATGCTCAATTTATATTAAGATAGCAAATCTTCAAACTTTAATGGACAGGCTTCAATATTCTCTGCCCTCCAATTCTTCAGCCATCCACATCATTGAAAATCTGATGATTGAATGCTCAAAGCCCTTTTAATGTCAATGTTAATCTTTAATACAGAGAGAATACCAATGAGAAAATATTTAAAATCTCTAACCAGAACCTTCCCATCTCCAGACAAACTGGTTTCAAGCTTATGGCTCACGTCAGTGGAAAGCTACAATGTTCAGACACTAGATCTAAAACATCAACTCAAAATCCAGCACTTATTTCATATGTATATTTAAGTAGAAACCGAAATTTTTGGACATTAAAATGTCTTTAAATCCAGCCATCTAATTTAAATAGATATATGGGACTGAACTAAATTCAGATCTGCCATATTTTAATAGCCTCAGCATAGCCAAAGCCTTAAAGGTAAAATTATAATAATCAAAAAAGCAAGTCATATATAACATTACATTATTTTATAAGCTTGTATTTACAAAAATGTAATACAGAGAGCATACCAATAGGTCAAACAAGCTCTTAATTAATAAGTGCGGTATGAGAAAATATTTAAAATCTTTATCCAGAACCTTCCCATCTCCAGACCAACTGGTTCTGAGCTTATGGCTCATGTCAGAAATAAGTATGAAATAAGTGCTGGGTTTTGAGTTGATATTTTAGATCTAGCATCTGAATATTCTAGCTCTCCACTGACGTGAGCCATAAGCTCAAAACCTGTTGGTCTGGAGATGGGAAAGTTCTGGATAGAGATTTTAAATATTTTCTCATACCGCACTTATCAATTAAGAGCTTGTTTGAGCTACTGGTGTGCTCTCTGTATTACATTTTTGTAAATACAAGCTTATAAAAGTAATGTCACATTATATATGACTTGCTTTTTTGAATGTTAATCTTATACCCATGTTGACTTTAAGTCATTCTGACCAACTGGTGGATGCTGGTTAAGCATGAAATACATATATTGAAGATCATTTATCTTTTTCTCATATATGTGATCATGTGTATGGGTTATATAAGATGGAGTGGATGACTAAAGGTAGCTTGAAAGTCTGGGTTCAAATCCACTCTAATTATATATAAAGAAATATTTAACAATTATAATCTGGAGATGGATTCCTTAGAGGTATTATTAAGTCCTTCAATTCTAATCCAGTAGCCATAAATTTGATATTCACTTATTATGATATTCATGGTTTGTATTTGACTCTATCTACGCAGGACAGAAAAAGGAAATAATTATGTTTGGGCAACAGATAGGCACTATGATTTGGGTTGTCCTAGCCTAATAGATGAGACTCTGGTAACAACCAAGAAGATTGAACAAGATGGATTTTTGCTGACTCTGGGGAAAAGAATTGGAAGTTCATAAAAGTCTATGTTCATGCAATGATTATTTTATTGTTTAAATAGATTTTGGATTGAATAAACAGAAATAAAGACTAATAACTATTTTTTTGATATCTGGTGGAGAAATATGGAAAAGAACAGAAAGCTATTGCAATAAGTAGGGTTGAATGTATTAGTAATACTTTTCATGTTATTATTTGATTGATTATTTATAAATTTTTTAGGTACATTTTTTCTTCAAATAAGAATAATAGTATTTAACAGAAGAATATACTAGTTCTATGGAGACTGATTGTCAACAGCTCCTTTCACAAGTCCAAATAGGCTCAACTAGTTTTCCAATGAGATTATTCCTATAAAATTATTTTAAACTGATATTTTGATATAAAAAGAAATATTAGACTACTATCCAAGATTACTTTTAAGTAGAATAAAATTGTCAAGTTGTGCATTAGTCTTTTGGATTGAATCCAGATTACAAGATATGTTTCCCAGTTGTTTAGATAAAAAGTTCAGCATGGAAGCTTTGTCAATTTCTTTAAAAAGTATTCCCAAGTTTTTTTATATTCCTATTGATAGAATTTTCTGTTTCAGAAAAGAATTTTTTTGAAATGTCAAATCAAAGGTAACCGCATAAATTAATTTCTTGCCTTTTATTAAAAAAAGTGCTTTTTCATGTAAATTATTCCACTTCCTGTATTTAAGAATTTTTAGACATTTTGAAACAAACAAAATCATAAACTAGGATTAAATCATTGGTAGGATTTCCAATATTGGTTCTACTGATTCCAGGATCCTGGTATTACCAAAGAAAATTCAATACCAAAATTACTGAAGCATGAAAACCAGTATTTCGGTATTGATTATATTTTGAATCAGGTGTAAAATTTTCAAGAATTTTATTTATAAAATTCTTGGAATTTCACACTAGATTCAATATATTTTTAAAAACTTCTACTGGAGTACTTTTATAAACAGTATTTTTATTTTATTTTTTCCTTTAAAATATAACAAAAATTTTAAACTAAAAATATGTACATAAAAAAATACCGTGTTTTCATTGTCTGGGAATTTTCTATTCCCATTACTGTTTTGGTCAAACTCTGAAGTAAAATTATTGAGCAATATGGTAATTACCATACACTTATCAATTTTTATCAGATTTAATGGTGTGACATTTTTACAATGTTGAATTCGGAATCCATGTAAATAATAGGGTAGATCTTTTGGCTCCATTGTGTTGATCAACAAATGTTTTCATATTCAAAATCATATAACCGGGGCACAGCACAGAACATCTATATCTTCACTAAATGGGATTTGAGTATGAACACAAACACGATTTTTACAAAAAAATTTCTTAGTTTTCTTTCTCAGGAGCATCAATACTGTCTGAGTTTTTCTTTATTCTGTTACCCCCAAAATGTAGTCTCACATGCCCTTTTTAAAATATCTGCTATCCACATTTTTTTGATTGAATATTAACAAAGATTTGTCTTATGTTTTGGATAATAGTACCAATAATTTATAGCAAAAGACTATTAAATTGTCAAGCATTGGTGGCCGAGTGGTTAGCACAGCTGCCGTACAAGCAGTTGTCCCAGGTTGGCTTCCCGATCGTTGCTTTGACACATGAAAAAAAAAAACAATAGTTAAATACTTTTTATTATTCCAATTACTTTCTTTTAATTTTTGTTTTGTTAATTTCTTTTAATTTATGTTTTGTCAATCTTTGTAAAATGAATTAAATAATGTTTTGTTTTTTTACTTATGTTTTTTTAATTTTGTTTATGACTTTAAACTTTGTTAAACTGAACAAAATAAGACTTAGAATATATTTAAAATTACTAGGAAGCTGTTTATAAATTTCACATGTATTTTCAGAAAGTGCTGTTAAATGCTTTTATAAGCTATAATAAAGTTACCAAATATATTTAATTGCTTAGGAGGTCATGTGACATTCAAGTGCTCTAGTAACTAATTGAGCATCTAATAGTGATATTCATTTAAATGAATATTTTATTTTAATTATTCATATTATTTAACTGATATCAATTCTGAAAGATTTTATTATTCTATCACCCTGTTGCTCAGGTAAATTGCATATTATTGCAAAAAGAAGACTTTTTGTTATGAATAATTAAAACAAGTACACTAAGAACTCTCAAAAACGTGTTTTCAAAAGTATTATATATGTATATGCATATGAATATATGTGTGTACAAATAGAGGAAATTGAGGAATTACATCCATGTAAACAGAGATAACTTTACCTTTGATGTTGCTAAGAAGCCATCAATTACTAATTGACAGTACTAAAACTAAACAAGTTTTCTCTAGTAATCTATAAAAGTTTTGTCCCTGAGTTTAATTAAAATAAAAAGGAGTTCTACATTCTCATTAACTTCTGATGGAAGCTGTTTATAAATTTCAGATGTATTTTCAGAAAGTGCTGTTAAATGCTTTTATAAGCTATAATAAAGCTACCAAATATATTTAATTGCTTAGGAGGTCATGTGACATTCAAGTGCTCTAGTAGCTAATTGAGCATCTAATAGTGATATTCATTTAAATAAATATTTTTTTTTAATTATTCATATTATTTAACTGATATCAATTCTGAAAGATTTTATTATTCTATCACTCTGTTGCTCAGGTAAATTGCATATTATTGCAAAAAGAAGACTTTTTGTTATGAATAATTAAAACAAGTACACTAAGAACTCTCAAAAACATATTTTCAAAAGTATTATATACGTATATGCATATGAATATATGTGTGTACAAATAAATGAAATTGAGGGATTACATCCATGTAAACAGAGATAACTTTACCTTTGATTTTGCTAAGAAGCCATCAATTGCTAATTGATAGTACTAAAACTAAACAAGTTTTCTCTAGTAATCTATAAAAGTTTTGTTCCTGAGTTTAATTAAAAGAAAAAGGACTTCCACATTCTCATTAACTTCTGATCCAAGTTGTTATAGGATTTAAACCCAGAAGAGCTATATTTATGGATAGAGGATTAAGAAGACACATCTTCTTTTGACATCCTGTAAATAAGAAATCATCTTCCCCAGAGAGATTTATATGTTAAGTTAAATATTTTTGTGAATTTATTTATGATGTAAATAATGAAAATATTAAGTGATTATATCCATGTAAACAACCAGAGAATTCTATGTTTTTATGACAATTAGTTTTCTAGCTATATCAAAGGTAATCTTATCTCTTGTTTACATGGACGTAATCTCTTAATTTTTTCTAATTATATCAATAAAAATCCTAATTATATAATTAAAAATCCATGAAAATATTTAATTTAATATATGTATAGCTTTAAATAAAGAGGATAACCATTATATATATATATATATATATTTATATATATATATATATATATATATATATATATATATAAAGTTAAATCCACAGTCACAGTGTATTGATGTTCAGCAACTGATCAGAGTGGTTCTGCAGGCTGAAAACAATAACAAACCTGTCCAAGCCTCATTTTGATTAGTAGCCTGCACAAGTTTGCAATTGTTTTTATTCAACCTGCAGGACTGCTTTCATAAGTTGCTGTGCATTAATATACCTTGACTGTCAATTTAATTTTGTATATATATATATATATATATATACAAAGATATATATATATATATATATATATATATATATATATATATATATATTGAAACAGTAAGGTCTGCTTTGCAGATCTTCGTTTCACCTTTTCTCACCTATTTCCTACCCTCATACCTTAATTTGAACTCCAATCTATCGTAGTGTGTCTGCAATACACTTATATACCAAAAATCCCACCTAATTTTAAACCATGAGTACAATGCTTGTATTATATATAAGTATAATTCATGCCCAAATAAATAAAATATTATAGATTATGTATATGTTCACATAGTTTAGATTTATTTAAAAAGTAGGTTATATAAGTTGTAATTGCGCGCACACTATGATATGCATTTTCAAACATATCAAAATTATAAATTGTTAATTAAAGTTATTTTGTTTGAATCTATTTACAAAAATATTACAGTCGTAATATATTTTTGATTTAAAATAAAGTTCATATTCATTTAGTAGATAGATTCAAATATTGCAATTGAAAAAGTAAAATCATTTTCTTTAATTTAATAAGAGTCATTCCAAATATTTCTGTTAAAATAAATGAGGGACAATAGTTTAATTATTTCATGTTGTAATAAATTATCTAAGAAAACAGCAGATGTCCACTTAAGGTTTTATTTAATTAGTAAAAGTAATTTTTAATTAAATCTAGTTTGTAATTCGAATGTCGATAAGAAAATTAACAATAGAAATTAATTAAAATTTTGTTAAATTCCTTTAGACATTCGGATAGATTTAATTACAGCTGATAAGTCTGATATATTTTTGTAATGCTCCAGGGCAGTTCTATTGTTATTTCCACTATAAAAAGAAGGGTTTTCTTTTGTTCTTCATTCTGGTCATTTGCTGATGAAATGTGCTAGTAAAATATTCTTCAAAATATATTTTCCTGAGATTTTAGCTACGTGCCTGCGAACCTATATTTGAAGCAGAGTTTTTATCTCCAAATCAATTTACCATCTTTACCACACAAATTGCTAACCTTGACATGTCAGAGTAGAGCCAGCATGGAGGCTATTTCCCTTAGGAATGGACGGCTGGTGCTCTAGACCATCGGAAGCTATCACGTAAGGAACGCCAGAACTGCTGCTGCTGCCAAAAATATGAACATTCCAGATTTTGCTGCTGAATTATAAAAACCTGCCAAACATCAATCTACCTGCAAATGCTTCTCCAGAGGTAACCTAAATTAACCCAAGAGCTCTTGTGATTCCTAACTAACATGCTATAGCTATTCTAAATTGTTTTCTTTTATTTCACATAACTTTATTATGTACTTCTTTAAATGTGTTCAAATATAATCAACAGTTTTGCTCTCTATCCTTGGGTTAATATTTTCTATTTATAAAGCTTTCTTTTATTTTGTTATGATAATGTGTCAGAATCGTCTTTGACTGAGTGAATTATTCCCTTTGTTGAAGTAAGACGCCGCTATTAAGGCATATTTTAAATTTATGATAATTTCCATTTTTGTTATCTCACAAATCACTCGTTCGAGGGCGATTCTAATCTTCTTTAATATATATATAATCAAATAGTTTAAAATCTACATTTTATTGATTTTAACCTAATATGAGAGTATGTGTGAGGTCAATGATTTAAATGTGTCTCCAAATGCATGATTGCATAAATAAACCTATGCTTACTTTTCAAACCCGCAAGCATGCATTTTCCTATTATAAATACTGTGTTCTACTTTAATTACAAAAGTCATCATTGACATCGAGAATGTGCAGACCCTTTTAAATAAATTTCTGGGAATTTGATTGGGCATTTCTCTTAATCCAAGTAAAACCCATTTAGTATGTTTTCTATACACTAGTCTAGTATTGCTGGTAAATGAATTGGTTGTTGAGACCACTTTGTTTTGCTTTTCCAAGGATTTTTACACAGCCAAGTTTGTTCTCTCTTTGCTTCCTGCAGTTTCCAGGCAGAGTGTGTCCACAAATGTCACACCTGGGAATTAAACGCAGTCATCACCCAGTCGCTAAGTTTTGGCTGTTCATGACAACACTTTCCTACGGTTTAGCGGTGATCTGCCCTCCGTAGTCATTCCAAATATTCACTATTGTTTTATTTAGATATTTATTTTTACAAAGCGTCCGTGACTTAAACATGTCACACCCTCCAAGTTTAATAAATTCATTATTAGCAATACTGACCTCCCATCTGCTTTAATTATAATTATAAAATAAATGCCTTGATCACATCCCCACTTTATTGCTTAGTAAGCTTTTGTTCATGTCATTCTCGAAATCAATAAATATTATATAACCCGTAATATCAAATATTTTATTAAACTGTTATAATTACTCAAAGCACTTTGCACATGTTCCCATCTCTTTAAGCACATTATCGTAATGCTATTAGACTGAGGGATAGAATATATAATTTTGCTTTAAAACCCTTTTGTCATTTATTGGAATGTAATGCCAACAATTATTTAATATGTGTCCCTGTCTCATATAAGCAGACAGTGGCATTATATATGTATTTCTATATAAATAAAATTTGAAATCATTTAAAACTAATTTTGATTTTATTTTATTGATTCCTATCCCTGTCTTGGTCTATATATCTAATTTTATACATTTTTTTTGTACATCCATAGACGTTAATTAGCAACCCAAACTTATCTTAGTATAGAGTCTTTTTGTTTCTTCCTGACCACCAGGCACTGGTAAAAGGTTATACCAATAATAGCATCAGATGAGTTATCATGTAGGAGGTGCTGTGAAATTTGGACTTTAGATTCGAATTAGTATATCTAGAAGGCAACCCCTCCTAGAATGTTCAGTTTCGTGTCTGGGGTTTGAATTCTGCAGTGTGTTAGTGAGATAGACGATTCTGACTGTTACATAGTATTTTTTTCTGGGTCCATGGCTTGCCCAATGGTGGAGCCTCGATTATTTAAACACCCACATCTCTGTAGATCTTAATTATTTAAACACCCACATCAGTGTAGCTTAATTTTAGCATTTTGTTTCATATTTAATCACTCAAATCCCTTATGTTTTGATATATATAATATTTTTCAAACTCTATATTGTTTATTTGCATATATATTTCATATATTTTGTTTGACTCGGGAATTCAATTACGTATTCTATATAATCTAAACTTGTCCAAACTCGCTATAGTGCGATACGAGCCATCGGTATTTATTGTTTCACGTAAATCACGCTATGTACGCATAGCGTAAATTACTGAAATATTGTCCTAAGTGAATATTGTCACAATCTATGTATATTTCAAATCTTGTATTTTACTCTAAATAAAGTTTTATCGGCTCAATGTGCAAGATAGTATAATAATAATTTTGTACGGTAATGACCTAGGATATAATAGGCTATCGTATGGAATTCAGAAATGTAAAAATAAAAAAATTTTGTAATCAATAAAAATGCGAATGTTTTAACGAGTGCCCGTAGTTAAATGGAATAGTTATTAAAATTAATTTTGGGAAGCTAACAGTCTATGGATATTTTTAACTGGTGACATGGTGCCCAAGGGTAATTTCACTAAACGGAGTTACTTCTAAAATAAATTTTCTCACCAGGCTCAATTCTTTTGTACGTAATGTTTTTTTTCAACGTGCATAAATTTTTCTTAGACCAAATAATGAGACGTAAATCAGATCAATGATTATGTAAATAAATATATATGTATGCTAATCTTAAATAAGAGGGAACGAAATAATTATACCCAGATCTAGCGAATGTTTATATATATAAATAAAGTTGCTTGAGTTTAAAAATATGTTTTAGCAAAACAATTTGACAGGTAACATTTAAGAAATTTTCTATATATACGAGCAGTAAAATATATATGTTAGCAGCAGATTTAAACGAGAAATTTTAGCAGGTGTAAAAGGGCAGTAGTTGGTGTTATAGTGATAAATGTAAAGGCAGCAATTAGGCCAACAGAACCGAGAGGGAGATAGCCAATTAGCCATTAATAAAATTGTAAGCAAACGTAATAATCACAGAGTTAAACAAGGAAAATATAATAATAGTATTTTTTAACTGTATTAGTTTTAGTAAGTTCAACCATAAAACAGTTAAAAGTTTTCTTTATCAGTGCTATACATTGTGTTTAAAAGTACACCAATTCATTAAAAAAAGTTTTTTTTTTGATATATTAAATAGCTAGCAATAAAATAAAAGAAAAATCATCATCATCATCGATCACAATAATCGTCCAAAGCCAGGGAAAATACGGATGATAATGAGATCCATTTCAGGACTATTATAGAGTTGTTTAAGCAAGGTGAAGAAAGAGCAAAAAGATGGGAAGAAGAAAGCCGAAGGAGAGGTGAGGAACTTAGAGTGCTGTACAGACTCCTCCCTGGATGGCAAGATATGACAGAGGAACTCCTCAACCAGAAAAAAGAGACCAGTGATTTAATAAATTATGATACAGGTCAAAGTACCAACACTAGCATCCTCAAAATTGACAAACGCTGCATAAAGAACAATCAAGGGGTTATTGAACCAAGGAAAGATAAAACAGACCTGAACTCGGTAGGGTCATTGACAGATGTATCCCTGAACAAGAAATTAGAGTCCAATGATTTGGAAAATGAAAAAAATGATCCACCAGGCATAGGACCTCAAAGCCAGCTAACCAAGCTTGTCAACGTTAAAATATTCCATGAAGTAAAAAAATGTTCAAACTTCATTTGGAAAGAATATTTTCAGCAAATGATGTCTGGGACACAGAACATCAAACCCAGCTAACCAAGCTTCTTCACATAAAAATTTTTTATGAAGTCAAAAAATGTCCACAACTGTATTTAGATGAGATATTTCCAGCCAAGGATGTACGAGACCTATGGCCTCAAACCCAGCTAACCAAGCTTACCACCAATACCAAGGTATTTGAAGAAAACAAGGAAAATATCCCACCTGATATAGCAATAATATATCAACCGGATGATGTGGGGGAAATAGTGAAGGCAATGATGGCACTGGATTTCAGCCCATGGGCCAAGGAGCCACCCGATAAAGCAAGTAATTGTGACAGCCTAAAGCTACAGTTATTAACAACTAGCAGTTTGAAACGCCGTGTATATCAACCACCAGACAATATAAAGAGGCCTGATAATCTGAGACTGCAATTATTAAAATATAAAGGCAGTTATCACCCACCAGACCCAGGATTATAGTAAGTTTTTTTTTTTAAAAAAAAAAGGAATGGACATGTCACAGGATAAATGAGAAAGGAGATCAGATAAACCAATGTTAAACTTTTAAAATGTTAAATAAAAATTGTTGAAGGGGATAATAGACAAAATGTTCGCTAGATGGTAGATTTATTAATATGATCTGGGTATATAATTCAGTTTTGTTTCTTCATTATATTTATATATTGTACATTATGGGTTATCTTGTAAATTTTTTATGCAGGCTTCATAAGGTGAACACCTGTTGTAAGATCTTTTTTTTTTTATAATTTTTTTTTTCCATCACTAAGGGAATGTGAAACAGTAAAGGTCTGCTTTGCAGATCTTCGTTTCACCTTTTCTCACCTATTTCCTACCCTCAGACCTTAGTTTGAAACCCAATCTATTGTAGTATGTCTGCAATACGCTTATATACCAAAAATCCCACCTAATTTTAAACCACGAGTACAATGCTCATATTATATATAAGTATAATTCATGCCCAAATAAATAAAATATTATAGATTATGTATATGTTCACATAGTTTAGATTTATTTAAAAAGTAGGTTATATAAGTTGTAATTGTGCACACACTATCATATGCATTTTCAAACATATCAAAATTATAAATTGTTAATTAAAGTTATTTTGTTTGAATCTATTTACAAAAATATTACAGTCGTAATATATTTTTGATTTAAAATAAAGTTCATATTCATTTAGTAGATAGATTCAAATATTGCAATTGAAAAAGTAAAATCATTTTTTTTAATTTAATAAGAGTCATTCCAAATATTTCTGTTAAAATAAATGAGGGACAATAGTTTAATTATTTCATGTTGTAATTATTATCTAAGAAAACAGCAGATGTCCACTTAAGGTTTTCTTTAATTAGTAAAAGTAATTTTTAATTAAATCTAGTTTATGATTCAAATGTCGACAAGGAAATTAGCAATAGAAATTAATTAAAATTTTGTTAAATTCCTTTAGACATTCGGATAGATTTAATTACAGCTGATAAGTCCGATATATTTGTGTAATGCTCCAGGGCAGTTCTATTGTTATTTCCACTATAAAAAGGAGGGTTTTCTTTTGTTCTTCATTCTGGTCATTTGCTGATGAAATGTGCTAGTAAAATATTCTTCAAAATATATTTTCCTGAAATTTTAGCTACGTGCCTGCAAACTTATATTTGAAGCTGAGTTTTCATCTCCAAATCAATTTACCATGTTTACCACACAAATTGCTAACCTTGACATGTCGGAGTAGAGCTGCAGTGGAGGCTATTTCCCTTAGAAATGGACGGCTGCTGCTCTAGACCATCGGAAGCTATCACGTAAGGAACCCCGGAACTGCTGCTGCTGCCAAAAGTATGAACATTCCAGATTTTGCTGCTGAATTATAAAAACCTGCCGAACATCAATCTACCTGCAAATGTTTCTCCAGAGGTAACCTAAATTAACCCAAGAGCTCTTGAGATTCCTAACTAACATGCTATAGTTATTCTAAATTGTTTTCTTTTATTTCACATAACTTTATTATGTACTTCTTTAAATGTGTTCAAATATAATCAACAGTTTAGCTCTCTATCCTTGGGTTAATATTTTCTATTTATAAAGCTTTCTTTTATTTTATTATGATAATGTGTCAGAATCGTCTTTGACTGAGTGAATTATTCCCTTTGTTGAAGTAAGATGCCACTATTAAGGCATATTATAAATTTATAATAATTCCCATTTTTGTTATCTCACAAATCACTCGTTCAAGGGCGATTCTAATCTTCTTTAATATATATATATATATAATCAAATAGTTTAAAATCTACATTTTATTGATTTTAACCTAATATGAGAGTATGTGCGAGGTCAATGATTTAAATGTGTCTCCAAATGCATGATTGCGTAAATAAACCTATGCTTACTTTTCAAACCCGCAAGCATGCATTTTCTTATTTTAAATACTGTGTTCTACTTTAATTACAAAGTTCATCATTGACGTTGAGAATGTGTGGACCCTTTTAAATGAATTTCTGGGAATTTGATTGGGCGTTTCTCTTAATCCAAGTAAAACCCATTTAATATGTTTTCTATACACTAGTCTAGTATTGCTGGTAAATGAATTGGTTGTTGAGACTGCTTTGTTTTGCTTTTCCAAGGATTTTTACATGGCCAAATCCATTCTCTCTTCGCTTCCTGCGGTTTCCAGGCAGAGTGTGCACCTGGGAATTAAACACAGTCATCACCCAGTCACTAATTTTGGCTGTTCATGACAACACTTTTTTATGGGTTAGCAGTGATCTGCCCTCCATAGTCATTCCAAATATTCACTATTGTTTTATTTAGATATTTATTTTTACAAAGCATCCGTGATTTAAACATGTCACACCCTCCAAGTTTAATAAATTCATTATTAGCAATACTGACCTTTCATCTGCTTTAATTATAATTATAAAATAAATGCCTTGATCACATCCCCACTTTATTGCTTAGTAAGCTTTTGTCCGTGTCATTCTCGAAATCAATAAATATTATATAACCCGTAATATCAAATATTTTATTAAACTGTTATAATTACTCAAATCACTTTGCACATGTTCCCATCTCTTTAAGCACATTATCGTAATGCTATTAGCCTGAGGGATAGAATATATAATTTTACTTTAAAATCCTTTTGTCATTTATTGGAATGTAATGCCAACAATTATTTAATACACGTCCCTGTCTCATATAAGCAGACAGTGGCATTATATATATATTTCTATATAAATAAATTTTGAAATCATTTAAAACTAATTATGATTTTATTTTATTGATTCCTATCACTGTCTCAGTCTATATATCTAATTTTATACATTTCTTTTGTACATCCATAGATGTTAATTAGCAACTCAAACTTATCTTAGTATAGAGTCTTTTTGTTTCTCCCTGACCACCAAGCACCGGTAAAAGGTTATACTAATAATAGCATCAGATGCATTATCACGTAGGAGGCACTGTGAAATTTGGACTTTAGATTTGAACTTAGTATATCTAGAAGGCAACCCCTCCTAGAATGTTCAGTTTCATGTCTGGGGTTTGAATTCTGCAGTGTGTTAGCGAGATAGACGATTCTGACTGTTACTATATATATATAATATTAGAAATTGATGTCTGTATTTTTTCACAATAATATATGTAAACTTATAAATAAATATTAGAAAATACAGTAATTAAAAAATTAAAAAAATATATAAATGTCATTTAGGAGTGCTTTCATCTATCCTCATAGTCTTTGTCAACTAATACTTTGACAGGTCAACTTTTCTATAATTCCATGATCTTAACATTTGCTGCCAGCCTGTTGATTAAGTCTTGCTTGCATTTATATATTAACATAGCTTCCTTGATTTTTCTTTTATTATATTTTCTTTTAGTTTGCAATATTTTACATTATTATAACTGAAATCAAAACCATATATACATGATTTATTATGGTCATCAAAAATGGAGGCTGATAAATTACCACTATCTTTAGAATTTTGAATCATATTTTGAACCCTTTTTAATAACAACAAGTGCTCTTTTGTTCTTTTCTCCAATGTACATCTTGGCTCACCTCTAAAGATAAAACATTATTTACAAATAAAAATTGTATCATTTATAAATGAATATGTAAGTGTGGTAGTGGATATATATATATGAGTCAAGATGTTACTCTAAAGATAAAACCTTATTTAGAAATAAAAATGTATCATTTATAAGTGGATGTGTAGGTGTGGTAGTGCATATGTAGGTGAGTCAAGATGCACATTGAAGAAAGGGTTCAAAATACAAAACAAAATTCTAAAGATAATGATAATTTATCAGCTTCCATTTTTTATGACTATAATAAATCATGTATGGTTTTGATTTCAATTATAATAATGTAAAAATATTGCAAACTGAAAGAAATAATAATAAAAGAAAAATCAAGGAAGCTATGTTATTGTAGGAATACAAGCAAGACTTAATCAATAGGCAAGCAGCAAATGTTAAGATCATGAGAATTATGGGAAAGTTGATCTTTCAAAGTATTAGTTGACAAAGACTATGAGGATAGTCTAAAGCACTCCTAAGTGACGTTTATATATATATTTTTTATTTTTAATTACTGTATTTTTTAATATTTATTTATAAGTTTAATATTTATTTATAATGGTTTTCTCATTTACTAATTAATTAACATGATGGCATTCTAGTAATAGTTATATGTTGAATTATTTTCATCATTTTAATTGTTAAAATGTCATCAGACATTGGGTCTAGCTTGCTTTCAAAACAGAGTTGCTATATTCGTGGAATAATTGATGTTTGAACCACCCTAACAGAAAGCTTGTTGCACTTTTAAAACAAAATTTTACCCTTTAACATATGCAATCTTATGTCTATTTATTGTACATACAAACATACATATATATGTAATCTATTTTAATTATGCCTAACTTGCATTCAGAATAGAGTATAATATTAATGATTAATAATATTTGGCATTCTATACATAAAGCATATTACTCATTCTAGCCCTTGGAAAACATAGAATCTCTAATAATAATTTACTTATTATGCACATACAAACATATATATTAAAATAGTGTAGCATATAATTAATGTTGAAGTTTCCACTGTCTCTATTAAATATTGGATGTCTTTAGACCCCCCCCACACACACACAAGTAAACATCATATATATTCAATCACACTAGAACACATACATGGAATTATACAATCATTATGGAATATAACAAAATAAATTTGTTCAGAAACAGGT
Source organism: Epiperipatus broadwayi (assembly GCA_028023455.1). Lineage (NCBI taxonomy): Eukaryota > Metazoa > Onychophora > Udeonychophora > Euonychophora > Peripatidae > Epiperipatus > Epiperipatus broadwayi. The sequence goes on from JAQFVV010012484.1 coordinate 218,606, forward strand.
GGTTTGGGAAAAGAATATACTTACTCAGAATAAACTCTCATGAAGAATAGTTATCCATCAGTTGTCATTAAGACAAATTATTGGTACTGTAGTGTATACATTAACACCAAGACTAGCAGACCATCTACATGAGAACATCTTTCCAAAGTCATACTATACTGCAAGGAAGCTTGACATCTATAAAACCTAAACATAAAATGCTGAAAAAAACTTGATTATATGAAACACCATATGAATGTGAAGGAGTGTATATAGATGAGACCAATTATCTCATTGAAAAACGACTGAAAGATCACAAACCGATGAGTAGAAAAGAGAAAATAGGTATATCTAAAGTAGCAGACATGTACATATCATGCACATATGTTCAGTTGGAAAAATACAATCACATTGAATAGGAAAAATTACAAAAAGAATATTCAAAAAACCTGATCATATGGCAATGGAAAATAACCCCATACATCAATATGGTGTGAGAATGCATAATGTCTAAAACCATTAGTTAATTTTGCTTTTAGAAAAGAGTGAAAACATCAGGAAGTCCCTCAGAGAAAAATATATAAAATTTCTGCTGGCTATTTCTTTTGGCTGATAGTCTAGTTGTTTTAAAAGCATGACTTTAAATTCAATACTTATGAATCTAAAGGTTCTTGCCTGATTACCATGCTAGTTCTAACTCTGGTCAGACCAGCAACACCTGAAGAAAAGAGGAATATAATGCCATTTGAAATGTAGTGGTATATGCTAACCTGCATGCTATTTAATCTATTTGAAAACCTTAATAACATTCACCATTTAGAATTAGATGATGAAAAGATTCCAATATATAATTACTACTGAAATGCCACCATCATGAATCTTTAGACAAACAATAACATATATTGCCATTAAATTAAATGTTTTATACTTGTTATGAATAATTTAATTTACAAATACTAAACAAATAATGAAGTCATATATGAGATTGTGATCTGGACCACTAATGACTGCTACTTCAGCATGGAAGATGGATCATAGGGATATTTTTTTGAAATGAAGTTGAAATATATCTAAAAACTTTAGATATATTTTCAACTTTTATTCTGTCACACATGTCTGAAGTATACGGACAAAGTGAATTATTTTATACCAGACGTAGCTGGCTTATCCATCTTTTTTTTTAATTGGTTGCTTTAACAAATTTTTTTTAAGATTTAAAATTAACTGAAATACAGGCTTATTATATACCTGTATCAATATATGTAATATATAGGGTATATGAGCATAGACTCTCACATGACCCACCACTCTCCACTCTATCTCATAACACTGATAAAATTGAACACATATATGGTGAAAAGATAAATAATCACCAATATACGTATTTCATGGTAAACCAGCAATCATCAGTTGGTCAGCAGTGTATCAGTGTTATGATAGAGTGGAGAGTGGTGGATTTAAAATTAAACAAAATATTTTAATATTATATAAATAAATGTGAGAAATTTGGCCGTCCTGAAAGAACGTCATTTTTGGAATATTTTTTTTTAATTGGTTGCTTTAACAATTTTTTTTTTTACTTTGCGGAATTACTTGTTTGAATAAAATATTCATAATCAAATTAAACCTCTAAATTGGCTGGCCGAACTATTAATGGTGGAATTATCAGATACTTGTGATATCACATGATCACCAATTCTTATGCTTGCTTATAACTGTTATTAAAACAGGCAAACCTCTCTATACGTATTGCCACTCAATGCAAGACTCCTCACTGATGAAGTCCAAAAGCCAGAAACTAGTCTGGGGATATTGAATGAGTAGGCACTAGATGGGGATTTTATGCATAAGCCTTCTGGCATTCATTGATTACTCTGCTTGTACTGAGTGGCAATACATAGAGAGAGTTTTGCATGTTTTAACTATGCAATATCAAACTATGCAACTTCCAATTATTTGCTAACCAAAACTAAAATGTAAATACAGTGTTATAGCATCTATTTTCCTCTCATTATATATCGCATTTCAAACATGAATTTATGTACTGTAATCACACTTTCTTCATGATTTAAATACTATATATATTCAGTTCTGTACTGTAGTTAAAAGCATATATACCGATTTTTTTTTTTGCCAAGTGGTTTTTATTTAATGATGGGATTACTTCTTTCTCTGAATAAAGTGCTCATAATCAAATTAAGCATCTAAATTTTCCAGTCCAACTATAAATTGCAGAATTAGCTATGAACTATATGATATCAAACTAATGACTTCCATTATAGGCTAATCAAAACTATTGTTTTTTTGATTAGCGATTTTTATTAGTGGCAAAATTGAGTTTTTTATTTCCATTTGTCAATTGTGAATTTGGCTGCATTACTTATGGACAAAAGTAATATTTATATATATGTTTAATTGATTGTGAATTTGACATATGGCAGTCTAACAAACAAACATACATTTTGCAATCAGATAACAGACAAAATAGAGATTTTATATATGTGTGTATTAAATAAAATTAAAAGTGTGTGATATGCTTGAAAGAGAAGCTATAAAGAGTGAAAAATATTAAAAACTTAGCGCTTTTGAGGCAGGTTGTCTCATATTCATAGCAATATTGAGTAGTGCAGAACAGAGAGTTAATGGCGATATGCAAAATACATGCAAATTATTTAGATAATTCAACGTTTGGAGATGTCAAAGCAGGTGTCGCATCTATTGATGGAGTTATTATTACTAGTAATGAAATAAGCCTTCCTAATTTTCTGCTTGATGTCGTTTTTCTCTATGCACACCATCTTGAGGTTAGAGGGTTCGAATATGTGGCCAGACTTTTTAGAGTGTTCCAAAAATGTTGATAAATTGCCATTATTTTTGTGTGCTCTTTTGTAAGTGTATTTATGTTGTGCAGTCCACTTAGTCATGCCAGCTTTGGTCTCACCAAAATAAATGACACGGCATCCAGGTTGAGGGCATGAGATGCTATAAACGACATGGGGAGTCTGAATGGGATCGATTTTGTCTTTGGAGTTATTGATAAGCCGATTGGTACAGGGGAGTGTATGAAAACTGATTAGACAAGACCCTTAATCAGTTGGTTAGAGATTTTAGGTAGGTGTGGGAGGATAATATATGGAAGGTTAAGATCTTGATTATTGTTTAAAATTTTCTTATAGAATTGTTTGATTGAAAAAAGAAATGGGTATTTCAAAATGCATCCATGGTGAAAGAAGATGATCTTATTTATAAGCTGATGGATGGTTGCGCTATAATGAAACTGAAAATAAAAGAAAGTTTGAAAGTATATATTGTCGATAAATTGTTTAATTTTTGTTATTATGTTCATCATATCAGAATTTCAGTTTTAATTATTTGATATTATCAAATCATCATATGTATGAAAATAATCTTGTTATTATGAAATTCTCAAACTGATTGAAGCATCTTGCAACATCAATTGTCATAAAATTTGTATCTTTAAAATAAACAGAAGTAGCAAAAATAGTTATCTCTTGACTTGTAACAATATTCAGTTTAATGTAAGCAAAATATAATTATAGATTCGTCTTGCGAAAGGAAGTATTAGAAATAAAATTTCATACGCTATAATTTTGTATATAATGAATTTAAAAGTAATTCTTTATTTATTTATTGTAGTTTTATTAATTAAGCTTTTAAAAAACAACTTTATATTAAATTAATATAATCATACTATTTTTAGGTATGTATAAAAAATACTTATATTATTTTATGATACGTAAAAGCGTTTAACAATATCAATTAACAAATGATATCTATATTTATCGTATCTAGGTTATAAAATATACTATAAAAACTGGAGAATTAAACAGAGCAGTACGAACAGATTTTAACCATATGAAAAACACAAAAATCTTTAAATATAAACATCAGATTTTTTAAAATAATCATACATAATTCTTTTAATTTATGCAACTATGATATAAAATATAAACGTAGAGAGAAAAATCAATTAGAACTATTAAAGGGAATTAAATATACAGATTCCATTTATCACATTACTAATAAAAAAACATGCTGAATAGCTGGATTTGAAGACATGTAGGTGTCTGAAAATTTCAGATTTTCCACTCAATAGATAACTTTTAAATAAATGCTGGCTTTGGGTTGGTATTTTTAGATCTAGTGTCTGAACATACCCTGACACCTCTCTGAGGAGTGCCAAAGCACAAAACCATGGGCAGGGGTTTGGGGAGTTTCTGACAGAGATATTTTAAAAGCTTTCTCTGGCTAAGCATTTATTACAAAGCTTGTTGAGGAATTGGCAATCCTCACTGTTTATAACTTACAAGCTTAAGAGAATAGGGTCATGTGATCTATGACTCTTATTTTGACTATTTAACATGTCACTAGTTTATAGTATGCTGTTGAATGATAAATTCATTTTTTTCTCACTAACAGTTATGTCATCTAGTGTTAACTTTAGTAATCAATAGATGTCTGACGGCAGTGCTTAATAAATCCCTATTTAATACTTTTCTATCCAATATTCCAAACCAATTTCTAGCTTATGGCTTTCATCAGATTCGAGCACCTAAAATATTTAATTACTATAATGTGAAACTGATATACAGGCTTATTATATACCTGTATCAATATATGTAATATATAGGATATATGAGCACAGATTTTCACACGACCCATCACTCTCTGCTCTATCTCATAACACTAATACACTTGAAAACCACATATTGGTGATTATCTTTTCAACATATATATGTTCAAGTGTATCAGTGTTATGAGATAGAGTGGAGAGTGGCGGGCCATGTGAAAGTCTGTGCTCATATACACTATATAATGCGATCTAAAAATGTCAAACCTTTTGCACTCCCATTTTTAATGTTATTTATTTTAGATAAATTCATTAATGATCATTACTAAGTATTTATTAAAATAAAGACTATCCCCATTAATTGAATTTTAATATATGTGTTTTTCATTAAACATACCCAGCATGGTATCAATAATCTGACTTTATTATTCTTTTTCCCATGTGTAAATACCTTTTCATATAAACTTAAAGCTACCATTCCATCTACATTTTTCCAAGGATATAAGGACGTCTGAAACAGATGACTTTTAAGATACATTTAATGCTGAACCAGAATATATTAGCCGGCAGAATTTATAATCTTTTATATATGTCCTCATCATTTATATAGTACTTATCAATGTCAAATCACTGCAATTTAATCTAAAAGCGTCAAATATCCTCCACCCAAATTTTTCCCACATTTCACCTTAAATAAATACATGAATGATCATTACCAATCATTTATTAAACTAGAGATTATCATGTCATTCCTAATCCTGATATTAACTTTAAACTCATTTAAAGATTAATATGTATGTGCTTTGATTAAGTATTACCACATTGCATCAATAATCCAGTTTCATCTCTCTTTTTTCCATGTATATTATCTTTTTGGTGACATCAAAAATTACCGTTGCTCTACCCACTTATGAAGCACATGATTTGGGTTTGCAAAAGAAAAATGTCAGATAGCATATTTAATAAGGCATTTAATTGATGAATAGCTAGAAAACATTCTCTGAAAGCTACTTTAAACATAAATCAAAAGTATTACAAAGGGGCAAACTAAATGAAAAGAAGAATATGATAAAAAAATGCCAAAACTTTATTATCTGCACCTGTGATAATTATAAATTAATGTTAGAACTTAATGTTGGAAATATGTATCTTAAGCATGTCAGAGGAATTTAAAAAATAATCACATGATCAGTTTTTTGAGGTCAACTGGAAGTTGATTTAGACATATATAACTTATGAATATGGTATTTAACAAAAGAACTGGTAACAACCAACCCTTAAACTATCAACAATCTCAACCTGTAGTCAAGGCAACCTTCTTTAACAATAAAAGTGGTTGCCTTGACTACAGATTGAGATTGTTGATAGCTTAAGTGTTGATTTTTATCATCTACATTTATAAACCTATTAAAGCTTTAAGTAATTGGCTTTATTGTCTTACAAAAGAACGGGTTATGAACTAGGATATTGGCTTGTTATTATCTAACAACATATAACTGTTGCTAATGATCATGTTACATATTTTGCCACTAGCTTAGAGCTTTCTATAAATAAAACTTTATTATTTTATAATAGTATCATAAAATATTTACACTATCTATGATTATTATATATATCCCTCTTAAAAGCCCAGGAAGTTTATAAAATTCCAAGTGCAATTTGAGGGGTCTCTTGAGTGTGCATGAAGAATCTCCACATCAGGGCTAGAAAAGATGAACATGTTAACATAATAATGAAACAGTCATCATCATCATCATTCTACATCCATGTTATAGATAGATATTGGTAACAATGTAGATATTTAATTATTAAAGACATAGGTAAATATAAATAATATATCCAAGTCATATAAAAATAAGCATAAATACATAAGCATGTAAATGCATAAACAACTAGTCATCTATATCAATGCATAAAGAAAACAAACAATTAGGGGAGGGATATTTATTTTCAAAACCATCTGTTGAGGTCTTGGTTACAAAGACAAAATATTGTACAATGATGAAATGGTTGGTGGCTTAATCTATGCATTGATATGGGTGATTAGCTATTTATTCATTTACATAATTGTGCATGGTTTGATTAACCAACTTTATTAAAAATAATTTTGTTTTAATATCAAAATTTTATCCAGATATGATATTCATTGACAAAAATAAAATCAATAAGGCTATCATGATTATTAAAAGCCTGGAATATATACACAAATATATACATATATATATATGTGTGTGTGTGTATGCGTGCGTGCGTGTGTGTGAGTGTGCACTACATGCGAAAAAGATATATGATCTCCAATACGTATTTGCTTGAGATGAAGTGGACAAAAATAGACTGAGAAATCATCAAGTTCAAATCTCTCTACTCATATATATAAGAAACATTCACTATATGCGATATATATATAATTTTGTAAAAGGAAATTACTCTTCAATGCATGTACTATTAAATTCATATTAAACCGGCATGCGCTCTCATGTCAACAATTTAAAAAGCATAGGTGATCAACTTAAGCTTAGAGCCTAGTCTTAAATACCCCACCCCCATTTACCATGCTTAAATCAGGATTTGAGCTCATCTCTCTTGAGTTCATCTATCACTGCATTAAAACATGTAGGGCAACAAATTAACATAAAAAATTGCACAATTCAAATAAAAGAAATATTTTTGGATTAATTTATTTTTGAAACAAAACAAAAACGACTCTATTACAGGAAAAGCATAGATACCACATGTCAGTGATAAAAGTGTTGAAAAGCTTAAAGGGGTATGTGTGCATTTTACCTTCTGTGCTAATATTCGTTGCAGTGCACTAGTATAGAGAAGAGAAGTGTGCTGTTAAAAAAAACATTTAAAGTATATATCGACAATGCAACAACTAATTGATGAATTTTCCACAAGGTATTTAGTAGTGGATATGAACCAATTCCTACTTTGAATGAGAGTGACATAGTCAAATTTATCAAGCTGTCAATATGCCACTGAGACAGGTGATTGATATATCTAGCTTACTAGAAAAATAAAGATTGTTCATAAAATGGGTGCATAGTGAAAAATGATGATATGATTTTCTGCACTAGAGGATGGTTATAATATGATCCAGAATAGATGACAGATGCATTGATTAAAAACAAATAATATTAAAAGTGAATGGTTTTTATTAATGATAACAATATTGTTGCATATAGAATCAAGCATTTTAAAGTTGTAAAAAAGTAGTTGGTGGATATTCTGAAAAAAGGAGTCAGATTGATTAAAGTATGGCATAAGGTTTTTGTCTGCCAAGTAAAATACTATTGAAGATTTGATGGATTACAAAAAAGTAGGAAATCCTAAAAAAATATTAAAATGTTTCATATTATTTTTATCATAAGATACAAACTGTATAAACGAAATATATTTTTAGCATCTAGTTGAATTTATTTATTTTAGTTCAAAAGTATGTTTAACACATAAAATGGTGGAATTATAAAACTTTTTACATCGAAATAATCTTTTTCTTAAATTTTAGAATGATTGAATTCATAATTTTAGGCCACTTATAACATAAATGCAAAGTAATGGTTATGTGTATCATCATCATCTCCAACCAAGCAGGATAAAGGTCTCTACAACTTTAATCCATCATCTCAGATCTCTAGCCTATTTCTTCCACATTATCCCAGCATACTTCCTTATTTCATCCACCCATCTTACATGTGGTCTCTTTCTAGGTTTTTGTATAATCTCCTGGAATCCAGTTTAAGACTTGCAACTGTCCAACTACTATCATATCTTTTAAAACTTTGTCCATCCCAATTCTACTATATATATATATATATATATATATATATATATATATATATATATAATAGGGTATATGAGCACAGACTTTCACACCACCCACCACTCTCCAACTATCTAATAACACTGATATACCTAAACACATATATGCTGAAAAGATAAATAATCACCAATATACGTATTTCATGCTAAACCAGCATCATCAGTTGGTCCAGACTATCATCTTTACACACATATATAGTATAAGTGCTCAGAATATATTAAGATAAACAATCCTAATAGTTTAATGGACAGGCTTCAATCTACTCCACACTCCAACTCTTCAACCATCCATCCAATTGAAAATCTGATGATGGAATGCTCAAAGGGCACCCTGAGGCCGAGATTCTTGTCACACCCATGTTGACCTAAGGTCAATATGAACCCCACATGTACAGGACATAATCCATTTAATACATATGCAAGGATGGGCAGACATCTCTATAATGTAATAACTGAAACACAGGTATATAACAAGCCTGTGTTTCAGTTATTACATTATAGAGATATCTGCCCATCCTTGCATATGTATTAAATGAATTATGTCCTGTACATGTGGGGTTCAGATTGACCTTAGGTCAACATGGGTGTGACAAGAATCTCAACTTCAGGGTGGCCTTTGAGCATTCCATCATCAGATTTTCAATTGGATGGACAGTTGAAGAGTTGGAGTGTGGAGTAAATTGAAGCCTGTCCATTAAACTATGAGGATTGTCTATCTTAATATATATCTGAACACTTATACTATATATGTGTGTAAAGATGATAGTCTGGACCAACTGATGATTTCTGGTTTAGCATGAAATACATATATTGGTGATTATTTATCTTTTCAGCATATGTGTTTAGGTGTATCAGTGTTATTAGATAGAGTGGAGAGTGGTGGGTGGTGTGAAAGTCTGTGCTCATATACCCTATATTACATATATATAGACACAGGTATATAACAAGACTGTGTTTCAGTTATTATATATATTATGTAATATAAAAGAGCAATAATTAATTGCCTTGATACTAAATTTTAAAAAAGAGGAGGCTATAAAAAATTGAAATCCATTTCTATTTTTTTTATTTATAATTATGAAATCTATAATAATTAAATAAAACAAGTATGTTTGAAATCTATTTAATGTAGCCTATGATTATCATCCAGAGCTAGCTATACAAATTATGTTAACACAAAATCTTCAAACTACCCCCCTCCCCAATTTCTAAATACTAAATTTTTATTCCCATTCATTTATTGATATTAAGCTTTTTCATTATTTACCATAAAAATCATATTAATATATTTGCCTACTTAAAAATATCCTCATTTTTATGTTGGAAAATATCCTCATTTTTATGTTGGAAAAATCACTATTTTTTTTTTTTTTTGAGTTTTTGAGAAAAACAATAAAATAGGTTCGCACTCACGACTTTTTAATGCGGTGATTGGTTATCATCCAGAGGTGTAGTTAAAAAAATTGGACCAAAGTGAAGTCTTCAAAACTCTCTCCCTGACTCATTTCTAAATTTTTATTCTCATTCATTTATATTAAAGGTTTTTATTATTTATCATAAAAGTCATATTAATATATTTACCTATTTTAAAATGTTCTGATTTTTACGTTAGCAAAATCATTAATTTTTATTGTATTTTTGAGAAAAACAATAAAAAATTCCGCAAATGAAATAATTACTCTTAATTTACCATTATCATTATTTATATATTATACTTCTATACTATTAAGTGCTGTTATTTTGCACTGTTAATAATAATCATAATAATCTAAAGGTTTATTGTTCAGGAGTTCATAAAAAATATGAGCCTAGAAGTGATAATGCTATGCCCAATCTATAGATCCTGAGATCCATATACTGCCACTCTACCATTGCGCTAAATCATTAAACATCACATGATCACCACCTTCTAGGCTTACACAAACTTGTCTTTGAAAACATTTTATTTTTAAAAAGATATATCTAGAAAGATATATCTTGAAAAGGTCTCAGTGGAGATAAAAGCCGGTTCGATAAATATTTAAATATAGTTATTAATAGTTGTTTATTCCAATCTTGTTTGATTGATTATTTAATTATGTATTTGTGACAACATTATGGACAAATAAATTATATTGGATATTTGACCATTATAGTGATGTGATATCTAGAAAGCTTTGTCCACAACTGATACAATAATCCCAAAGCAGCTTTTGTTGGTGAAAAGAAAATCGTTTTTGTGAGAGTAGTAAAATATTTTAATAACATTTAATTTATTAACTTTTAGATTTTTTTCTTTCTTTGATAACAACTAATCTTAAATATATGCTTTTTAAATAAAATATCTAATATTTCTTTGTTCTATCTTTTTCAATAGGTAACATGCAGCCAATGGCTGTGTGCTTCTTTGCTATTGATAAGAACTTCATTTTGATATTTATTTTAATTTAGATATTTATTTTCATAATTTCAAAATATAAATTATTAATTTTATAAATTTAAATAATTAGAAAGCTCAAATATATATGTTATAAAATAGAATTAGTTATGCAAAAAAAATTCCAACATGGAGTGATATTTAATGTAATCCTCGCTAGATTCTATTCAAAAATTTGACAAGTGGAGTAGAGACATCAATGTAAATTATAGAACATTTAAAAAAACATTTTAATTAAATATTCTTTTAGAGTTTTTATTACTGAAATTGAAAGTTGGGAAAAGTTGAAGGTATATGGATCTGTTAGCAATTTTTTTTTTTTTTTTGCCTTTTGAAAAAATAATTTGAAAGCATTGAAAATATACACTTTGTTATTACATTCTATAAATAATATAGTTTCAGAAGTAAAGCTTAGAAATTTACATCTAGCCTAAAAATTTTGCAAAAATTCATAAGTGATGATTTTATGTAACATGTTGGGATATTTTAAATGCTACAAATATGAGTTTGATGTCACTCTTTTTAAATTTATCCAAATTTAATGCAATACTGTTGGAAATTCAAAAACACCCTATATATATATATATTGAAACAGACAAGTGGTTTCACATATATAATTTGAAGTCCGTCCCCCCCCCCCAAATTTAAAACTGTCGAGATAAAATTTTAAAAAAAGCTGACACAGTTTTCAAAAATAAAAATTAAAATAAAGAAATAAAAAGATGACAACAATTTAAAAATTAATATTTTAAAATATTAAAAGTACTGTTAAAATGGAGTATTTTGCAAAATCTTAATGTTTACAGATTATCAAAAAAGGCTGTAATTAACAATTAATAACAACAAAAAAAATTGCCATGGGCATAAAAATCAATAGATGTTTTTCAAAAACATCAGATAAGAGTCATTAGAATATGTTCCTGCCAAAAATAGATGGACAATGAGGAAAGAAAATAAACACACTGACCTCTAAGAAGATTGGTGTTAGATCGATCTTAAAACAGATAAGAAGATAAAGAGATAAATAGGGGAGTAGAGATTGCTTAAGAGATTTTTTTGTAGCAGATATATGGTTAGAAAGTATCAAGACTGTTATTAGTGAAACTTGTATTATATGACTACTAGCCCAACAAAGGTCGGAGCTCTATGAATAATAAAAAGAAGGAATCTGTAACTAAAAAAATATTAAATGAATAAACAAGTGGTTAAAATATATCTTCAAATGTCTGGGTAATCAAAAATAGCTTTCTCTCTTCTCTGCCCTCAGTTCAGTTATGAAGTAAAATAAAATCAAGGCCTGTGAACTGTCCATTGACTTGTTAAGCTCTCAGAATACCCCTTATTGATTGGAAAATGTATAGTGAACCGACAGCATATGTAGGTTCAGGTAGGGAAATTGAACATCTTTTATAGCCTTTTATAATAAGTAAAAATATTTTGTAAATTGTATTTCTTAAGTGAAAATATAATATAATGAAATGTTACTTTTAAATTGATTGATTGTAAGTAATACAAAAGAGAAATGTATTTCAAAATGGAACACAGTGGAGTAATAGGTGAAATAAAAGTATTTTGGAAGATGTGTTTATTAAGATAATCTGTTTTAATAAAATGTCATTTTCTGGATTGATTGATTATTAAAATGCTTCCAAATAATAAAAAAAATATTTATTCTGAATAACGGTTATTATTTTATAAAAAGAACTTTGATAGAATGAATTGCCTCTGGAATCGCACATACATAAATTAAGGAAATGTTTATATATGTGAATTAAGCTATAATAATATAATGTTCTTCTAAATAATGACTTCAAACTGTATTAAAATGGTGAATAAGTGGTTCAAACCCATACTGAATACTAAGTAATAATAAATCTCTTCCAAATAATGACTTCAAACTGTATTGATAGGATGAATAAGTGGTTCAAACCCACACTGAATATATTAAGTAATAATAAATCTCTTCCCATTAATGACTTCAAATCATACAGATGTAATAAATAAGTGGTTCAAGCCCACACTTGTATGACATGTAAAATAAAAATAAATACTTGGAATTCCTGGATTAAAACACATATTTCTCAATACCTGGATTAAAATAAGTACTTCAAGATACTTGGATGGAATAAATACTTCAAGATACTTAAATAAATTAATTACTTCTATGCACATGGATACATATCTATGCAGATGAGGGAGCTTCAAACCTAGAAGGACAATTCCCACTCAGGTACAATCAGAAAAACATCCGTAATGTGCACCCAGATATGAAGACAGCCAGTGTAGAGATTGTCAGCAAACTTTTTCTTCTTTATCTTTAAGAACTTTATAAGTCATATTGTTATTAAATAAAATTATTGTTTCAAAATAAATAATACCTTTTGTCAATTTCATTTGCATCATTCATCCATTTATGCACTAGTTCACAAGAATCTCATTCATCCTGAGCTATGTTCAGCATAACCAGGTGATGGTAAGTAAGGTTGAAGTGAGATGGAACTCTAGTGGTGCCATTTGGGAAACCAAACACATAAATTTCTAGATACTTTCAGTCTCAATGGTGTTACATCCTCTGATGAGCATGAAATATTGTTGTAGGTAGAGTAACATCTGCATTGGGGAATGCCAATCGATAGTTCCTTCCTGCAATATGCTCATCAGAAAATATTTACAACCAATGTAAAGTGGTTGGATGATCTTGCCCAGTTACAATATATATATATATATATATATATATATATATATATCTAATATTTCTTTCTGTACAATATATATATATATATATATATATATATTGTACAGAAAGAAATATTAGAAATAAGAATTTTTCCATTAGCTGCACCAAAAGATGGGGTCAAATGGAGTGAGCCTTGGCAAACTGGGTGCCAAATTGACAAGTCTCTCCCCCAGTTTATTATATTTAATGCTAGTTTATGTATCTGTTAAATAAATTATTTTCATGCAGTATAAATAAGACATAAATTAAATTCATAAAGCAATCGTATATTATTTTCAAACCATAAGGTAAAAACTAATCTGGGGATATTGGATGAGTAAACAGTAGATAGGAATCTTGATGCATAAGCCTTCTAGCATCAATTGAATACTATGACTTACACTAGATTGCACTATTATATGGAGAAAGTTGCCATTGTTTTAGCAGCTTGTGTAAGCATATAAAATGGTGGTCATATGATATTTTCATTTAGCTGCTAAATATAATATGTTAATGTTTTTATTTATTACACTTCCAGCCAGAGGATTTTATTTTTTTTACTAAATAGATTATTTTCAAGTTTCATGAATATTCAAATTTTATTTGTTTGTTTTTTTCTTTGGTCTTTGTTAGATGCCTGTATATAATTGGTAAATCTCACCACAATCACTACTAATGCTTCTTATACAGAACAACAATAATCTTGATTATAATTATTTTATATAAGAAGTGCTTAAAGTAATGCAAGAATTTAAACTCATTTATAATATATTTGTATTTTTTTTTCCTATCTGTTTTATTTTTTAAAAGTTAGAATGGCCATACTCATTTGCTAATACCTACTTATGCTATTTAGAACTAAAGAAAATATTACTGCTATAAACATTGAAAATCACATCAGGGATTTCACTCTTTATCTAATTTACTTTACTTTAGTTTTTACATTATTAATTTTTTTTGCTATATGCGTTATCATTGAATTAGTATTTTAATATTTAAGTATATCTAGGTATTATTTACATAAATAGAATAGAAATAAGATAACAAATCCTTGGTCATATGTTTTTATGAATTTATGTATTCTCAGCCATGAACATCAGTTTAAAAAGCATAAAGGTGTTTCCATATAAATTTGTAAAAACACATAACTGTAGGTTTGTTACCTTAATTATATTATGTATATAGCACTATATAAATAGACTATTTATTATAAATAGAATAATTATAAATTTATTTAAACGCACATTGAATACGTAAATAATATTAATTAAGACTGTAGCCTCAAGCACATGCGTATAAAATGCGATAGTAGGGACGTTTTCAGATCTTAAAACCACAAGCTTACTCATTGGAAGTGGTTTTAAGACCTGTAGAGATCCCTACTATTGCATTTTATACGCATGTGCTTGAGGCTACAGCTTAATGAATATTATATAAATAGAATAGGAAATTGTCTTATTTGGGACCTAAAAAACTAAGTCTAACTCAATGTAGAAGTAAAATACAGGTCATGAAAGATGTGATAATCACATTACAATGAAACACTAAGGCATCAATAATGGGAATGGTAATGGTTGTTTGTGATATGGTTGAGCTAAAGTGAAAGTCACATTGTTAAAAACAAAAACTTGAAAAGATATTTTATGTTGTGATGGATTTTACACACCTCCACAGTGGGTTAAAATTGACTAAGATTGGTGTAGTGAAGGTTATCAAAACTGTCAACATGGGCAAGGGAATTCAGATGATAATCTTATAAAACTGTAGTCATATTATTCATTAAGTGAGTTTTAAGTGTATATTTTGGCTAGGAAGTGCTGGTTCAGCACAAAATATGTATATTGGAGATCATTTTTCTACAAATTTTACATTGTAATCCTATTTCTTAAATATACATTTTTGAGATTCCTTCTGCAAAGTCAGTTTTCTTTACATTTCTAATCATCCAATTGCCATGCATCATTTTTTAGCCAATTGCCTAGCTTGGTTCAGTACAGTGGTAAAGTGTCAGAAAATATACGTATAGAAACATATGTAAGTGGAGCAAATTTTTAATGTCCATTATGTAGGTCATTGTATTACTGTCACTATTACTATGTGAATATTTATAAGATAAATAAACATGGATGGACAACCCATATTAGTCAGTAAACATCATGTGATCACCATTCCCTATGACTCCACAAGTGGTTATAACAGAAACAAAAAGTGGCTGATGGAGGTTGCATTAGATCTAAGGTCCAGATGCCGTGCTCTCAGATCCAAGGCTCTTCACTGATGAAGACCAAAAGCAAGAAACTAGTCTGGAAATGTTGAATCAGTAGGCACTGGATAGGGATTTTATGAACAAACCTTCTTATATCCATTGACTACTCTAGCTTGCACCAGTTGGTACTGCTGTGTGGAGAGTTCTGCCTCTATTATAACGTATTAGCCAGCTGAGTTCATTGTTTTTTCAACTTTAATTTTAAAAGCAGAAACATCATAATCCCTATTTATTGCCTGATAGTTCTTAACAAAAACATCAGTTAAGACTCTTTAAAGATAGGATAACCAATAAATATCACATGATCACCATTTCTTATGCTCGCTTATAACTGTTATGAAAACAGGAAAAACTCTCCATACAGTATTACCACTCAATGCAAGCTAGAGTAATCAATGGATGCTAGAAGTTTTGTGTATAGAATCCCCATCTAGTGCCTACTCGACTCATCCAATATCCTAAGATCTAGGTGCAGTGCTCTCAGATCCAAGACTTCTCATTGACAAAAGCCATAAGCCAGAAACTAGTCTGGGGATATTGGATGAGTATGCACTAGGTGGGACTTTTATGCATAAGCCTTCTGGTATCCATTGATTATTTTGGCTTGCACTGAGTGGCAATACTGTATGGAGAGTTTTGCCTGTTTTAATAAAGATAGGATAAAGGTTCGTGAATAATTTTTTTTAGAGAAATGTATGTGTAAATAATATTTTTAAGTACTTACAGTCATGACAGACAAAACTAAATTATAGTGTTTCTTCAGAAAACTATAAAGCTATCAACCAAATCAGAAGTTGGTAGCCAATGCAGAGAGTAATAAGAACTCATGATTAGAGACCTAAGCTATCATCCAAGGGTGAACTTTTATTTAGCTATTTAAAACTGCAGATCATTATTTGTATGACGGAAAGAAAAACTGTCTAATAATAAATACAATATTTCTGTTAATTTGTGAAGTTAGAACAAGTCAATTCTTCATTTGATTTGAAATGTGGAAGTGTAATTTGCTACAAGAGAACAAATATCGAGAGCACAAATGGAGTGGGATTCATTATAAATAAAAAAGTGGAAGAATAAATGTGAAGAGGATAGTGTATCAGACAGAGTATAGTTATTCAATTTAATTAAATTTCTAAATACAAACAATTTAGGTTTATACCTCAACACGTTCTCATTGTGCAGAAGAAGTAGAATATTTTATATGGATCTACAATATGTTTTTGATTAAGCTAAAAATCATTTTAAATGGTCATGGAGGATTGTGACACTAGAATTGATAAAGAATTGAAGTTGAAACTGTTATGGATATATTTTGTTTTGGTGTTAGAAATGAGAAAAGACATTGCATCATGGAATTCAGAGTAAAAGAAAAAGTGTTTATTATGAATTTTTGCTTTGAAAAAAAAAACCCTGAACGGAAATAAATATGGAAGCATCCAAATGAAGGCGTAGCAGAATTGGATTATAATTTGACTAACAGATCATATTTACTTCAAGATTGTAATATTCTTAACAAATTCAACACAGGAAGTGATCGTCAATTAATAAGATGTAAGCTAATTATTAATCTAAAACTAGAGAGTCAAATAGCCAATAAAAAATAGAGTCATATATCACATGACCCCACTTCAAGACAAAACTTATTAAGAAAAACAGTATTTACAGTTGCTATTTCTAACCTTCTGAAACCTTCCAATGAATTTAAATTAGGACTTGCAAATCATTTTAAAATAATGAGTTTCTGAAAGTTGTTTAGACTGGACTGAAATCAGTAAGAAGATAATGAATACTTTCATTGAAAAGTGCAACAAAGATAGCGGATACAAAAAAAAAAACAGCAATTCCTCAGTAAATTTTCAAATGTGATCATGAAGAAATATGGATATATTTAAAAATGATCCATTAAGAAGGAATGAATAACAAGAATCTTGTAAAATAATATAAAGAGTTAATAAAGATATAAGATAATATAATTGTGAATTGACAAAGAAAGCTATAGAGGAGAATCGTGGTTGAAAAGTACAACACAACATCTTGATATTGAAAATTGTTTCAGCAATAATAAGAAGAGATAGAACCATTATACAAAGAAGAAAAACATTGTGCAGTGTAATAAGAAAACAAAACCACTGCTGCTATTACAACTTCTGAACTTCCGAGCACTTCAAATGAAGAAATGAGACATTCAATTGAATCTATAAAGGGGAAAAGCTCTAAATTGATACCTAAACAAAACAGATGAAGAATACACAAATTGTTACAAAACTGCGTACCAACATCTAAATATAAAGATGTACCAGATGATTGGAAAAATGCAGTAGTAATAATTTACATTTAAAAAATATCATAAAGAAGATAGTAGAAATCTTTAGCAAAATAATTACAATTCATATTCAGTAAACTTTGAACTCAAACTAAGCAAAAGAACATGATTATTTAAAAAGTGGTTTTAACACAATGAATCACATTACAGTTAGAGAGAAAAGTTATAGAAAAGATGAATGAATATGAGATGTTAATATGCTTTGGTTTTGGCATTATGCAAAGGCATTTGATCTTATATGCATTTTCACAGTGATTAGCAAGATATAGATTCAGAATATTGTCATACTTTGAAAAATATTTATCAAAATATATTACATGCTAACACTTAGGTTAACATTCAGAAGATTATAAGACAAGATGAGTACACATCTTTAAACATTTTACAGTAGTTTTCAAAAAAGTATTTAATGAGATATTATTTTATATAGCGCTATGTTTTTTATGTAATAGTGATATTAGCGATTAATCCAATGCACATGCCCTTTAAAGATAAATTATAAATGAATACTCTCAGTTTTTCCAGACACAAGATATAGTATGTTAGAAAGAATGGAATGAATCCATCCATTTTTTTGACCCAAATGTTTATGTATGGGCAAATCTTAAGTGTGTGGAAATGAGAGCATGAAGCTGTTAAATGATCACTTTAAATTACATTTGTTATGTTTTGAACGAATGACACTTGTGAAATCTTTACAATTTATGACACATCATTCATTAGTTGAAATTAAACATATATAATGAGATATTATTTTATATAGCGCTATGTTTTTTATGTAATAGTGATATTAGCGATTAAGCCAATGCACATGCGCTTTAAAGATAAATTATAAATGAATACTCTCAATTTTTCCAGACACAAGATATAGTATTTTAGAAAGAATGGAATAAATCCACCCATTGGGAATAAAAATTATGGAAATTATCTATGTTATCTAGATGATGGAGATAATGTTATTGTTTTTGAAAGTAACACTTCAGAACTTTAATAAATGGTATAAGAATTTTCTGTTGAAAATAAGAATGTAGGACTAAAAATTAGATACTAAAAACTAAATGTTCAATGTATTTTCACAGAAGATAAAATAAAGATTGATAATTATGAACTAGAATAAGTTAAAAATTCAGATTATTGATACACATGGAAACAGTACTTTTTAGAAATAATTTAATGTTAAAAAATGTCTCATGTATTTGAAAAGGATATATATATATATATATTGTAACAGTCAGAAAACGTGTGACTCGTAAACGTAGTGCAGAATTCGACCACCACACAGAACAGCAGCACTATCGAGGTAGCGAAGCCACCCATGTTACTGGGTTTGAACATAGTTTATCAGTTTCACAATACAATCCACGAAACAACGCATCTGATGTGACATTAGTAAATATTTCCTTAGGCAGGGTGGTCAGGGATATGCAAGAGATTCATGATTTTATTCTCAAGTTAGCCAATAATCAAACTAATATTAATTAAACATTCATATTTACATAATCGAGGAAATATTATATAGAATGGGTATCGAATAAATGAAATGTAACTGCAGACGTATAGTTTAAAATTATTTATTCACACATTTTAATAAGAAAATCATTTACTAATAATATTTTATGGATTCAAAGCTCATTAGCGGGATTTGCAATACTATTATATTTTAAAGAATACATTTATTTATTTATTTATTTATACATTATTTTATATTGAGGACTTCAGTAGTGGTATTTCCGATACTGTAATGTTTACAAAAAGAATACATTTATTTGTTTCGACCTTATTTTATCTTGAGGACCTCAGTAACGATATTTCCAATACTGTAATGTTTACAAAAGGAATTCATTTATTTGAAGGCGTAATCTAGCTACCTAAAATTCTCGAGTAAGTATTTCTAATGCATGCCTTGGGGAATTTATACCTTTGCAATGCAAGAGTCTAAAGTAAGATTTAAGAGTAGCGGCGGACATATATTTATTTAATTAAAATATTTATTTTATGACTAAGGGCAAACATTTATTTGAGAGTGAATTACGAAGATAATGCAGAGGTGGAGTGATATATAGAAGAATAAAATTAAGTAAAGGAACGCGTGGTACGCTTTAGAAAGGCGATATGGAATGGCAGTATATTGAAACTGCAATGCTGCAAATGAGTTTATTAGACTGTCAGACTGGTCTCTGCCATTGGCCCGATGAAGTAAGGTGTCACATAAGCATAACCAGGGACAAGCGGTCCATGTCGCAGTTTTCCGGCTGGCTGCATGATGTCATCGTCCTACGGGAGCACCCATTATGTCTGCTTGTGTAGAACGACTGGGGTTAATTTCAACCCTGAAGAATCCAGAATATTTACGGCGGAATAGATCATCGCATCTTTAAAATGTAACACATGTATAAGTATAAATGATTATGATAAGATTTAAATAGATTTCTAATTCGGCCCTACATTATCAACATTTAATAAAGAACTCTGGCACCTCTCAAAGAAATGTAATTTTCTAGAATTATTCATTAGATTTAATAAATACAAAACATATATAAACTGGGAGTTATTACAACTAATATGCCAGCCATTTGCAAAGTAGTAGACCCTGCATTACAATAAATGATGCATTAAATGCGTGTTGATTTATATGAAAGTTAAGTTATTTAGGAAAGTAAATATTAATAAAAATTTGACATGCATTTGTTGTTTCAAGCTATCCTAGATTTAAACTTTGAAAATAAAGACAATTATGAGCATACAATAATTAAATAATAAATATAGATAAAATGTAGATTTTAGAAATATGCACCCAAGAAAGATAGAATGAGGTAAGCTAGATTATTAGAGAAATTTACACATTAAGTTAATTATTCAGTTTTAGTTATACATATGGTAGTTTTTACATTTCATAATTTAGATAAGTAGTATGAAGAAGAGCTATAGCATATTATTAGAGTACTCTAGAGTTTGAACACAGACAGGTATCTGTTTTATAAGAAGTTTTCTGATTCCATTAGTTTAGCAGCAAAAAGTTCACGAGTGGCAATTCTTTCTTGTATTTATATTTCATTTACTTTCACAGCAGCAGCAGCTTTCTCATTTATTTCAGGCAGCAGATCTTCATGGTGAATTTATGATGGGCAATGGAAAGTTCAGCATCCGATAGGCCATCTCCCGATGGAGAATAATCTAGGTGCTTTACTCGGTCATACCTTGGCAGGAACAAATTATTTTTATATTTTGGAGACTCTCAGTGATCGAGAGCAAAGCTAAAGTTGAAGTCAATGTCTCCAGCAAGTCTAAGATGGCCTCTTTTCTTATCTTGATCTTTCACATTTTTGTTAAGGTATTTTTAGGTTCTACTTAATCTGCCCTGAGGATAATCAATGCATTTTGTTGATTTTAATTAAAGAAAGCTGCCATTCTATTATTTACATTTAAATTTACTAATTACATTTTGGGGAATTTTTCTTTAATTAATCTATTATCTATCACTGACCGATGCTTTTAAATTTCAAAGACAAAAAGGGAACATACGATTATTTTAACTTTTAATTAAATATTACATCAGATTTTTTTAGAATTATTATTAAACGAAATTTAAACAAAGCAATAAATACGAACTTTATAATCCAAAATAAATGATTAAAATTATACAAAATTATATATAACTAAAAGAAATCTAAATTATATTATTTTATCCCTATTTATTGCCTTTAATTTGAGATCGAAATGTGTGCATGTTTATGCTGAATTCTACATATATTTATACATTTTTTAATATTGCTACACACACAATTCGATACCAAAAAGTTTAAATTTGGGCGGGATAGACCGGTCAGTGAGAGATGACAGAAAAAGGTGAAACTTAAGATTCGAATACGAATCTTACTGTTTCAATATATATAATCAAATTCACCACTTCCTTTATTTTGCTTGCTTTATTTTATGGTATTATTTATATAGTTAATTATTTTATTTCATAGCATTATATCGTAGCTCTAAAGAAGACTGCAAGACAGTCGATATGTAAGATTTTGTGTACATATACACAATAAAAAAAAATTTTGCTGAAAAGTGTTAAAAGTTGAGTGTTAAATTAAATTTTTATAAGATATATTTTACCCATTTTTACTGATAAATTTGTGACTTAAAAATTAAACAAAAGATCAATACAGATTATTCAAACTATTAAACGAAATGTGGTGATATGTGTTTTGGGAGTAACAAAAATATGTTGAAAGTGAAATATTAGAATAAGAAAACAGATAGATATTGGCACTTGTAATTCAAATATCACTGAAAGAATAAAAAGCTGGATTTTAAACTGGATTCCAAGAAATTGTTAAGATCCAGAAAACAGTCACAAGTAAAATGGATAAATGAAATAAGGAAGTTTGTTGGTGTGATGTAGAGAAGAGAGGCTGTGGATGAGAAATTTGATTAAACTTGGAAAGATCTTCATCCTGCAATGGATGATGATGATACATATCAATATAGTACATCCAGTTCAATTTTAAAACCATATTTTTATAATAGCTTACCGATGAACTGAGAAGAGACATTATTTCTATATATATATAATCTAATGGAAAAATTTAATGTTAAATCCAATATTAAAAGATAGCCTTTAGTAGCAAACTATTATGATAAATAACTCATTTTACCAGTCCAATATCCTCTCAATCTCTTGAAGTATTGTTCTTCCATCTTTTCTTTATAATAAACTTCCTAAATGTACTTATAAAATTAAAAACGTGTGAAGCGCTTGAAATATAAAAATATATATGTCATTCTAAACCATTATTGATTCATTGCAGTATGAAGGTTTCAAGTTCAATCTATCATTTCTGATCTCTAGCCTTTCTTCTCCATATCACTCCAGCATACTTTCATTTTCATCGATCTCACGTGTGCTCTCTTTCTAGGTCTTTTACAATCTCTTTGAATAATCTAAAATTTTAACTGTCCATCTATTATCATCTCTTTTAGCAATATGCCCACCCCAACTCCACTTCAGCCTTTCAATTTTCTCAATCTGGTCAGTCACACCTGTTTGTTCTCTCACATTTTCAGTCTCTTCTTGTTATTCTAAGATCCTTCTCTCCATACTTTATTGACTGGTCTGAAGTCTTTGTATTGTTTTTCTGTTAAGTGTTCAAATTTTAGATCCATAAGTAAGAACTGGCAATATACATTTATTAAAAATCTTCCTTTTCAAACACATAGACATATTTTCTGTCTTTTTAACATTTATCTTTAAACCTACTTTCTTAATTTTATCTCATAACTCTTGCAACATTATCTGAAGAAGCTCTAAAGCATTATTTGCAAAAACAATTATATATCCGAAAATACTAGATGACATAAATAAACCCCATTTACATATTCCATTAGCTTTCCATTTTAATCCACAAAATACTTTTTCAAGACTTCTGTTAAAAGTCTTAGAGAGATGGAGTCACCCTGTCATACATTCTTTTCACTGTTAATCTTTTTAGTATCTGTCATATATATATTATAATGAACATTAATAGCTCTTAACAAGCTTTTCCAAATATCTCTATCCCAGACTGGTTGTCATCAGTGAGGCGCTAGAATATTCAAACATTATACCAGCTCAAGCACAGAATTTATCTAATAGTTAACTATTAAGTAGAAAATCTGAAAATTTCAGACATTTATATATCTTCAAATCCAGCTATCTAACTTAAATAGCCATATGGGACTGAACTAAGTTCAGGTACATCATATATTAATAGCTTTAGCATTATAACATTGGCAAAGCCCCGAGAGCAAAACTTTCATTGCAAGGAAATCAAGTCATACATCATGTGACTTAATTTAATAAGCTTGTACTACAAATGTTATATAATGAGATTTACTAGCGCTTAACAAGCTTTTCCGAATAATATCAACAATAATATGTAATGAGCACAGACGTTCGTTACATTGT
The DNA here is from genome assembly GCA_028023455.1 of Epiperipatus broadwayi. Taxonomy (NCBI): domain Eukaryota; kingdom Metazoa; phylum Onychophora; class Udeonychophora; order Euonychophora; family Peripatidae; genus Epiperipatus; species Epiperipatus broadwayi. The sequence goes on from JAQFVV010012484.1 coordinate 242,663, forward strand.
TTTTTTTTTATATTTATTAAACATGAAAGTAAATTATAAAGTTCGCATTTAAAAATTTTCTTTAAGAATTAAAAATTGAAATTAAATATCATCTTAAACTCGTATATATTAAATCGCACAGATAATGAAAAATTATTAAAATAAAACTTTATTAAAGAAAAAGTATTTTAAAACTAAATTTTAAAAAGATTTGGAGATAAAATTATATCTTTAAATATATCTTTAAATATATCTTTGATTTGGAAAACAGGTTAATTAATCAGAAATGGAAATGATAAATTTAATTAGTCAAATGTAAACCAGCCTTGGGCATCTAAATGTAAAAACATCGGTCAGATAGGAAAACAATAGAAACAAATAGCCAATGAAAGAAATCCATCGGGAAATCGGACCTCAGCGAAAGGATCATCGCATCGATGACATAATGCCAAGTCAATCCTTCGAATACGTATAAAAGGAAAATTTGGAAGTGATTGTGATTGATTATTTACGATGTGACAGATATGTAATAGTGCGGAAGTGAAGGAGAAGGGATTGAAAAAGACGCACGTTCAATCCCTTCAGTTGTTATAAAATGGAAAAATGAAACATCGCTTTTCATATATTCAGAGGACCACAGGATCATCGGGAAATTTAATGCTGGATTTCAAATGGCAAGCAACTGTAAAAGATGAACATTTCTAAAAACGTAAGAACTTTATAAAATATAACGAACAATATTAATTTGAAAACACTAAGAACTTTAAATTTTAAACTTTCCTAGTAATTTAATTGTTACAAATAGAATCCTATCTGACCAAACTAAATTCTTTATTAATAGTGTTATTTGATGTATTTTTTTTTCTTATTTATGTAAAATCATTTCCATTTATTTATTTTTTGTTCTTTAAGTTTTTATCATGATTTTTTGTGTTTTTCGTTAAATTAATTATATAAATGTTAAACTTAAGTCGGGTGTGAATGGCTGTATAGATTTGTAAAGTTATATTAGGGGAGGGTAATCTTAGGTTATTTGTGTCGTTGTTAAATTGGGTCAATGGATTGGATATATTGATGTAGTTAGTAGATGTAGTCGGAGATTCGCTACTGGCAGAATCGCTGCATACGCCGCACTCTCCCGTTTTGCCTATGGAAGGAATTATAAGATGCAGAGCGCAGTTCCTTTCTATGGAGTTTTTTTTATTGCTCTTCTTGTCTGATAGATGTCATATTCCTATCTGATGAGAGTCAATGCCTTCTCTTAATCTTTTTGGTGCTGTCGTATTCCGTATTACATTGAATACATCGATATATCAGATGAATTGATGCCAGTTTGACTGCGAATTTTAGCCTAAGGTTAAATAGGGATAGAATATTTTATTTTCAAATGCAAATCTATGTAGTCTATTCATACTCGACCCTAAATAAAAATGCATTAAATTTAAGTTGTTTATGGACACTTGCATGGATTGGTTATCGGTTAAGTATGTTTTGGGTTTTCATATTTGATCAAAATATATAGACATTCGATAAATAATGATACCTTACGGTGAGTATCTAAAATGTATTTCTTCGGATGTCTTTTAAGTCATTGGTGACAATGCAAGTATCTTATGGTGAATACTACTGGGTTACTTATAAATTTCCCTCTGCAATTGCCAGTATCAATGATTTTATATTTTGATCGTTTATGTTTACTTTGGAATGTTTTTAACCATGTAATCTATGTAACCGATCTATAGCAACATATTAAAACAAGCTTTTATAATCCCATCTGTGCGAACTTAATTAAAATGTAAACTTATAATATAATAGAAATTAAAATGTAAATTAAAATCTAAGGTAAAGTTAAAAATAATGTTAAATGTTAAAATGTAAAACTAATACTAAAATAATTTTAAATTTTATATATATATGTGCATAAATAAATGTTTGTACGTTAATTACTGGCAGTGGCTTATTTTATTTATTTTTTTTAATATTGAAATATAATTAGATAAGATATTATATTATTTAATCTCTGCTATTCCGCTGAGCTAGTGACATGAGCTAACGACCGGATGCAAAAAAAAAAAAATTTTTTTTTTTTTTACTTACGTATCTGCCTACTCTATAATTTTTTCTAGGTTCAAATGCCTAGATGGCGCCCTGTAGTGCAGATTACGTTAAGTAATATTCTCCGGATCGTTACAAATATATAGTTTCGTTTTTTACCCTGCTGTCTTCCGTCACTGAGTTTAGTCTAAGATCTGTTTGTCATGAGTCTGTCATGTCATGTATTAGATCTCTAAATGTGGCATGGGGTAGTATGTTTTTACAAAACTACACTTTTAACTTTTAATTATAACCGTAGCAACTCTGACTCGAATCTTTTTTTTTCTCTATTTTGTTTTACTTTTTAGAGTTATAATGTAAAATTATTTTGTAAGCGGCTGTTAATAATGATGGTGGATAAACAGAATTAAATTAATAGTCCATACAACAATTATAACTTATATACAGCTATAAAACATGCACAAGTGGATCAAATAATTTTAAGTGGCTGGGATATAATGTCATTTTTTTTACTATTAAAAAATATGTGCTGTATAAAAGATAAAATCACACTACTAAAATATAAAGCGATCCATTAATCACGGTTTCATTTTGATTATCATCTTAAAAGCTGTAAATTCTTCTACAGAGCAGAAATTTAGTATTTGTATATATATAAAGCAAAATATTCTGTAGTATATAGGTTTAAAAGCTTCATACTGCAACGGCAATGTATCTTCTCAATATACTTACAACCTGGATTCAAATTCAAGCCAAGTAAACGACACTTTTTTAAAGTTTTGAGATTTCTCCCCAAAAATCCAACTGCTAGCTAACTATCTAATATTGGTTGGTAAATTAGTATCCACAGGGTGAAACAAAAGTCAAAAACACTCAAATCTTCACCATATAACAATTGAAAAGCATTGTAAGATAAATTCTACTTTCTCCTTTACTATTTTAATAGAAGATGTTAGAGAGTCTCTGTTCTACAGTGGAATAATCAAATGCTATTTTATATTTTAGTTGTGAATGATAAATTGAAGGCAAGTTGAAATAATTAAACAGGACAATATGATGATGATGATGACATCATCATTTTCAACCATTATCGATCCATTTCAGGACAAAGGTCTCTACAAGTTCAATCCATCTTCTCCAATCTCTAGCCTCTCTTCTCCACATCATCCCAGCACACTTTCTTATTGCATCCATCCATCTCACATGTGGTCTTTTTTGGGTCGTTTACAATATTTTGTAATCCGTTTATGATTTCAACTGTCTGTCTATTATCATCTCTTCTAGCAATATGTTCGGCCCAACTACACTTAAGTCTTTTAATTCTTTCAGTGATGTCAGCACCACGTGTTTACTTTCTCACCCATGTATTTCGTTTTCTTCTTATTACTCCTAACAAACATATCTCCTACTTCGTTGAATGATCTCAAATTTTCAAACTGTTAAAAATAGTTTATTCTAGTCCTTTTTTATTTTATCAGTGCTTCTCTCAACTCAATTTCACCATAACGCAACTATCTATTATCACACAAACTCCGATCACCGTCTTTCACTACGCAAGCATTTAATTTATTCTAATTTTCCAAATTAAGTGCTGCGTTATCAACTAATGATGTATTATAAATATCTTGTTATTAGTAATGGGACAAGAAATAAAACATCAAATGCTTAGATATATTTTAAAGTGCATCTTTTATTCTAAAACTTATAAATTTATTTATTTACTAAGCAGTTACCAATCCTTGATTTATTATCATTTCATTAAATTAAACTCACTTTAATCTTCTTTACATAATTTATTTTTATGCTTAATTATATAAAATCTCGTAACAAATTATTATAAATATCTGTGTACTTTTAGATAATTTATTTACATCATTAACTGGAAGCTTATGCATATTAATGAAGATACAAAAGCCACAGAAATTAAAATTTTAAAAAGGTTTGTTAATATTTAAAATTTTATTCAATTAATACATTTTTTAAGAACAATAAATAACATGACGATTTGAACAATTTATACATATATAACACTTTGATTTACAAGTACCAAACTTTCTGTACTGCAACTTGGAATATTAATGATATCAGATACACACCCTAATAATTATTATTAAACATTTATAAAACTAGAGACTATCTCTAATCCAGATATAAACTTTTTAAACTCAGTTTAAGATTAAGATATCTGCTTCTTATTAAATATAAACATATAGAAGAGCTCAACTTCACATTTCTATTTTTCAGCTTGTAATATATATTTTTAAGAATACTCAAGACCCAGAAAGAGACCATATGTGAGATGGATGGATGAAATAAGAAAGTGTGCTGGAGTGATATGAAGAAGAGATGATAGAGTTCAAAGAAGATGGATTGAACTTGGAGTGACCTTTATTCTGCAGTGGATTGATAATATTTGACTATGATGATGATGGTGATACTCATAATTTGCAATATTTCTAATTGAAGTTTAAAGTTAATATCTGAGATAGAAATAATCTCTAGTTTAGTAAATGATTAGTTATAATCACTAATTGATTTATTTGACATAGATGATATCAAAGTTGTGAGTGCAGAAAATTTGACACTTATAAATAAAAATGCAAAAATTTAGTATTAATAAATACTAAACATATGATGAAGGCACATATAAGAGATTGTAATCTGACTGAAGTAAAAGTGTAATGATTCAACTCTAAAGTGCATAATGGGTCATTTGTCTTTGCTCAGATATCTTGATTAAATATGTTTCATAAATTTGTGGCAAGATGACAGTTTGAAGTATATCTTAAAAAGATTTCACCTGTTTATGTTAAATTAAAAAATAGATGTCTTAATTTTTAACTGACATTTAAAATTGATATCTGAGTGAAGGATAATCTCTAGTTTAATAAATGATTAGTAATCATCATTAATGCATTTATTTGGTATTATTTGTGTTACAATTATGACTGCAGAAAAGTTTGACACTTGTAAACCAAAGTGCAATAATTTGATGTTGATAAATATTGAACAAATGATGAGTACATGTGGAAGAGATTATGATGCGGATTAAGAGAAAAGTTCTGGTTCAATATAAAATGCATTTTGAGTGGTAGATATATTTATTCTTATATTGAAGCTGGAAATATAGTACATATTTCTGCTTCACCTAGTGCCAATGTCATCAGCACTAGTCTGGGTTTGAACCCAATCCTTATTAACTGACACCCATCTCATATTAGGTGGTAGTATATTTATAATTATTATAATTTTTTGATTAATTTGTATTTTATGATTAACTAACCTTTTATAATAGTTTATTTATTTATAATATTTGTAAAAATGTATATTGTGTTTATTTTATTAAATTGAATTGAATCCTAGATATCTATAAAATGTTACAAATATTTCAAATTCTTTATTAAAGTTCATTTTCTTCAAGTTTATATTTATCTTTTAATCAATGTACATTTGAGAATCAATTATTTAAACAATGTAAGATTTGTATGAAATGTTTTGTAAATTTCTACTTAGGTTTATGTCAAATATAAGTTTGAAAGTCATTGTACCAAATTCCTAAAATTTTTCTGAATAAAAGTTGCATTTTTGTTAATCTAAACCTTAATTAAATAGGCTTGTTAATATAATGACTGATAAACTTAATATGCTTGTTGTTGTTTTTTAATTAGCAAATCAACCCTTGGGGCATGTTCACGCAGAGTTATAGATTTTCTCTTGAAAGCAGGCACCAACCTCACAGAACTGCTTAAAGAAATTACAATTGGTGGAGGTCAGTGTAGATTCAATCCTATAGATAAAGATCAGAACACATAAATAGTGAAAATTTGATAAGGATTTTTTATTGTTGAGTTTATAGAAGAGAAGTGATTAATCTATATACAAGACATCGTGCGTAAAAGAATGGCTGGCTAAAAGATCGACAGTGCTTCCCAGAGCTCTGTCTCACCAGCTCATCAATGCCATCCAGTGCTGTCAACATCTAGCCAGAGCCTGTCTGTGTCAAGTAAACCTGCTAATACTCTGACTGTAACTGCCTCTGTCAAGCCGTGAAACATCTTACAATAGGTATATTATTATAATCTCCAATTTGCTGCAAGCCACTGATTTTTTTTCACTTGTTTAAATCAATATTAATTTATATATTTTATATATCTGTGTAATGTTTATATGGCTTGGTTTAAAATACATCGTTTAATTTTATTCAATTTAAAATATCAATTCTTATAAAATTTTACATTATTTTGATGCAAATTAAATTAATTTTTGTCGGTTTGTTTAGATTATCTGACTTTCTGAAATGGCCAACTACAAAATTCAATCAGCTATTAACTTTAAATCCTCCCCCTGTTATTTTTTTTTTTTAATTTAAAAATCATTACAAGAAGACTTCCTTCCATAAATTAATTAATAGAAAACTAATTTAGTTTTGTACCTCATATATATATATTTATTTGAATGATTGAAATTATTTTAAAAGTATCTTACTATTACCTCCAATTTAAAATAGCCCTGTAATTATTTCTGAAAGAATAAATAATTTTAGTGAATCAATTAAATAAAATTTATCATAGAATTTTATCAGTATATATATTTCATACATATATTTTATTAGTCAGAAAACATTAAAATTATGATTTACAATTTATTAGTTTGATATTTAATGCCCGTCTATGTTAATTAAAACAGTCTTATTTTGTAATCTTTGAAATTATTTAAGAACATATTAATAAATGAAATATTTGTGAAGTGTGGTAAACAATTTATATTTTAGTTAATTATATATATATATATATATATATATATTATTTATGTTTCATTCATTAATGACCTAACGTTTCTGGGACTTTACATTATATCAGGGAGCCAATGATTTTAATCAGGATTTATTATTTTGTTAATGATACACTATCTATCTATATACATCTAAGGCATTGTGTATTTATAGTTACAACCATTTTTTTATTTTTGCTATTTTTGCTTTGTTACCAACCTCTTAGGACCTTCAGAATCTGACCAGTCCAACCTTTTACACTCCCTCAAAGTAGACATAGTTCATACCAAGGGATCTTTTCGAGCATTGCCATTAAGACATGTATGCACATCAAAATATTATGATTATTTAGAGACATGCTTTGGCTGGAGGGCTAACATTTCTCTTATCTCCTGTACATATCAGGAACTTCTTTAGCAAAGTCACCCAGAGGTCCATAACAGACCTCATTTATTTTGGTTGTAATCTATAATAGCATATTGCCTTCTTCAACATTTTATATCTTTATTTAGCAAACCTGAAATGCTCTCTGCCATGATGGCACATCCTTCACAAACAAATTTCGTAATTAATTAAATCTGACTGTATAATTGTCAATTATTTATTTAAGAACTATTTTGCTTCCCACACTCATTATATACAAATGATTTTAAATGTAATAGTATTTTAAATGCATATCTTTCATATCTTGTAATATATATAAAATAGATTTGTAATCGTTCAAAGAGGGCTAATAACATTTTATTGCTGATTGGTTTTTGGCCGACCAATTAACAAACTTTTACATTGTTTGTCAAAGCCGCATCAAAATGAATTAAATAAAATCACCAAGTTGTATAAACAAAGACTTAACTTATTTTGTACTAAATTCTTTCATAAATTCCTATAATATTGTCATTTAAATAAGCTTAGTTTGTCATGACTCCCAATCTCTAAGGTTAATTACTCTATTTATTTAAATATTTCTTTGATCTAAATTCAATTCTTTGTAATATTGCCATAAAGAATTATCATTATTACGGTTCAAACCATTAGTAATCGATCAAATCATAACTGTACCATTCTGCAATCATCAGAATCCATTAAATCATTGATTTTTCATATAAACCCTTTATTATTTTGAGTCTCTATGTGAACCATGACCTCCAGCTGGGACAGATTAAAACCAAGCACTGCTAGTGTCATCACAAACGTTATTCATTAGTCAGAGAGGCAATAGTTTAGGCAAATAGGTTAGGATTTATCCTTGTACCTGACATATGTATCTTGTGCAAGGTTGGATTCAAGGTACTTTTGCTTGGATTATGGTCTTGTAGAATGAATACACAATTTTGACCGGCACAATATTTTATGATTGTATGGAGGAATGGAAGTTTTAAGAATATATATGCAGGCCTTTTTTTTATATATCTTTAATCTACATATCCATCAGTTCAGTAATTATAATTTGAAAAAAAGAGATAAATATTAAAATATAAATATGTTATACACATGTTCAAGATTTATATATATATATATATATATATATATATATATATATATATATATAAACATTGTTAACTATATGTATTAACCCACTAAACATTATATGATCACCATTCTTTATACTTACACAAACTGTTTACAGAGATTAAACTCCCCATACAGTAGTGCCACTCATTGCAAGCCAGAGTAATTAATGAATGCAAGAAGGTTTGTGCATAAAATCCTATTTAGCACCTACTCATCCAATATCCCCAGATTAGTTTCTAGCTTGTACCTTTCATCAGTGAGTAGCCTTAGATTCTAAGATCTAGGTGCAGTGCTCTCAGATCTAAGATATCTCACTGATGAAAGCCAAAAGCTAAAAACTAATCTGGGGATATTGAATGAATAGGCACTAGATAGATATTTTATGCACAAACTTTCTTATATCCATTGATTACTCTGGCTTGCACTGAGTGATGCTGCTGTATGGAGAATTTACTTTCTGTGTAACTATATATAATAAATTTTGCATATACATGTTTATATGCTTTACAAAGTGCGTAATTTATTCTTTCTTTAGTGCTTTCAGTTTTTCATTCAACTTAATGCATTTTCAGTGTTGTGCACCATAATATCTATGATTATGGTGCATGGCACTGACACTCATTTAAGCGAAATTTTAGAGATTATGGTGTGCATCGCCAAAAATGCATCAAGATTAATGAAAAACTGAAAGTATCAAAGAAAGAATAATTATACGCTTCATAAAGCATATCAATATATATATGCAAAATTTATTATATATATTATAGTTAATATTTTATAGTTATATAATGAAGATTAGATAAGGTTTTATTTTGATTATACTATGTATTATTTTATACTTATTTCCAATGTTTTGATGAAAAACACTCACTCTTGGCAAGATTAAACTCTTAATGCAGAACTGTTATGTCTTAAAAAAAAACAAGATTGAGGATGAAGTAAAGAACAATTAGTCTTATATATATTTGATGGTTGATCATTCAGAATAGATGGATTAACAAACATTTTTTTTCTTCAGTTTTATAATTAACTGATTCCAAGTTGATAGCCTCCGCAAAGCTAGACTAAGTTGTGCTTCATCAGATTTGTTTAAACCAATCAATCATTTCAATAGATTCTCTCATACCTTTTAAAATGTAGTTTTTCAAATTAGCTATTATTTTAGTATTATCAAAATCAGGTGTGTGACCAATTTTTGAAAAAGTTCAATGTAAAAGCTGATATAAACAGCTATTCATTGAAGGCATTTTTATGTTCCCTAATTTTGATTGTAATACATCTACTTCATTGGCCCACATACTTTCTTGACCACTTTGAGCATGGAATTTCATACCTTGGCATTCTAAAAGTACTAAGACTTTAGATTTATGGAAAAAATAATACACATGAGCCCACTGACAAAAAACAAATTAAAACGTAAAATACACATACACACACTCACACACACGCATATATATATATATATAAAATTAAGAGCATGCTAATAGCTCTAAACAAGCTTTTTTTTTATTTATGATAAATGCTACTACAAGAGAAGACATTCAAATCATTTTTATCTTGGATTGTCCCCATCCCCAGACCGGTTTCGACCTATGGGTCTCTTCAGTGAGGAGTTGGGACATTAGATTTAAAAAACCAACTCAAGCAAAGCATTTATCTAAAAGTTAATTGTTAGAAGAAGATCTGAAACTTTTAGACATCTACATGTCTTTAAAGTCAGCTCTCCAACTGAAAAAACAATTAACTTTTAGATAAATTCTTTGCTTGAGTTGGTTTTTTAAATCTAATGTCCCAACTCCTCACTGAAGAGACCCATAGGTCGAAACCGGTCTGGGGATGGGGACAATCCAAGATAAAAATGTTTTGAATGTCATCTCTTGTAGTAGCATTTATCATAAATAAAAAAAAAGCTTGTTTAGAGCTATTAGCATGCTCTTAATTTTACATATTTGTAAGTGCAAGCTATATATAAGTCATATGACATCTGACTTGTTATTATTACTATATATATATATATATATATATATATGCACATATAAAAAAAATAGTATTTTTTTTGGAATTAAAAAAATTGCTTGGAAAAGCGGTATTACTTTGAATAATATATTAAATAATACAAAGGAAATTTTTGATAGAAAGACTATTTCTGAAGTAGTATATATTATCTCTTGTTTTTATAAGAAGGTATATATAGGTCAGAATAATTCGAGCATAAATGAAACAATAAAGGTACATAAAAGTAGGGTTAGAAATAAATATTTTAATTCTGCTTTATATATCCATGAAAAAGATACAGACCACTCTATTAATTGTGATGAAGCTAAGGTTGTCTTATTTGAGAGAAAGGAAATAAAAAAGAATTAAATAATTTTTATTATTAAGAATTTATGATTCTGAAACAATTAACTTATTTAAAAGTTCTTTTAATATTAAAGGTGTATGGGAGGTGAGTAGAATTGTGGGTAATGTTTAGTATAGATATGTTATTTTGTAGTTCTTACACTTAAGAAGTCTGCTTGTAGCAGTGAAATCATTGGTAATGTTTTAGAGTTTGTTTTTTTTTTTTTTTGGCTAGTCTGGTTGAGTTCTGAATTTGGGATAATTTTGATTATAGAATGACTTATAAAAAAAATAAAGGTTAGAAAAAGAGAAAAAAATATTTTTTTTAAAAAAAAAAAAGTTAAAAGAGGCAGTTAATTTCTTAGGTAAAAATGGAAATATATTTTTACTTTTATAAAATCAAAAAGCAGCTGCAAAACAGATTAAAATGTAAGAATTTATTTTAAATTTAATATTTAAAAGAACCCTTATCTGCTCTCTTTTAACTTAAAAGAAATTTTCAATGTATTATAAAAGTAAAAAAGAGAAACAAAAAAAATAAATTATAAATGTAACTGTAAAAGTAATTATGAAGTTACTTTTGAAAGAATTTCGTGTATGAGCAGTATATGTAATTAGCAATCTAATTAAAGATCTCTAATTTGTGTAAATTATCCAATCAGATGGAATTTATTAAAATTGGATATTTCCAACTGATTAGATAATGAGTTGATAAAACTTGTAATTAAAATTTTTGAAGAGACGATTAACTAATTAAAAAAATAGAAAATTAATTAATGATGTTGTTAGGCAGACAATGGATGACAAAAGGTATATAAGCTACAAATTTCCTATTGGTTAATGCTCATTTTCATTTTCATTCTTATTCTTCTGATAAGTTTTATGGTGAGGAATACATAAAATTTGCTGAGTTTTACTGTCAAGTCAAGTCAGTAGTATCTCAGTAATTATTCATTAAATTGCCAGTTTGCTGTATAAAGTTCACGGTCATCAATCAAATGCGTAGCAATATTCTTGGACATTTAAAAATTACCATGCATTTCTAAACCACAAAGGGATGTTCATTTGGGTTTCACCATCCAGTTTCTTTGATATCTGAAGCCTGACTTGTAATAAAGATCTTTGTCTAACATTGTTCCCATCTATGCCTGTTAATGTAAACGTATTTGTGACCCAGATATGTGCCAACTCAGACTAGTAAGCAGCCACTAAGAGAAATGAGGAGCACAACTAGTGAATTCCATTACCTTCAAAGATAAGAGAGGTGATCACTCCAGAAATGAAAGTACAACAACAAAATCTAAAATACGTCTAGACAAACTGAAATTCTTAGAAGCTTTGTAATTAAGCACAATTGGTTTGTTAATTATTATTCTGGAAATAAACTAAGAAGACCATAATTTGTTTATTCCATTTTTATTTGATTATTTTGTTAATGTTTATTTTTGTTGTGTGTGTGCATGTGTGTGTGTGTGAATAAACATGTTTTAATTTTTCAATTTGGCTTAGTTTTCTCTCTGCATATCTCACCATATAAAAAGGATATTAGAAATTACAGACCTATCAGCCTTTTATCAGTTTTATACAAAATTTTTACCAAGATAATTACAACTCATCTACTGAGAACATTGGATTTCCACATACCAAGAGAACAAGCTGGATTTAAAAGTGGTTTTAGTACAGTAGATCATATTCAGGTATTGAGAGAAGTCATAGAAAGGACAAACGAATATGAGTTGTCATTATGTTTTGGATTTGTAGATTATGAAAAGACATTTGATTTTATAAACATTTCTTCAGTGATTAAAGCATTGGATCATCAAGGTATAGATCCAGGATATTGTCATATTTTAAAGAATATTTATAAAAATGCAACAGCATCAATTAGATTACATAATGATACTAGGAAAGTCAACATTGAGAAGGGTGTAAGACAGGGTGACTCCATATCTCCAAAACTTTGTACAGCAGTGCTGCAATAAGTATTTTGTGGATTAAAATGGGAAGCTAACAGAGTGAAAGTAAATGGAGATTATATGTTATTTAGATTTTGCAGATCATGTAGTTGTTTTTGCAAATAATGCTTTAGAGCTGCAGGAAAGGTTACAGGAGTTATCAGATAAAAGTAGGAAGTAGGACTAAATATAAATGTCAAAAAGACTTAAGTAATGTTTAATGGATTTTCGCAAAATATGAAAATAAAGATTGATTATGATGAGTTAGAAGAAGTTAATAGCTAAAAATATCTTTGTCAGATTATTAATACAGATGGAAACATAATGGATAAAATTAATCATAGAATTAAACTTGGTTGGAGTGCTTTTAGTAGAAATAACTTGATACTAAAAGTAAATATGCCTATGTATTTAAAAAGGAAGGTTTTTAATAAATGTGTTTTACCAGTTTTTACTTATGGATCTGAGACTTGGACACTTAATAGAAGAGCAATATAGAGACTTCAGACCACTCAAAGAAATATGGAAAGATGCATGTTGGGAGTAACAAGAAGGGATGGAAAATGCAATATATGGGTAAGAGAACAAACAGGTATTACTGACCTCATTGAAAAAATTAAAAGACTGAAGTGGAGTTGGACTGGACATATTTCTAGAAGAGATGATAATAGATGGACAATTGAAATCTTAAACTGGATTCCAAGAGATTGTAAAAGACCCAGAAAGAGACCACATGTGAAATGGATGAATGAAATAAGAAAGGGTGCACGGGTGATGTGGAGAAGTGAAGCTAAAGATCAGAGAAGATGGATTGAACTTGGAGAATGGATTGATAATGGTTGATGATGATGATCAACTGACATCTATTATTATTTACTAAAAGCTAATGGTAAGTGGTGTAGAGATAGTGAAAAATCATGTTGTTTAATAGCAATATGTAAGTTAAAATCATGTGATGAACTCAGATGATAAAAGAAAAATCAGTAGTTCAGAAAAATTGGGAAATATAAGTTGACTGCTAGACTGCTAGACAGTCACAAGTTAAGTGAAGCATTCTGAAAAGCATATTAAAACGATTATAGGGTTTTTAAAAAATAAAGGAATATCATTGTCATTTCTAGCATTAATCATACTTACATCATTTAATCATTTTTCAGAGATCCAAAAGGTGACCATGGACTCAATAGCTGCATAGATATAGTGCTTCCTCCAATAGTAATAAAGGCAGAACCATACTGTAATCCCTTTTTTTATTTGTACAGTCAGATGCATTGACATTGACCTGACTGACTCAGATTAAGTTGAAATCTATATTCTTTAGCTAAAAATAGTGCCAATAATGAATAGCTTTCTAGGTTGGCTACATATTGTCTAACTGTAGCAAAAATGTCACCTCTTGTAATCTGAAAAAATTTAAGGTTTACCCAAACTATATTTTCTATGGATGTGAATGTTGGACAATGAGAAGAATAAAGAAATATTGTTGGTTATGAAGTATGATGTTCGTGAAGACTTTGAATATGCCATGGACAGCAAAGAATTTTAAGTAAGTGAAGTAGATGTAAACTCTTTTAAATCATAATTCATTAGAAAAAGTATATAATACTTGTAAATTAAAACAGGCAAAGCTCCCCATACAGTAGTGATCCTGTGATGAGATCATGTGATGTTTAGTGGTTTAATACTCGTAAATGTTGTAATGAAAAGTGAACGCGCTGTAATAATAATGGTGGAGTCCTTCATCAACAGTAATGAATGAACCTTTCAGCAAATTGAAAAGAATCAAACAAATGATGGGTTATTTAAAAAAATTATTATATAATAGCTAAGAGGCAACCTTGACTGAATGTCAACTAACCAATACTAATAATTATAGCGTATGAAAATCACTTGATATTTGAGCACCATAGTGGCGGAATGAGCATTTAACAGCTTTATTCATTGTTTGAAAATTGTATTATTTTTGTATCTTTGTAAAGTGATGCGATGTGATGGACTGTGACTTCTCCTTAAACAGATTCTGGAATCTCTCAGCAACTATGCCCAGAGAAACCTGTCAGCCACTTTACCTTCCCTTTCCATTCCCCACCCTACGTTTTCCCACAATCTGCTCCATCTCATTTCTACATCCACCACTATGGCCACAGCGCCATCCTGCACTGGACATTAATATTACTGTAAATACATATTTATACATCATTCCTATTTTTATTAAACTTAAAAATAATAAAAATCTTCCAAAAACAGTAGCGTTTATTTTGTTATAACAAACATTGCATTATATTGTGTTTATCTTCATAGAGTGCAATGAATTAGCGATAAATTCAAATGCATTTTACCATTCTCAGATATTGAAGTTTTGACTGTTAAGCAAATCCTAATATTTCCAATCGACGTCAACAACCAAACTATTTTCTTCTATCGTTAGGCGCAATCAATTACCTTTTACGTTGATTAGCTGTTTTTCTTGTAACGCAGCTGCATACATACGATTGATTTACACTGTTTACACAAAGTTGCAATTAAAACTTGGACGAACCAAAATGAGAAAATGAAATAGAAAGTTTTAAGATTAGATAATTAATATACTTTAAATGAGTGATTTGAAAGTTATGCTGATTTTGAAAAACTACATAAAATCTAACAAAGGGTTGAAAGATAATCTTTGTTATTTTTATAGCTAGGGGAGAAAAAAAAATAATAAAAAGAAGTACTTTGAAAATTGCTGGTTTTTATTACATTTTTAATGTTTCCCTCTCCCCCAACAATTATCATCTCTTTCTTAAGTATCGTAAGATTTTATCGATTATAAATAAAAATCAGACTTTAAAAATAAAATAAAAAACTAATGTACTCAAATTTACGAGGTTTGGTTTATATATATGATTAAATATTTTAATTCAAAAAATTTTTTTTTTCATATGTCATAGCATCGGCCGGGAAGCTAACCCGGGACAACTGCTTGTAAGGCGGCTGTGCTGACCTCTCGACTCAAACCACCACTATTTCTTACACATATCTTTATCATTGTTCTGTATATATAGATAGCAAATAAATACAGTTTAATAAGTGTCAGACTTGCTGTCCTTACAACTTTGAGCAAAGCACTGGGGTATATTAATAATTTTTATTAGTCATTCATTAGACTTAGAGATTATCCAATAATGAATAAGTTTCTGTAATATAATTTTCACTACACCACTCTCACGCAAGGTAGGGGAGTAGTTTCTATCCACGTTTCCTTGTGGAAGGTTGTAATCATAAACATATGACCAAAGCCACGTGAAAAGGATGTGTGATTCCCAACATGCATATTTCGTGTTGAACAAGCACTCATTAGTTGGCCCAAACCACTATCTCTTACACATATCTTTATCATCTTTCAGTATATATAGATAGCAAATTACTACAGTTTAATTGATAACTGTCAATATTTTTGTAGTGTGATTTTCACCACATCACTCAATGGTGTAGTGAAAATTACATTATAGAAATATTATTCATTTAGTTCAATAGTTTGTACTATTTATTTATTGAGCATATGCATTTTTTTTAAAAACAGTTTATCTATTAACAAAAAATATCATAAATAAATCAGTATTCCAAAAACATTCTTTAGTATCTATGAATTTTGCCTAGTATAGATTTAAGAGTTATTAACTTTGTGGTTCATTATTAGTGTTTATCTACATTTACATAGATCCATGGATGTTAAATTTTATTTATAAAACAGATGAAGGTAACGACCATTGATTTCTCTAAATCAGTTGATGAGATTCTTGTCTAGGAAAGTCAAATATGGCTGGTTTTATTGATTGATCTGGAAAAATATTTTTTTGGAATCACTCTTGGACTATTTTCATCATTTACCATTAAATGTTGAATGATTATAAAATTTTAAACTTTTCAAATACAAACAACTGTTAGTAATAACACATAAGTAGACAACACAGCTCAGTAGATCAAAACAATATTTGAAGTGGTATTATTTTCCACTCTTCTTCAAAAATGACCAGTGACTATAATACTAAAGGAGATTTTTTGAATATCCCTATTCTCAGAATGGTTTCTAGCTTTGGCTGTCATCGGTCTGAGAATAGGGATATTCAGAAAAGCTTATTAAGAGCCATTAGCATGCTCATTATATAACATTTGTAGTACAAGCTTATTAAATTAAGTCATGTGATGTATGACTTGATTTCCTTGCAATTACTATAGGAGTTAAACTTACACTATCAGATTCATAAATATCAAATTTTAAGGGAATCTTGGAAAAATCTACATTTTATGCTGCAATTCAATGATGATTTGAAAAGAATCTTAATTAAAAGTGATTCCTGATTCAACATCCAAAAAAGGACCTTGAAATGAGTTTTATGTAGTAAAATTATAACTATTAAGTTAATGTTGAGCCTCTAGCTAGAGTTAATTGTTGGGTGATTTGAGAGCAGTTCTTAAATGGCACACATGAGTTCATTCTTGGTAAAATTGAACACAAAAAGCAAACAACTATTAAAAAACTATTTTTCAGTGGCATGGAGTGATGGTGCAGTGATAGATTGGTGTATCTATCATAATTTAGTACACTGTTTAAATTATAAAGGTCCATACATTAGGTTAATCTTACCGTAGTTTTATTTACACATATCAAATTCATTTTCAGCAAAAAGTAAATAAGAAAAACAAATAAAAGGGATGTTTACATAACTATTTTTTCAATAGTCTGAGGAATTCAGTGTGGTAAAGAATGGTGAACTTAAGACCTAAAAATCTATGGGTCACAGTATGGAAACTGCATCTTCAGTACTTAAACATCATACAACCTTTCTAGAAAAAAAACATTCAATTACTATATTCAGTATAATTTAGGCCAATAGAAGGTTGGTAAGACTTAAGAGTTAAAGATCCATGGATCACATCTTTTGTCATTTCCACTGCCCAACCATCATATGACCTCCCTAGAAAAAAATCATTCCAACTACTTCACTATGTATTGCTTATTGCAGTAATAGAGTGATGAAAGTAAAAGTTAAAGATCCATGAACCACAGTTTGCCTCTATCATTTCCGGTTTTCAAATGTCATATGACATTCCTAGCAACAAATCATTCATTTATCTTGATCTACATATTTTAGTGATGAGTTCAAGAGGTGAAGGTTCATGGTCATATATAACTCTGTCATTTTAGTGCTTGAGCTTCATATGATATCCCTAGCAGTAAATAATTACATTGTTCTGTGCTTTAGTACAGTTGCAGAATGGCAGATCCAAGAGCTAAAGGCTCTTGAATCACCATTTGGCTCTTTTTCAGTAGTATATGATGAGATTTAGAACCTGGAAGTCTATGGGTCACTTCTTGATTCTATCACTTTCACTTTCTTATAGATTATATGGCTTACTTACCAACAAACCATTTGATTTTTTAATGTTATATGGATTGATGCAGCAGGATAATGGAGAACCTCAAAGCTAAAGACCTATGAATTACTGCTTGGCTCTGTCACTTTCCAAATATTTAAATCACATGACCTGCTGAGTGACAAACCACTTAATTTTATGTGCAATAAAAATACTGATGATTGGTTAATGCATTTGCCTTTGGGTTTATGATATAAAGTTCAATTTTATGCTGGGTAAGCTTTGATTTTTTTTTTTAAGATTACAATTGAGTTTAACATTTCTGGCTCATATATATCATTGCTTGCCATTAAATCAGATGTTGATAAATGGATATAACAATTTTTAATTAAAGAGTAATTATCCCAGTTTATAGTGCACTAATTATAAAAAATATATATATGTAACATAATACACCATTCATATATATGTAACATAATACACCATTCATCTCTATTGAGATGAAATAGCTCATCCCTAAAGATGCTTAATCCCAGGCATTTAGGAATGATTCAAAAATGAAAAGTCTTTTTGATAAATATATGTCACAATTATTTATGGAGAGGCTTCGATGCAGCTGTTAAAGATGAACTTGAGATCTTTTCTGATCATTGAGAATCTCATAATCAAGCCCAGTTTCTTTTTTTAGGTCATTAGTTTATGGCCTATCCAGTTACCCATCAATTGTTATTAACCTTGGATAATACTTTAATTAGAAAAGCAAATACAATTATAATGTGATGCAAAGATGTTATTTCTTTATGGAAGTTGACCTTGATTTAGAATTATTTTTTATTCTACATTAGAATAATTAAATATCTTAATTTTTCAAATACATGATCATTTACTTGCTATAAATTGGATTGCCTACTTGTAACTAAGTTTTGAGCGATTTAGTAATTGACAGAAGTAAGCTGCTCTTGCTGTCTATATTCCATTTATTGTAATCTTCAAAAAAATTGAGCAGAGTCAAGCCATTATGAGAAGGTATAACCATGTTAGGACAAAGTGTCCATGTATTGAGCAAAATGAGTGCTTCCATAGAAAAATTCACCAAAACTTTCAAAAGCTTTAATTAAAATTCAATTTAAAAAATTCACTTTCAATTTTTTTACCAACAGTTGAATTGTTTTTATATATGCAAAGAATGAATTTGACTAATGCATTATCATAGATTATAAGAAATTCAAACAATGCTAAGATCCAATTTACAGTTAAAATTTTAAGAATGTTAAAAGGATTTGGAAGATAAAAATATATTGATAATGCATTGTTTATATTTAAACTAATCACAGTCTGATTAGAATGAACCATTCAAATTCATTATTTTTTGTATGGAATTATTGTTGACTTTCAATTTTTTTTACCAACAGTTGAATTCTTTTTATATACGCAAAGAATGAATTTGACTAACGCATTCTCAGTTGAAGTACAAACAATGTTAAGATCTAATTTGTGCCTGTTTTATCTAATTTACAGTTAAAACTTTTAACTATGTTAAAAGGATTTGGCAGATAAAAATATATTGATAATATATTCTCTGATTTACAGATAAGAGAGTTTCAAATTTTTCTAGATATTGTACTGGTCAGATGATGTATGTTGGTTTAACGTAGTTCGAATACTAGGCGAAAGTACCTCGAGGCCACCCATATGCAAAATATTAAATCAAGAATACTATGACCTCTGCCCTCTTCACCGATTATCGAGTCTAATTATGAACCAACAACATTATCTGAGACATGCATAAATTATTTTCTTACCCGGCCCAAGCTTAGAATCAGGGAGAGACATGGACGAGAACACTTACGGGACTAACTAAGTCAAATGTGCATATTGAAAATATAAAATATGTGTTTGTGCATGCTTGGATCATTGGATAAGTAAAATAAAGGTTAAGCTAATAGAAATTGAAATAAAATTAGAAAACTTAAGCCTTTTAGATTAAATAACATATTTTAATAAAACTTAATGCTAAATATTTGTAAGTTTGTAATTATCTCTGCTATTCCCTGGTTGATTATATAACAAATAATTTGATAATAAGGCGGAGGGCAATTACAGAACATGTGCGGTCCAAATCTATATCTTCCCAACTTTAATAAAATTATTAACTCGAATCCCCTCGATAAAGCACAATTAAAATAAATCTTTCACAAAGCATTTTCTAGTTACTTTGTGCTTAAAACAATTTGAAAATAAGACATTTATACTAACTAAGATATAAATATGGGGTTAAAGGTGGACAAAAGAAGCGTTATCAAAGAGATCAAGTTGGCAAACAAAGGAATCTTACTAGTATTTAGAAGACTGATATTATTTTAAATTGGAAAGTTATAAATGAAAAAAAAAATTTAAACTGCAAATAAAAACAAGAAAACATTTATATGCATTTTAAAATGAGGAATAGCGAAGGGGAAAAATTTTAAGTACAACTAGATGATTGTACGAAAATTAAAATATACATCTAATATTAGTATAATAGAAAACACTTACATTATATATATATATATATATAATTAAATGAAACAATTCAGAAAGGTATTTATCAAAAAGGGTAAAGTAATCAATAGTTCATGAGGAGATTTTTATACAGTTTTTTTGGATCCAGTTCCCTTGACATGGTGTCTTGATTGAAGATGTTGGGATTTGTCCGGACAAGGTAATGGAAATTATGCAGCATTTTTAATGAAAGGTCACACAGACATGGCACAGTTCACATTTATAGATGGTTGGGCATGTTAGGCATTTTGATGGACATAGGGCCCCGGCAGCAGGCAAAGCTGTTTGCTTAGCCACCAATCATTGTCCCGTCCATAAAATTAATATAGCTTTTAACTTGTCGCATGTTGTTACTTATAAGTGATTTCGAGAACAAAAGTTGAATAAATTCAGGAGCAAAAATCTGAATGAGTTGAACGGCAAAATCTGCCTAATTCAGGAACAATATTTTCTGCATTTAGAAACTAAACCTCAGAGAATCACAGCACAGGATCTGCATGAATCAGAAAAAAAAATCAGAGAGAGATATTTTTTTTTAAAGTAAAATCTCACGAATCAGCAAAAGAATAAGAGAAAGACCAAGTCTTTTGTTCTCCTCTCCTTTTTATACCTTTCTAAGAGCTACCCTTCTATTGTTTTGTGTATGACTTTAGATCTTGATAAGCCCCCCACACTCCTTTGTTTTGAAGTAAGTTTTTACTAAAATAAAACTTTCAATTTCTTTTTATCAAATTGGGCATTTAAGTTTGAATTTTATTTAATTAAAAGGCCAGCTTTAATTGCCTTGAATGGACTAACTAATTAAACATACCATTCCTTTAGAAATGTTGGCAGACTTATCTTAAAATAAAATCATACGCCATATTTTAGCAAAAATTAAACGACAAAATTAAAAGAAAAATATCTTATTTCTTTTCAATAAAATAACCTTTTAGTTCAACAGGATTTTGCATTAAATCATATATATACGCTTGACGTGTGTATATGTTTGATTAATAAATTTTAAAAGTAAATTTTCATAGTAATTTAATCTTAACAGAATTTATTTTAAAGAAATATTTTAACACAAAAACAAATTTAAATACCATTAAGTAAGCCAAATGAACATATTAATTTTAGCTTTAATGCAAAACCTTGCTGATACTGGACTATAAACTTAATTCAGGTCTACAATATTAGTTAAGTTTATAGAAGGCTGTGAAGCATGGATCAGACTTCCAGATCCATTGCTTCAATATATATATATATTAGGTATATATATTCAATATATATATATATTAGGTGCTATTATGTAAAAATTGCTGTGGCAAGTGAAATAAAAACATTATAAAAAACACGCATGCTTCCATTTCTAAAAAAGCCATGTTTCATCACTGAACCATGTAGCTGTATTCTCACTTAATAGCCCTGAGTTAACTTTCAGTAAATTCTTGCCACAATCATTGTGCAAAACTAATTAACTACTGCACTGGGAGCAGAATGAATATATAATTTATAAAATATGCAAATTATTGCAGCAAGAAATGTAAATTATAAATGTCAGATTTTTGTTGAATGAATTTGGGACTTTCTTTTATGGTCATCTCTCTCTATGCAGATGGTCATCATGTTAGAATGTAAAATTATGTGTTCTGTAGCAAGCTTGTGATCCAGGAAATCTGACTTATGCTGCTGGTCTTGTTTAGCCTTTTTATAAAAATAGGAGTGCTAGAAAACTCTTGTAGATCTATAAGCTTGAGTCTCTCTTTAATAATCTTGAGCTATCAGGGATTAATAAATGGTAGTGCAATTAATGCCTATCTCCAAATGATTTGCTGTTTTTGTTCATTTATCATTCAAGACTGGATTCAATGATACATCTAATAAAATTTTGCATCTTTGTTTTTTTTTAAATAAATGGAATAGCCTAGGGTCAAGACTTTCATGACAACTAAACATCCCCTGGATTATATCTTTTTCTGCAATAATTAGTTTTCCTATCGATATATGATACTACTCTTGTTATCAGCAGAGTATTACTTTTCTAGCTGCTTTGATGTGTTTTAAGTTTTTATTGAAGAATCTATACAGTGTTCATTTCAGATTCATTATAATACTCTTTAAACTTTAAGTTTACGAATATACTATAATAATATTTTACAGTTATTTTTTGCCACTACTCAATCAATAACTTTCATTTTCTCATTTATAAAAAGTTAGTTTTAACTAATAATTTGTTAATTGCATACTCATTACATAAGTAATATGTATTAAGGCTATAATCTAAAGACTATGCACCTAGATGTGACAGTAGGCACTTCTACAAATCTTAACACAAGATTAATGACTCTAAAAGACAAGAGTGGCCACTCTGATCTTCAACT
Source organism: Epiperipatus broadwayi (assembly GCA_028023455.1). NCBI lineage: Eukaryota > Metazoa > Onychophora > Udeonychophora > Euonychophora > Peripatidae > Epiperipatus > Epiperipatus broadwayi. Next base: position 265,537 of record JAQFVV010012484.1, read on the forward strand.
TACTTTCTAATTATATAGGTGAATCTAAAGCATTTTAATTTGAGAGTGTGAAGCTATTAAGTACTTCACTGATTAAGTCCACAATTTCTATACAAGCTAACATACACGAAATCTTTTGCATAGCATTAATGTTATAGCCTTAACATATATTACTTACGTAATGAGTATGCACTTAATAAATTATTAATTACAACTTTAAATTGTTTTAAAAGATTTCTAATTATAAGAGCTTCAGACTGACATGCTGCAAATCGAAAGATTTCATTATGTTAGCTTGTATAGAAATTGTGGACTTAATCAGTGAAGTAGGTAATAGCTTCATGCTCTCAAATCAAAATGTTTTAGATTAAACTTAATAATTAGAAAGTAGGTCAAAAATAAGAGTGGCCACTCTTGTCTTTTAAAGTCATTAATCTTGTGTTAAGATTTGTAGAGGCCCCTACTTTTGCATCTAGGTCCATAATCTTAAGGTTATAGCTTTAATATATAAAAAGTTAGTTTATGAATTTTTTTACATTTACATGCTTAGAACATTATCAAATTGATTTTATATTGATTAGGATAGATAAAAGCTTTCTACTAAGGATTTATATGTTTTGCTTAATGCTGATATAAACATTGATCATAATTTGGTTATAACTAATTTAAAGTTGAGTTTAAAAAGAATAAAAGGAAGGAAAAGATATGTAAGACGGGACTGGGGTAAATAGAGAGAAATGGGGAAGGAAAATTTGGTTTAATGTGACAATAGATAAAAAGAATTGTTATATTAATAGTTTTAATAAGCATTTATGTACAATTAAATAAGAATTAGTAAAAGCTGTAAAAAATTAAATAGGACTGTTCAATTAAAGAAAGCTAAATGACCCCGGATAATGAAAGGTTTATTGGAAAAGATGGAAGTACATAGAAGATGAAAGAATGTCAGTATTGAGGAAGGGCAAAAAGCATTTAGAAAAATTAATAATAAACTAATAATAAAACAGTACAAAAAATGATTGAAACAAGAATGTAGAGAGATAGAAGCATCTCAACAGATAAAAAAAATATGATCTGGTATTTGATAGAATTACAAATGTCATTTGGGAAGGGAAAAAGTAAGTAAAGCTAATAAAAATGGAAAATGGTTTAATTGATAGCAATGATAGATTGAAAAAATGGAAAGAATATGTGATATATATAGAAAGAAACAAAAAATGCTAAAAATATATCTGTGAAAAGGTAAATGTGTATTACTAATGTCTTTAAAAGAATTAAAAAACTAGAGTGAAGTTGAATGGGCATATTGCTACAACATATAATAATAAAAGTTTTAAATTGGATCTGAAGATATTGTAAATAGCCTAGAAAATGACAAAATTTAAGATGAATAAATAAGACAAGAAAGACTTCTGGAGTAATAGGAAGAAGAGAATCTATAGATTGGAATTACTGGGTTAAGCAAACTCTCATGCCGTGATGGATTAATGTAGATTAAAAATAATGTTGCTGTTTAAATTTTTGCAGTAGCAAAGTGCATAATAATGTTCTTATTAAAATATTAAAATGTGCAATTTTTTAAAGTCTTACGTCTTTTAAAATTATTAAACTAGATATTCTTTTATGAACAAACCAATTTTTAACATTCATACATGTATGTTTGATGTTTTGAGATTTACTCATTGCAACTGTTAGTTAAACTGTCCTCTAGTGATAGCAGATGACAATACATTTTTAAAGGAAAAACAGATACTAATATTTCTGTAGTGTAATTTTCTCTACACCACTCTCGAGCAAGGTAGGGACTGATTTCTATTCACTTTTAACTCCTTGTGGAGGGATATAATCATAAACATATGGTGAAAGACATGTGAAAAAGATCTATGATCACCAAGAAACACATTTAACTTAATTATTATTCATGTATAAAAGCTGTTGAAGAAGTCTTTCACTGCGGTGAGATACTTAATGGCTATTTCATTTCTTTATGATAGATAAATTAATGAGTAAATAGTGTTTAACCACTAAACATCACATGATCACCATCTCATGCTAGCACATAACTGTTAGTAAACAGGCAAAAAACTCTCCATATAGTAGTGCCACCTTGTGCTAACCAGAGTAATCAATGGATGCCAGAAGGAAGGCTTGTGCATAAAATCTCTATCTAGTGCCTACTCATCCAATATCCCCAGACTAGTTTCTGGCTGAATTGAGTTCAGACCCATATGACTATATAAGCTATTGAGCTTAGATTGAAAATATTATTGTGTTTTCAATTTCATTCTCATAGTTTTGTAGTTAAGTAGAGATAAAAGATGGTTGCTGTAGGGTTGCATTAGATTCTAAGATCTAGGTGCAGTGCTCTCTGATCCAAGGCTCCACACTGATGAAGGCCACAAGCCAGAAACTAGTCTGGGGATATTGGATGAGTAGACACTAGATGGGGATTTTGTGCACATGCCTTCTGGCATCCATTGATTACTCTGGTTAGCACAAGGTGGCACTACTATTTGGAGAGTTTTTTGCCTGTTTAATTAGTGTTTACTAAGTTGTTTGTAAAACAACCTTAGTCTACTGGTTAGAGATATAAAACCTGTAGTATTTGTGAACAAAGAGACACACAAATAACTTTTTTTGGTTTATAGATGACAATTTATAAAAAATGCAATCATTTTAATTTAAAATTTGCTTTCACAAAAATATTTTTTTTATTATCTTTTTCACAATGCTTCATATATAAGTTGCAACAGTTTCAACTGGTTAGCAGTCTTTTTCAGATACTCTGAAATATCTTTAACCCATTTTTTTAGATATTTTAGAATATCTGAAGAAGACTGTTGGACAGTTGAAACTGTCATAAATTAAATAAAGCATTGTGAAAAGTGCATTAAGACAAGTGTGTTTTTTGAAAAGGGTTATAAATTTTTTGAAAAGGGTTAATAAACACAATGTTATGTAATAAGAGTGAAAGAAGTTCTAAAATTTTCCATATATAAAAATTTGAAGTCTATAATGGTCAAAATTAAATCAAAAAAATTTGTATTTTAATTTAATTAATTAAAAAATTAAAATTTGCACATTGGTAATAACTTCCAATTAATTTAAGTTGTTGCATATATTAACTAAAATTTACCCTACAGTTTTTTAGTCCCTTTTCCCCAAGGCAATAATTTTAATTATCCATAGTATGAAAAACTATTTTAAAAAAATAGAAATGATATAAATATAAAATGACAATGCTTTTAATAGCAAATGCAAGAAAGTGCAAACAAACAAGAATAGTAATGCATTATAAATATCACCATAATAAAAGCAACCACTAGATGGCAGTGAGTGTGAGAGAAATTAATGATATATATATATATATATATATATATATATATATATATAGTACATGTAAATAAAATATGATGTCTGTTATGAAATAATTATTGTAATAAAATTGTAATAAAATTTGTCAGTTACAATATAATAACTATAATGACCTGCAGAAGTACATTCAGTTCATTTTTTATCTAAATTTAAATTCAGCAAAAGTAAACATTACCATATTAAATCCCAAGATTCATGAATTTTAACATTCACATATTGTCTATTACTTAAAAATATCCTATTTCTATTTATTAATGCTGCCTCTAATTATTATTTCATTATGGTTTCTCTCCTTATGAAGAATCTTAACATTTTCCAGATTAAAATTGAAAGTAAACTCACATTTTTTCAAGATGAAAGAAAATAGATGTCATTATTAATTCATTATTACTTTGACTTTTTATACATTTATATAAAAGATGATGCTTTATTATCATTCTCTTAAGACTACCCTTTGATTCATCAATATATAGAGCCTTGCATTATTACCCTTCTCTTAGGGCTACCCTTTGATTCATCAATATATGGAGCCTTGCATTTATCTGAAACTTTATACTTTTAAAGTATAAGATTCATAGATTGGTGAATCAAAATGTATTCTTAAGAAAACATTAAAAAAGCATAATCCATTATATGTATAGAAACTAAGCGTAGTAATGATGGCATCTGCTTTCTTTGATCATGAAAAAAACATGAACTTACTTTTAATTTTGATCTGCAAAAATATTCAGATTCTTCATGAGAAAAGAAATTGTAATAAAAGAAAAACTAAAAAGGCTATATTGTTAAATAGGAATACAATATCTTTAATTAATAGACAATGTGGGTGTTAAAATTCCTGAATCTTGGAATATAATGTAATGTGTTTATTCATCTAAATTTAAATGGTTTTTAGTTGAAGAAGGTTAAGAAATGAATTGAAAATACATCTTCAGTTTATTACAATTATTTATAAACAATATTATCACATTATATATTATTATTTTTATTACAATTTTATTATATATAAGTTAGATAAAACAGCACCAATTAGTATAAAACTTAGTCAAAAATATATACTTTTAACTTAAGTCTACTCTTATAAGTAATGTGTTACATTTTAATATCAGAACTGTGATGCAGTGAATAAAAATAAAATCACTTTCATTCACCACCAAAGACTTATAAGGAATCTTAATAAATTATAACACCTTAGCACATGAAATTTAAATCAGCAAAGTTGTCCCTGCAGACTGATTCAAGTGAGTTTATTTTAAATGGCAGAGTTAATTTCTACTCATTTTTGGAGCCTTGAAAGTCAACAAATTATTCTATGCATAAAACTGGATTATATAGGATTAAATATGTAATATATTTGGAGAGATACTTAACTTAAATGTGCATGTGTTTTGCATAATTCATTTGCATACAAATGTCATCAAATATATATTATTCATAATTTACAAATATTATTTAAAGTAGTGAAATGATTTTTAAACACATTTAAATTAGAATCTGTTGTTTGTTTATTTGTTTGTCCAGGTTAAATCTTGTAACCGAATTTTAATATACTTTTCTCAATTAGATTTCCTTCAAATTTTGTACATGTATTAGATATTGAAAACAATGCAATATGAAGCTGAAATATTTCAGGGATATCCAGATGGTTATCTAATCTAACAGTGTTTGTGAGTTAATTTCAAAATGCATAATATTAGTTTGGTATAGTTTCAGTGATGTTTACTAGGTGGCAGTATATATTTTAAAAATATGCTAAAATTGAATATTCACTAAAAAATGTTTATGAAGAACAAAATCTTAATTTCTCTTCATTGTTTAATTAAAACATACATTTTTAAAAACATTGCCTTCATAAGAAATACGATTTTGCAAAAGATTTTTAAGGCATATGAATTTAATTTCAAAAATTTGAAAAGTAAACATATTGTTTACATTCTTAGTATTTAAATTTGAATATAAATAGATACTAAAAGATTGCTGCAAAAATATCTGATAATTAAAAAGTAAAATAATAATATATATATAAAAATATTTTATAAAAGACACTTTTATTTAATATGAAGAGAAATATACAAAAAAGAAAATCTTTGGTTTTTAGTGGCTTACTCCTGAAATTAAATAAAAGTATTTTTTTCTAAGAAATGTTTTATTTAATAAAACTTCTGTTGAATTTAAACTTCTTTAAATAAAGAAAAAAAAACTATGGGCACTTTTATTAAAATATCAAAAAATTAAATTAAAGACAATAAATATTGAGTATAATTCTTGAGGGAAACAAATGAACTTTTTAAGTTATTGATTTTTTATCTAAATTTCCATAAACGATAATACTGCTAAGGGCACATTTTTTCCATAGATTGTGTTTGAGAATGATAAGCAAATATTATATTTTTCAAAAAATATTATCAGAAGAGTTTATATGAAAAATTCATAAATGCTTTAAAATTATTATTCATAATTTTAATATTCTTTAGATTAATTGACAGTTTGTGTAATATTTTCTGTTTTTAGAATACCCATTAATTAGCATACCTAGCTTTACATTACGTTAATATCCTAAAATATTCATAAACATTAAATAGCACTCGATATAGATTTATTAAGTGGTATCTTTTGGTATCTATTAATTACCAACGCTCACACTAGATGGCATAACTGGAGTGATTAAACAATATCCTCTTGGACAGCAATATAACGGCTAGCTCCTTATGATGTTTCCTTGATTATACATATATTAAACATACAACTATTGTCCATTTAATGTTTGTTTGAAAGTTCACAATGATGGCATTTTACTTGCAGTTATTTGTTGGATTATTAACATCATCTAGATTAATTGTTAATATTTTTTATAAAAATTTAAATTTTATTTATATCCAAATATGTATGAATTAAGGTCTTAGCTATCTATCATTCAGTATATGATATAATACAACACTTTATTATTATTATTATTATTGCTGTTGTTGTTATTGTTGTTGTTATTATTATTATTATTATTATTATTATGATGATTATTATTATTGTTGTTGTTGTTGTTGATATTATTACTTAAGATATGCTTGTTGCAAAATACCTAAATACAATTATAATAATGTTTATTCAAAAAAGTTACATTGTATATGGAGTTGATATTTGACATACTATTATAAAATATAATAAAGTATAAAATATTTTCATATATCTGATAAAGATTGCATGTTCAGACAAAGCCATCAAAAAATAAAATGCAGTTGCTTTAAAAAGAGCAATAAAGATGAGTGTGATATATCTTTCTAAAAACTTTAAAGTATTGGTAATAACAGAGGGTTGAACCTGTTATTTTTATTTCTATGAATATTACATTTAAGTTTGTTATCTAACCAATTATGCCATGCTATCAAAAGCAACAAAGAGTAGAAATTTTATATATTTATGTATGAGTCTCCTATTGAAGCATTTAACTTTTTTTTGCTTTTATGAGCAAGGTTAATGAGTGTTTCACAACCAGTATGGAGAGTTGTGCCAGGATGAATTATAAAAGTTTTTGTAATTGTCATGTGAGCAACTTTCCAAAATTTATTCTTTTTATGTATCTTGGCACAATGCTTTTGTGCTTGATTTCAAACTTATATTTATTAATATTTATATGATTTGTTTCATTAGATATATCTGTTTTTGTTTTTTTATTGTTGATATTTATTTTTAATCATTTTCAATAAAGAAATGTTGTTTCACCAATGTTTGTTATCCCACATTCACATGGTATATAATAGATGCAGTTCTTGTTTTTTAACATTTCAAATTTAGGCTTTGTAGATATCAAAATTTCTTGTAGCTTAAAAACCACTTACCAATCTTCTATTTAATAGAAAAAAGGAGAAATGAGGAGAACCCTAGCGATAAGTATTATTAAATTTATATTGATGTTTACCTTTAGAGAAATAATATAGACAATTATAATGGTAAAGTCAATGTTCATGAATCTAATGTGACCAGTTCACTTCCCATTCTAGCATTGTTATTGTGCAGATAAATATTCTATGAGGAAGAAAGAAAAAGCAATCATTTGATATGTTATGTTCATTATTAACCTGTGTGTTGTTACCAACAATTAAATGCAACTGGAAAGATATAAATAAAGTTCTATTTTTTAATATGTAGCAAAACAGTTACATGATGAAAATAACTCAATATATAACTACAAATAATTAATATAAGAAATGCTAAAACTGTATGTAAATATTAAAAATTTAGTAGATTTATTGTACCAAGTAACCCTTTCAATCATATTCATGGTTAATCTGCTGAGAATATTAATTTTTGAGGATTTGAATACTATTTGATTTTTGGTTCTTTAGGTATTCATTTTGTGTGATGAATTAGGCCTCTTTTATTTTACATTTGTGATCATGTCTTTCTTTACAAATAATTTTACCAACACTCGAATCATGACTATGGTCATGTTCTCATTCGTTGATTATGAAAGATCAATAAATTAACAGTTTTGGACTTTGTCTTAGATTTTTTACTTCTTTATGAATGTTGAGTCATTCAAGTTCTAAGATTGCTCTGGCCTCATGATAATATACACGTGGGTAGTCTTTTCGCTACAGTTTACAGCATGACCATTTTGGGTTCAGTCCAATGTTAAAATCTGTTATTAATAAGCTTGTTTAAATTTATAGGGGTTCTGAATCTAACATTAAATTTGTCTGAGCAAATATGTAATGTCCAAAAAGAAGCAATATATATGTACAGAATCTAAATGTTTTTTAGATATATTCTAAACATCCACTTCATCATTCATTTTTGAAAAAATATAAATAAAGATATATGTAAGAGACAAATAATAGTCATATTAACTTTATGCTGAACCAGTTGTCCTTAGTTAGTCCAGGGGAAAATTTCTTATATATGTCATCATTCATTCAGTAGTAATCAATGCCAAATTATTATAATCTGATTTTCAATGGTTAAATTTTTTGCACATACAATTTTGGTATCATCTACTTCAGCTGATTTCTGGCTAATTATTTATTAGATTAAAATTTGTCATATTAATCACTAATTGAGATTTGAAGTTTATATCTGATATAATATTTAATCTAATAAATAATTAATAATAATCATTAATGCTTTTTATGTAAAGTGGATGGTGTCAAAGTTTGTAATGCAGAAAATTTCATGCTTTCAAATCAAATTGTAAAATCTAAACATTATTAAGTTTTAAAACAGGCAAAACCCTCCATATAGTAATGCCACAGTGCAAGCCACAGTAATCAATGAATGCCATAAGGCTTGTGCAAAATATCCCTATCTAGTTTCTACTCATCCAATATCCCCAGACTAGTTTCTGGATTGTGGCTTTCATCAGTGAGAAGCCTTGGATCTGAGAGAACTGTACAAGCCTTATGGCATACATTGATTACTTCGGCTTGCACTGAGTGACACTTCTGTATGGAGAATTTTTCCTGTTTTAACAACAGTTATGAGCAGGCATAAGAAATGGTGTTTATGTGATGTTTAGTGGTTTATTATTATTAAGTTTTGTAAAGTAGCTGTCTTAATAATAGAAAAATCAATGTTCATATCCTTATCAGTAAATATTGGAAATTTTTAACATCACAAATAATTGAATAGTTGTTAGTTGATCTAGCTAACCATCAAATTAATGGTTGATAAATGGATATCCAAGTGTTCTCAAATAAAATACAACTGTCTCATGGTAATATAGATTGATCAGATAAGCAATGATGGGATGATTATAATAAGAAATTTAATTATAGTATAATGCAGTATATACTTTTATAGTAGGTCAAATGAGTGGTACTCGTTTATAGAGCACAGAATGCACTCCTTTAGTCATTGAGCCACATTAACTTTATTCTTTTATTAACAAAAATTAAATCAATAAAATTGGATTCAGTTGTAAATTTGTATTCAATAAAATAGTTCATGATTAATTCATTTCAACACACTGTTGTTAAATTTATATCAAATGCAAAAAAAATTATCAAGTACATCTATAAATAATTATATATTACAAAGAAATCAAGTCATATGTCACATGACCTAATTTAATAAGTTTGTATTACAAATGTTATATAATGAGCTTGCAAATAGCTCTTAACAAGCTTTTCAGAATATCCCCAACTTCAGACTGATTTCTGCTACTGTCTTCCTCAGTGAGGTGCTAGGATATTCAAACATTAGATTCAAAATACCAGGTCAAGCCCAGAACTTTATCTAATGGATAACTATTAAGTAGAAAATCTGAAATTTTCAAACATTCATATGTCTTCCAATCCAGTTATCTAACTTAAATAGCCATATGGGACTGAACTAAGTACAAATGAACCATATATTAATAGCCTTAGCAATACAAAATCGCCAAAGCCTTAATAGAAAAAAATAAAATTACAAATAATCAAGACATCACCTAATTTAACAAGCTTGTATAACAAATGTTATATAATAAGTTTGCAAATAGCTCTTAACAAGCTTTTTAGAATATCCTCAACCTCAGACCAGTTTCTGCTACTGACTTTCTCAGTGAGGTGAAAAGCTTGATAAGAGCTATTTGTAAGCTCATTATATAATAATTATATATATATTAATAAATTATACTAATTTATTTATAAATAAAGATTAAAAAGTAAAACAATAGCATATTTATTAAAATATGGTTATGTAATCTGGTGAAGTAAAAATAATTTACACTCCTAAAAACGATATTAGGAGAGAGGGTGATAATTTGAACTGCTTTTTTTTTATTTACTGACTTTATGATTAAATAATTTTTTTTATAAATAATATAAATTTAGCATAAAGTTGTAAAAAAATTGTGTTAGAGACATTTCAAATTCCACAATTAGCATTTCAATAATCATATTGACAAAAATTTCAAATCATTAATATATTTCCATTAGGACTATAATAATTTTATTTTAATGGACTGAAGGTTTTATTTTCCTGATAGCTGGTTCATAGCTAACATAGCTAACTATATAATAGCTTTTTTATTTTTATTTGAATTTGATATATACAGATGGTGTAGCGAATACAAGTTTATAAATAGGCTTAAACCAATATGCAGAAGATATAGGGTTTGCAGTTCTATCATAATGTCCAAGACAACAAATATAGTGTGAGATTCATGCTATTGAAATTTCAACTATTAAAGGGCTTTTATGTTAGAGAAAGATTTTGGTAAGTAATCAGAAATATGTTTCTACACATTTATACTTAAAGATGTTGATTTATAACCTGTGTAGCATAAATCTATGTTCAAATTTATCCTAGTATCACTGAAGTATTTAGCAATAAAAATCTCTTTTAAAATATTGGATCAATTATGCAACATTTGTAGGTATTCAGAATTAATAAGATTTTGGGATATTGATTCTAATGTCATTTTCACTTAAATTTTTAATCAATTTATTATATATATATATATATATATATTAATAGGAAAAATAAGCAAATTGTTTATTTTTTCAGAATTCATAAACTCTCTTAGCAGAAGAAGTGATGGGACGAAGTTATAATCCATGGATTTTGAGATGAGGGTCTTCCATTCTACCGTTGAAGTGAAGCATGCTGGGAACTATATCGTAATTGAATGGTTTAATATTTAGGAATTCATAAGAACAACCTTTAAGCATCAGAAGTGGAAGAGATGGTCTGCAATTTTTGAATCTTGTGCCTCAAATTCTGTCCATCCACCATTGCAGCAAAGCATGCTGGGAATTGAGAAAGAATATTAATTGAATGGTTCATTATTCAGGAGCATATAAAAAGTTCGAACATGAGATGTGACAGAGCTGGGCTGTGATCCTCATAGTTTGGCTTCCAGTTTCTGGCACTCTTTCACTGCTGCAAAGCAGTCTGGGAACTCAAAAAACTATGGTAGTTGAATGCTGTTTATTATTCAGGAGTTTCATAATGGGTACAAGCATTCAAAGTGGTAAACCTGGATGCAATCCATAAACCTTGAACACCAGAGTCTGCCACTCTACAATTGCAGCAAAGCATGCTGGGAACTAAGAAAGAATATGGTAATTGAATGGTTCATTATTCAGGAATTCATAAGAAGTTCAAGCATCAGAAGTGACAGAGCTGGGCTGCAATCCATGGACCTTGGGCTCCAGAGTCTATCACTGCAGAAAAGCATGCTGGGAACTAAGAAATAATATAGTAATTGAAAGGTTTATTATTCAGGAGTTCATAAGAAGTTCAACCATTAGAAGTGACAGAACTAGACCGCAATTTATGGATCTTGAGTTCCAGAGTCGGCTACTCTATCACTGCACTAAATTGTATATATGACAAATAGTCCTTTTCACAGATCATGCCATTGATCATGCTGATTTATATGAGTATAAATAACAAATCTCTCATTGACATATCTTTAAAGATTTAAATAAGATGACTTATTCACCCAGACATCTATGGACAACTCTTCCAGTTGCTAAGATTTTAGCCAAGTACCAAAACCTTTGTGCTCTTCAATCATGACTGAGACATTTTTAATTTATTACAGGGTACACATCCAACCCAAATATTTCTTGAGGACTGATTCTTCTTCAACCTACATATGTCTTGTGCAATAATTATCCAGAACAAATGCTATATTCTTATTAAGCCTGCCCATACTTCTCATCTCTATGCCTGCTCATGTTTTTGAAGTGTACAGTCAACCTTGAGCAATTACCATAAAAATATGTAAAATACATTCAGCCCTATAATATATCTGTAATTATTCACACACTAAGAACCATGTGACTTGCACACCATAAGAGTACAATATATTTATAAAAAAACAGGAATAGTTCAATTCATAACTATACTCTTTCAAATTTTTACACGGGGACATTATGACCAAATTTTGGCAATCAACACTTTACCTCAGTTGTGCTCTCTTATAGCTTAAATCTTTACTCCCATTAACACTCCCTACCAGATTTCACTCCTGAAAATAAATATCTGGACTCTTCTTCAGTTTAGTCATCAAGATTATGCAATATTAGAATATGTCACTCATCAAATTTGGATCACATATCATTTTTTTTCCTCATGTGTCATAGCATCAGCCAGGAAGTGAACCCGCTAACCCAGGACTATTGCTTGTAAAGCGGCTGTCACTGACCTCTCGACCACCAATGCTTAATGAATTTGGATCACATATCATTGAAATACTTATTAGATTACCTGTACCATTATGGTTGTAGTTTTTTAACCTACTTTTGCCTTTGTAAATAAATTTATTCCTACTGTAAATAGTCAATATTTGTATATAGTTTGTTATCAATAATGCCCACACAAGATAAATAAGGCAATGATTCTGAATGAGCTTTATTATGTGTGTTGGTATTACTTTTTTTGTATAAATTAATGTATTAAAAATATGTTGCAAAAATATCTATTAGTCAAGCGTTGGTGGCCGAATGGTTAGCGCAGCTGTCTTACAAGCAGTTGCCCCGGGTTCGCTTCCTGGCTGACGCTTTGACATATGAAAAAAAAAGAATGAATTATTAAAATTCAAGCTTTAGTGAGTGAAAGAATTTTATTAAAGGGAAAATACTGAATATCACTGAGAAACACTCTCTAATTTTGTATTAGATTTTGTTTCGTATATTTATATATTAAAATAAAGCTTTGTATGGGAGAAAGAATAATTTTCAGATTCAACTCTATGTTTGGTTGCTTATCAATTACATAATAGCACAGATAATTTTAGCTATTTCTTATCTACTGACATATATTTAGTGAAGATGTGATGCAACTTCTCCTTTTTCAGAGTCAGAAATCTCTTAGCCACTATGTCCAGAGAAACCTGTTAGCAACTTTACATTCCCTTTCCATTCCCCATCTTAAGTTTTTCTCATATTCTTCTCTATCCTGCTCCTTGTCCATACTATGGTCTTTATATCTAAATCCCCCTTATCTTTTTCCAAACCCAGCACAAAATCCAAGAACCCACTTTCTGTATAATCACTTTAAATATTCTTCTACAACTTTATTATTTGTACCCTTTCTACTTGCAGGCATTTACACTCAATTAACAGATGTCTAATATTTTCTATGCCTTCCTTGCACAACTTGCAGACTAAATCACCCACATTTTTCCATTTATGTGTATATACCCTTGTTGCTAAGATCTTGTTCGAGCCTTAAAGAGTAAACTACTTTCCTTGCTGTTGTGACGTGATGTGATGTATTGTGGCTTCTCCTTAAACGAAGTCAAGAATATCTCAGCAATTCTGCTCAGATAAACCTGTAAGCCACTTTATTTTCCATTCCCCATTCTAAATTTCCCCATATTCTGCTCCATTCCATTTCCACAACATAATCTTTGTTAACTCTATAACTTTTATATCTAAATCCCCTTTATCTTTTCCCAAACCCAGCATAAAAACCAATAATCCACTTTCAGTATAATCACTTTTTTCATATTTATTCCTTTCTGTTTTCAAGCATTTACATTCAATTAACAAATGCCTAATATTTTCTATTCCTTCCTTACATAATTTACAAAATAAATCACCCATTTTTTCCCATTTACATGTATATTCTCTTTTAGCTAAAGATCCCGTTCGAGCCTTTCCTTACTATTATCATAAATTAACTCACACCTAATATTCTGTTTATTTCTATATATATTTAAACTCTTTTTACTCTCCATATTCTCCATACTATTTCTCCATCTCTCTAACTCCCTATTCTTTATTAATAAATCTATTCTTTTATCCCATTCCTTACTACTACAACACTCAACAATCCTCTTAACACAATCATCCCATCTTTTGTACAAATATACTGATATAAATTCTTTATCCAAATCTTTTGCATACCACATTACCTTTCTCACCCATCTTGTTACCTGCCCTTTACTCATAACCCAATTAAATACTATTTTAGCTATTCTTTTATTATCCATAAACTGCAATCTACCAAACATTTTCATTTTAATTTTTGCATCTCTCATACGAAAACTTGACCATCCCATTTCTTCTTGAATTGCCTCTTTTGCTGTCCATACATCTGCATCCAATGCATGTCTTCCTACTTCCCTTTGAACTTTTTCTAAGTAATTTAATACCTCTTTACTAACATATAATGCATCATTATCATATATTAACCCTGCTACTGCAACTCCTCTCCATATAATTCTAACTACATCATATTTATTATATGAAAGCACTGTTAATTTCTTTTCTTTGCTTTATTTATCAATTTTTTCACCCAATCATCCAAATAATTTTTCTGGTGATGAAAAGGTGAATCACATTAACTGAGACATGACTTAGCTATGAACCATTTCATTAAACTTCCAAATTTTGTATTAAATAAAATAAATAACATATAAGTCATATGATAACTAATATAAGTCTATTTTTAATATCTATTTCTCTAGTAGCCATGGCCAAACAACTTTTATAAATTGATAATAATAGATAAGGTCCAATCAAATATTCAGTGTTATTGTGTTAATAACAAATGATCAGACATATAGCTACATTTTTTCTTCACACTTCTAAGCCTTCTACTGGTTTCAGTCACTAACAGATATCAGATGATATCCTATTCATTATCCTCAAACTAATTTTAGATAGGATAGCACTAAATAGAGATTTATGAAGCAATATCATCTAGTATTTATTAGTTACTAAAGTGTACATAATGGACATAGAGGTGTGGAGAAAATAATATCAGTAAGCTGAAGTCATATGATAGAGTCATAAACCACAAAACATTACATGATCACTATCTCTTATACTAGCACATATTTGTTATTAAACAAGGCAAAACTCTCCATACAGTAGTGCCACACTGTGCCAGCCAGAGTAATCAATGGATGCCAGAAGGCTTGTGCATAAAATCCCTATCTACTGCCTACTCATCCAATATGTTTCTGGCTTGGTCAGACCGATATGACTATATAAGCTATTAAGCTTAGATTGAAAATATTGTGTTTTCAATTTCATTCTCATAGTTTTGTAGTTAAAGTAGAGATAACAGGTGGCTACTGGATGGTTGCATTAGATTCTAAGATCTAGGTGCAGTACTCTCAGATCCAAGGCTCCTCACTGACGAAGGCCACAAGCCAGAAACTTGTCTGGGAATATTGGATGAGTAGGCACTAGATAGGGATTTTATGCACAAGCCTTCTGGCATCCATTGATTACTCTGGTTGGCACAGGTGGCCCTACTGTAGGGAGAGTTTTGCCTTGTTTAAGGATAGAGTCATGTGACATTGTTGTGGTCTTTGTACAGTTAAATTTAAAAACTATGACATGTTATTTTATTTAATTTACTGCATGGAAGTAAGACTTGGACTTTACATTAATGTAATGTAAAGGCAATAAAAAAACTTCATTAAAAGATATTTCAGAAAAATTTAAAAACACAATGGCAAAATATAAAATGAATCAATATATTCTTCTACTTGCTGCATGTGATATTATTGAGTCCATTATTGTAAAATCACATCATTGTGGTGTTGGGAATATAAGACAACAAACAATATAATATTTTCATAAAAGAATATTTTATGATGAACTTTATCATAGTTTTCTTGGAAAGTGCAATCAAAGTTTACATCGTAAAAATTGTATCAAAGACATTCTAAAGAAGTGGAACATTGATTTTCTTTCATTGAGAAGATATGGAATAGGAAAGACTATATTGGAGAGTTAGGATCATGATGCACTGTCAAAGACATTCTAAAGAAGTGGAACATTGATTTTCTTTCATTGAGAAGATATGGAATAGGAAAGACTATATTGGAGAGTTAGGATCATGATGCACTGTCAAAGACATTCTAAAGAAGTGGAACATTGATTTTCTTTCATTGAGAAGATATGGAATAGGAAAGACTATATTGGAGAGTTAGGATCATGATGCACTGTCAAAGACATTATAAAGAAGTGGAACATTGATTTTTTTTCATTGAGAAGATATGGAATAGGAAAGACTATATTGGAGAGTTAGGATCATGATGCACTGTCAAAGACATTCTAAAGAAGTGGAACATTGATTTTCTTTCATTGAGAAGATATGGAATAGGAAAGACTATATTGGAGAGTTAGGATCATGATGCACTGTCAAAGACATTCTAAAGAAGTGGAACATTGATTTTCTTTCATTGAGAAGATATGGAATAGGAAAGACTATATTGGAGAGTTAGGATCATGATGCACTATTGTCTGAAATTTGTTAGTTACTAAAGGTTACATATTTGACATGGAAGTGTTAAGAAAACAAACAACAATGAGTAAGCTGAAATCATGTGATAGTCATGACATTTTTTTGGTTCTACTCAGCTAAATTCAAAAACTATAGTAATATGTTATTTTACCTAATTTATTGTCTGGAAGTAAGACTTGGACATCCTATTGATACAATGCAAAGCAATAAAAAGGTTTTATTAAAAGATACTTCAGAAAAATTTTAAATACAATGGCGAAAACTAAAATAAATTAATATGTTCTACTTGCTGAAGTGATGACAACCTTGGCACTAACAAGGGCTTTGAACATTCCATCATCAGATTTTCAATGAAATGGAAGGCTGAAGAGTTGTGAGTCGGAATAGTTTAAAGCCTGTCCATTAAAGTATGAGGATTGGCTATCTTAATATAAAGCTGAGCACTGATTGTATATATGTGTGAGGCTAGTAATCTAGACCAACTGATGATTGCTGGTTTAGCATGAAATACATATATTGGTGATTATTTATCTTTTCAACATGTGTGTGATCAGGTGAGTCAGCAATATGAGATGGCACAGAGAGTAATGGGTCGTGTAAGAGTCTGAGTTCAAATCCTGTATATATATATATATATATATATATATATAATCCCGCATATATTACATATATAAATGCAGGTTTAAGCCTGTACAATGTATGAATTAAATATTGCAAAATCACATCATTATTTGATTGGGCATATGGTGCAATGAACAATACAAGACTTTCTTAAAAGAATATTTTGTGATGAATTTCAACATGATTTTCTTGGGAAGGGCAACAAAACTTTTTATTAGATCTGCTGGCCCTGTTTGCAACAGCAGAATGCTTACCTTTCTCCAGTGAGGGGGGATGATAGTGTTTGTAACGGCAGAATGTCATATTAA
This sequence comes from Epiperipatus broadwayi, assembly GCA_028023455.1. Classification (NCBI taxonomy): domain Eukaryota; kingdom Metazoa; phylum Onychophora; class Udeonychophora; order Euonychophora; family Peripatidae; genus Epiperipatus; species Epiperipatus broadwayi. Next base: position 283,011 of record JAQFVV010012484.1, read on the forward strand.
AAAGTCATAATTATGGCATTCTGCCATTGTGAACAACTTCCTCACCCCAATGGAAAAAGGAAACGCATTTTACCATTGTAAATACGGGCAGCTGATTTAATACATGCAATCATAGTTTATCATAAAAATTATCTCAAACATTTAAAGAAGTGGAATGCTGCCTTTTTTTAATTAAGAAGATATGGAAGGGGAAATAATACATTGGAAAGCTGCAAATAGAAATGGTATTGAAGAATTTCAGAAAATAAAAGTTTGCTACAAAAGTTACAAGACAGCATCGCAAAATACATAAGGTATATGAGCACAGACTTTTACCCGGCCCACCACTCTCCAAACTATTTCATAACACTGATACACTTGAACACATATATGTCGAAAAGATAAATAATCACCAATATACGTATTTCATGCTAAACCAGCAATCATCAGTTGGTCCAGATTACCATCTCTACACATATATGCTAGAAGTGCTAATATATATATTAAGATAGCCAAACCTCATACTTTAATGGACAGGCTTCAATCTACTCCACACTCCAACTCTTCAACCGTCCATCCAATTGAAAATCTGATGATGGAATGCTCGAAGGCCACCCTGAGGCCGAGATTTTTGTCACACCCATATTGACCTAAGGTAAATAATGGAGTGTTTTTTACGACGTAATTTTGATTCATAGATTGATTTATATGATCATCACAAAATCCTTCTCTATTGTATTATTTTTATCGTTTGAGTCTTATCTTTTTTCTTTTAGAAATATAGTAGTCATTCTCCTTTGTGGTAAACAGCAGATATTACATTATACAGTAGCTCTAAAATGCTCAACAATGCGACGTATGGATGGCAATGATTTCATATTTTGGAAAAAAATTTCAGTAGATTTACAAAATGTCTGCTATGTATTTATAAGGGAGTAAAAGGAAATGGTGATAATTTATTTCATTTTGATTTTATATAGGGTATATGAGCACAGGCTGCAGAAAGGAGTTTGCTATTAACTGAAAAGAGACCCTTTGATTCCTCTTGGAGGCCTTAAAGGAACCGAACAGGGCAAATTCCTAATGTCCACTCCATACGTTCTTGTCGTTGCAGCTGTTATTACTATGTGATTATTTATATAGTATACAAACATGGATGGGCTGCTCACCAACATGCATTAGCCAGCGTGGTGAGTTTATTGGCTTTTTACCTCTGAGTTTAAGATCAAGAAACACCATGGTCTTTCTTCTCAGTGCCTGATAAGGCAGAATGAATGTTTGTGTAAATGATAAATATTTTTCCAATACATATATACAATTATGACAGACAAAAATAAAGCATGGCCCTTATTCCCAGGAGGCTGTAAAGTCACCAACCAAGGCAGCGGTTGGTGGCTGAAGGCAGAGGGTGCTAAGAATCCCCTGATTGCGGAGCCAGGCTGCCATTTGATGACGACTTTTTATTTAGGTACTTACAACTGCAGATCACTTTCAAGTGAAGGAAGATTGCAAGAATTAGAAGAACTGTCTTATATTAAATGGGACATTATGGGACTTTGTGAAGTTAGAAGAAAAGGAGAAGAAACAATTGATTTAAAAAGTGGACATATACTCTATTATAAAGGCACACATATTGGAAATACAAGTGGAGTAGGATTCATTATAAATAAAACGTGGAAGAACAATATTGTGGAGATTGATGGTGTATTGGACAGAGTGGCAAGATTAGTTATACAACTTAATAGCAGATACCAAATGCAGATAATGCAGGTTTATGCCCCAACAAGTTCTCATAGTGATGAAGTAGTAGAATATTTTTATATAGATGTACAAAAGGCTTTTGATCAGAGTAAACAACATTTTAAAATTGTTATGGGAGAATTTAATGCTTGCTATAGGTAATTTTGGTTATGGTAATAGAAATGAGAGAGGACATATACTTGTGGAGTTTGCAGAAAAAGAAAAACTTTATATTATGAATTCATTTTTTGAGAAAAATGTTAAAAGGAAATGGACATGGAAGCATCCAAATGAAGGTACAGCAGAATTGGATTATATTTTGACTAACAGAAAATACATATTTCAAGATTGTAATGTTCTTAATAAATTTAGCACAGGAAGTGATCATCGATTAGTAAGGTGTAAGTTACGTGTTAATGTAAAACTAGAGAGACAAAAATTATTAAGAAAAACAATATTTACAGTTGATATTCCTAATCTTCAGAAACATTCTAATGAATTTAAATTAGAACTTACAAATAGGTTTCAAGTGTTAGAAGATTTTGAGCATGATACAGATTTGAATGAAATTAATATGAAAATAACTGATACACTTTTAAAAACTGCAACAAACATAGCTGGTAGAAAAAAGCAGCAATTGACTAATAAAATTTCTACTGAGACTAGAGAACTTATGAAGAAAAGAAGAAATATGAAGATATACAAAAATGATGTATTAAAAAGAATTGAATATCTCGAAGTTTGTAAAACGGTACGGAAAAGAGTTGAAAATGATATAAGAAAGTATAACTGTGAAATAGCAAGGAAAGCTGTAGAAGAAAATAAAAGTCTCAAAAAATGTTAAACAACATTTTGGTATTGGTAGGAAATTTATATCTGCAATAAGAAAAAAAGATGGAATTATTACTAAAAAGAGAGAGGACATCACGAAATTGGTAGAAGATTTTTATCAAAAATTATATAGTAATAAAGAACAAGTACCTCCTATATCTATTACATCTTCCGAATTGCCCAGAATTTTAAATGAAGAAGTGAGACATGCAATTAAGTGTATGAAGAAAGGAAAGGCTCCAGGAAATGATGGAATTATAATTGATATATTAAAAGAAGCAGGTGAAGAAATAGAAACAATTTTAGCAAAGTTATATACCAAATGTCTAAATGATAAAGATGTACCGGAAGATTGGAAGAATGCAGTAACAATATTAATATTTAAAAAAGGTGATAAAGAAGATATTAGAAATTACAGACCTATCAGCCTTTTATCAGTTTTATATAAAATTTTTACCAAGATAATTACAACTCGTCTACAGAGAACTTTGGATTTCCACCAACCAAGAGAACAAGCTGGATTTAAAAGTGGTTCTAGTACAATAGATCATATCCAGGTATTGAGAGAAGTCATAGAAAGGACAAACGAATATGAGTTGTCATTATGTTTTGGATTTGTAGATTATGAAAAGGCATTCGATTCTATACACATTTCTTCAGTGATTAAAGCATTGGATCATCAAGGTATAGATCAAGGATATTGTCATATTTTAAAGAATATTTATAAAAATGCAACAGCAATAATTAGATTACATAATGATACTGGAAAAATTAACATTGAGAAAGGTGTAAGACAAGGTGACTCCATATCTCCAAAACTATTTACAGCAGTGCTGCAAGAAGTATTTTGTGGATTAAAATGAGAAACTAAAGGAGTGAAAGTAAATGGAGAGTATTTAAGTCATTTAGATTTCGCAGATGATGTAGTTGTTTTTGCAAATAATGCTTCAGAGCTGCAGGAAATGTTGCAGGAGTTAGCAGATGAAAGTAGAAAAGTAGGACTAAAGATAAATGTTCAAAAGACTAAAGTAATGTTTAATCGATTTGCTCAAAATATGAAAATAAAGATTGATTATGAAGAATTAGAAGAAGTTAACAGTTACAAATACCTTGGTCAGATTATTAATACAGATGGAAACATAATGGAGGAAATTAATCATAGAATTAAACTTGGTTGGAGTGCTTTTGGTAGAAATAACTTGATACTAAAAGGAAATATGCCTATGTGTTTGAAAAGGATGGTTTTTAACAAATGTGTTTTACCAGTTCTTACTTATGGATCTGAGACTTGGACACTTAATAGAAGAGCAATACAGAGACTTCAGACCACTCAAAGGAGTATGGAGAGATGTATGTTGGGAGTAACAAGAAGAGATCGAAAACGCAATGTATGGGTGAGACAACAAACAGGTGTTACTGACCTTATTGAAAAAATTAAAAGATTGAAATGGAGTTGGGCTGGACATATTGCTAGAAGAGATGATAATAGATGGACAATTGAAATTTTAAACTGGATTCCAAGAGATTGTAAAAGACCCAGAAAAAGATCACATGTGAGATGGATGGATGAAATAAGAAAATGTGCAGGGGTGTTGTGGAGAAGAGAAGCTAAAGATCGGAGAAGATGGATTAAACTTGGAGAGACCTTCATGCTGCAGTTGATTGATAATGGTTGATGATGATGATGATGATGATATGAGCACAGACTTTCACACGACCCACCACTCTCCAATCTCATAACCCTGATACACTTGAACACGCATATGTTGAAAAGATAAATAATCACCAATATCCGTATTTCATGCTAAACCAGCAATCATCAGTTGGTCCAGATTACCATCTCTACACATATATCCTATAAGTGCTCAGATATATATTAAGATTTCAGTTATTACATAGTAGAGACGTCTGCCCATCCCTTTTATATGTATTAAATGGATTATGTCCTGTACATGAGAGGTCAGATTGACGTTAGGTCAACATGGGTGTGACAAGAGTCTCGGCCTCAGGGTGGCCTTTGAGCATTCCATCATCAGATTTTCAATAGGATAGACGGTTGAAGAGTTGGAGTGTGGAGTAGATTGAAGCCTGTCCATTAAAGTATGAGGTTTGGCTATCTTAATATATATCTGAGCACTTATAGCATATATGCGTAGAGATGGTAATCTGGACCAACTGATGATTGCTGGTTTAGCATGAAATACGTATATTGGTGATTATTTATCTTTTCAACATATGTGTGTTCAAGTGCATCAGTGTTATGAGATTGGAGAGTGGTGGGTCGTTTGAAAGTCTGTGCTCATATACCCTATATATTACATATATAGACAGGTATATAATAAGCCTGTGTGTTTCAGTTATTTCATTTTGATTTTGCAGATGTCAAAAGGGTTTTTTGCAAATAATACTTCAGAATTTCAGGAAATGTAGCAACAGTTATCACATATCTGAAAGTAAAAGCGTATGTCAAATGATAAATGCAAAAAAAAATATGCGATGTTGATATATATAATAGAAATATTCAGCCTTGTATTTTTATCTTTTAAATTTATCAAACTTTCTCTCTAATATAATTTGCCTAAGTAAATTAACAAATATATAAAAAAAAGGGTTTACTTTATTAAACATTATCTACGAACTAATATCCTAGCTTATTTATTTATTGACCCTTAAAAATATTTCCCCCCAAAAACCACTTGGTACTCCATTAAGAGTTTCAGGTGACCAAGATAAAGCTGTTCATTAATTTTGTTAATAAAATCTTCAGACTTTCGAGTGCATTTATAATGGTCTTTGAAATGCATTAAACCTTCCGCACACTGCTTTAAATATTTAATCTAATTCACCAACAACTGATGACTTCATAATCAGATACCGGAACACATTTTTAAAAGTTATACATAATTTAGTTTAAAATAAAAATAAATGACGAAGTTAATCTAATTCAGAAATCAATTATGCGGTCTACGATAATAATGCTATAAAAATATAATTGAATTTTTTTCCATTATATTCGCGCGCACACACACCCAAGCAGTGATGATTATTAAACCAATTGACGTCAAAAGCCCGCTGATCGGTTGTCTACTATTCAACTATCAGCTATGCATATTTTAGTAGAGTGGTTAGTGTCAAAATCTGTAGCTCAAAGTTCATGGATCGCGATCTCATCCTATCATTTACGAGCCTTGAACTTTTTATGAAACCCTGAGCAATAATTCATTATTTTAGTATTTTAATAGTAGTAATTTTTACTCTGCATGATTTGATGCGTTGGTAGAGGGTCATCTAGAGGTCAAGATTCGTGAATTATGACCCAATAATGTTTCTCCTACTTCTCGAAGTTCTTGCAACCTCCCAGTCATCAAAACCTTTTAATTATTAATAACTGTATATCAAATGCATGATTTTCATACTCTCATGTACACACATGTATATTGTTCATAATAACATTTTTTTAGGGTCTAATGGAACAGTGCTCAAACTCATAGGATTAGTCAGTGCTAACTTCTCTTTAACTGTTTCTCTATCAAGGACTATGGAAGAGGTCTTAGCCATGTAGTCGGCTACTTAAAGATTGTATTACCCACATATATTGTAATGGAAATGCAGTATTATATGAAGATGATTACTACGTATGCTTCTACATATATAATTATTCCTTAATGGACCAAAAATAGAACATTACTTATAGTTATCTTCGGGTTTCAGTCATAATGGCAAAATATACTATAATTTTATTAGAAGGCTTTTACAAAGTTCTCTAAACATGCTTAGTGAATATTCTCATAGATGAGGTAACTCTCCTTTATTAATTTACCATCAGCCCCTATGCTAAGTTTATTCTTCTATTATATACTTGCAGATTAAATTATGATATATCCAATTCTAATGGTTGTTAACTATTTTTGTATCTAAATATGCCCATGTGATTAAATATTATAACCAACAATTATATCATTTATGCTTTCAACATCTCCACATTTAATGTCATAATATACTGACACACATGATATTAGTTATATGGTATCATTGGTTTTTTTAGATGTCAGCTCCGATATGTATATAAGAGTTAAGGCATTTCAGCAATTTATTTATATGACATGGATTAATATTCATTTCACTTATGGAAATATCAGCCACACTACTGATTTAACAATAATCATGGTTATATTATTTTATTTGTTCCATTTATTGCTTAGTTCTAACTACAGAAACAAACATAACTCTCATGGATATTCCTTTTTTGCTTTGATCAAAAGCAACCACACACACGGATATATATGTAATATACAAATTGATGTATATATAAATACAGTAATATTAACATAATTTAATTTATGCTATTAGAAGTACTTTTGACTATATTCCTTTTAGTCTTTGTCAACTATATAATGATATAACATTGAATAATCAAAACACGACATCATTTTATAACTCCCATTTATGGGAATTATAAAACGATAAAAACAATGAGCAATTGGCAAATACTCATTGTTTATATCCTACAAGCTTAAGAAAATTGGGTCATGTGATCTATGACTCTTATTTTGACTATTTATAAAACGATGTCTCGTTTTGATTACTGAACATTATATTGTTATGTAGTTATCAAAGACTAAAAGAAATATAGTCGAAAGTACTTCTAATAAAATAAGTTAAAGTATATGAATATTAACTGTATTTAATATATATCAATTTGTATATTGCATATATTTCGGAAATAATACAGATATCTAACTTAATATTTGACATATATATATATGTATGTATAAACACATATGAATGAATACAGATATTTCAGATGAATTAAATCAAAAGTAATTTGAGTAAATATAAAAAATATAATTTACAAATTCATAATGTGACATGTTTTAAAAAACATATAGTTGTATTCACTATATCATTACTGTTCATGATTTATTTATTTTTGTATATAAATTTTCAACAATTAGTATCTAATAATAAAAATGTCTTTTTCCATAAAAAATTTTGTAAGAAAAAAATAATAATAATAGTTAGATTTTTCAAGCATTATAATAATTTTCTTTCTTCTCTTACAGCAATAACAATTACGAAACACCATTTATATATTTCTATTCTCTCTACAATTAAAAACACTATTTTTTTTCATATGTCATAGCATCGGCTGGGACGTGAACCCACAACCTTCTGCAACCAACTACTTTCTTGCAAGGCAGTTGCGATGACCTCCCGGCTAACACTATTTCTTTCCATGAACTTTCTCCAAAATAACAAAAATGTGAATTGTACAATTAGTTTTTCTTTCTTCAATGCTTAAAATTATTATATTTCATTAATTATTATAAATATAAATCCAATTTGTCCACCTTCAAATATATTTTAGTGGGGAAAAAAATATTGTATATATATACACACACACTATCTGAAATTTCGACTATCATGAAGTCTTCCTCAGAGCTATGATATAATGACAAATAAAATAAAATAAATAACTATAAATATAATACAATAAAAACAAATTAAAAATGTAAATATAATTTAAAAAATAAAAAAAAATAACAGAAAATAAAAGATAAAACAATAAAATTAAAATAATATGTGATAAAAATGGAATTAAAACCAAATAAAATAAAATAATCCTGATAAAATAAAATACATAACATTAAATTGCAATATAAAGTAATTATAAATTATACATTTTTAGTCCTGTCTATATATATATATTAACTATAATATTCTCATAGATAAATGAATTCATAGTATTATATCTGGGAGTTTTATATAGCTGGCATTTTAGTACTTTCCTCAGATCTTCTTTCTCAAATCATAAGAATGTGTGATTTGAGAAAAAAGGAGATCTGAGGAAAGTACTTGTTATTGTACTAAAATGTCAGCTATTTAGCTATTATATTTTTATTACATGAAAGCTCCCAGAAATAATACTATAAATATATATACACACATACACAAACAACTATTAATTTAAATGTATTATTCCTTTCATTATTTCTAATAATCCCCTATTACTATTCTTTCTAAATTAATTTGTTTTTATTGTATTATTTCTATGGTTTGTATTTTATTTTATATGTCATTATATCATAGCTCTGAGGATGACTGCAGGACAGTCAAATAATAATTAAATAATTTTTGCTAAAAAGTGTTTGAAGTAAGATAGACAAATTGTATAAAATATTTCAGCAAAATAAAAGCAGTGGTAGATTTAGTTACATTTTTGTGAATTACTATAAATATTTTCAAAAATACAAAAAAAATTATACTCAATGTTAATCATCATCATCATCATCATCAACAACAACCATTATCAATCCACTGCAGAATGAAGGTCTCTCCAAGTTTTTCTGATCATTAGCTCCTCTTCTTACATCACCCCTGCACACTTTCTTATTCCATCCATACATCTCACATGGTCTCTTCCTGGGTCTTTTAAATCTCTTAGAATCCAGTTTAAGATTTCACTTGTCCATCTATTATCATCTCTTCTAGCAATGTGTCCAGACCAACTCCACTCAATGTTAATGTAATCAAATAAAGTAGAAAAATATGGTTTTTAACTCTATAACCTAATCAGTTATATCCATATATAGTTAAATAAAAATAAAATTAATGAATATTCTTTTTTTAAATGTGTGTGCATAAAAAGTATTTTAATATTAGTGGTATTCTGGTATTAAACAATTCTATTTTTTCTCCCTTCTTTATAGATATTTAGTTGATGATTTCTTTCTTTAAAAACATTTATAGATCATATTGTAGTGGTGTCCTGGTTCCAGGCTTCGGCTTCACAGTTCTCCAATAATTATTCAAGTTCAGGCTTTTCTCTATTGAAATAGTCATCCTTCTGTTACACATTAAACATTGGGTTTAAGACTTTTTTTTAGATCCATGCTTCTTCCTTTTACATAAATTTGGTGAAATTGGTTACGGAAGTAGGTAAGCGATGCTCAGTTCCACACAATCTTTGCACATATTGTTGAAGATTATATACTGTTTTATATATTGAAAATAATTTCCAGCTATTTATTTCCCTGTTTCAATTGGTGCGCAAATAATTTCTATATTATTTCTTGCTAACAGCTACTATCTTCCGCTGCCGTCACCTCATATTGTAAAACAAAACATTAAATTCTTAAATAAAAACAACTTCTTGGCAGGACTACATTTCTAAATACGATCAACATCTTATTAAATCTACCCAGTCATGTGACCATTTCATAGTCATCATTTTAATACTTAATCTTCTATTTTTCATTTTCTAACAATTCCTGATATTTTTACAGCGATATATTAATTAATTGAAATTTTTAAAAATTTTAAAAATGAATTAAAAAGTAAAAAAATAATTTTTTTTCAGTTTTTGCAGTATTCTTGATATTATACTCCGAAAAATGTCTAAGATTAATTTTAAACATGGATGCTACAAATATCAAAAATACTGTAAGCTGAAGAATATTTATTTTTATTTTTAGTGCAATTTTTTTTAACATTTTTCTGCATTTATGTGGAAAAAAAGCATGATTTTAAACACTTTTTTATTTTTACATTTTAGTTTTCTAAAAAACTTTACATACAATTTGATACCACTAAATGGAAATACTACAAAGATCACGGAATCCCATATTTACTACATTTTTTTTCTTTTAAAATTATTTGCAAAGTTTTAATTAGATCAGAAATTGGACAACTGGAAAAAATTGAATTGTAATATTTCTTAATCACATGATCACTATCTCTTATACTAGCACATAATTGTTATTAAACAAGCCAAAACTCTCCATACAGTGTGCCATGCTCTGCCAACCAGAGTAATCAATGGATGCCAGAAGGCTTGTGCATAAAATTCCTTTCTAGTGCCTACTCATCCGGCTTGTGGCCTTCGTCAGTAAAGAGCTGCTGGAGAATTGCATTAGATCCTAAGATCTAGATGCAGTGCTCTCAGATCCATGGCTCCTCACTAATGAAGGTCACAATCCAGAAACTAGTCTGGTGATATTGGATGAGTAGGCATTAGATAGGGATTTTATGCACAAGCCTTCTGACATCCATTGATTGCTCTGGTTGGCACAGGGTGGCACTACTGTATGAAGAGTTTTGCCTTGTTTAGTATTTCTTAATCAGACAGATAAAAAACAGAATGAATTAAATAAAAGCAAATAAAAAACACTAGCATTTTTGCTTAAAAAATGATATTTCTATATTTCTGTTATAATTAAACTAACTATTTGACTTTACTTGTGGCTTACCATATGAAAATTAATTTAATTTTTTAAAGTTTCTTTAAGTTACTCATTAACTTATTTATTGTACTATAAATTCTTGATTTATAGATGGAAACATAATGGATAAAATTAATCATAGAATTAAACTTGGTTGGAGTGCTTTTGGTAGAAATAACATGATACTAAAATGAAATATGACTATGTGTTTGAAAAGGAAGGTTTTTAATAAATGTGTTTTACCAGTTCTTACTTATGGATCTGAGGTTTGGATACTTAATAGAAGAGCAATATAGAGACTTCAGACCACTCAAAAAGTATAGAGATGTGTGCTAAGAGTAACAAGAAGAGATCAAAAATGCAATGTATGGGTAAGAGAACAAACAAATGTTACTGACCTCATTGAAAAAATTAAAAGACTGAAATGAAGTTGGGCTGGACATATTGCTAAAAGATATGATAATAGATGGTCAATTGATATCTTAAACTGGATTCCAAGAGATTGTAAAAGACTCAGAGAGAGACCACATGTGAGATGGATGGATGCAATAAAAAACTGTGCAGGGGTGATATGGAGAAGAGAAGCTAAAGATTAAAGAAGATGGATTGAACTTGGAGAGACCTTCCTCCTGATAGCATTCAATTGCTTTATGTAATGATATTTATGCTTTAATTTCATGTTGAACTATTTTAATCTAATAATATTGCATCTAGGTTTAAATTTTTATTTTTGTTCTAAGATACCACAAGTAATTAAAAGATATGAAATCTCTAAAGTTCTAAGATCAACTTAAGCATTGTGGTAGAGTTTGTTTAGATAATATTAGCAAAGTGGAAAATCTTTTTTCTTTCCTTTCTAAAGCTTTTTTTTTTTTTAATATTATTTTGATTATTTTTATTATTTTGAAAGATATTTACAACAACAAATATTTAAGTTGAGGGACTAGAATTCAGAATTTTTTAGTTTATTCATCCTTCATTCCATCTCAAGCAATCGATACACCTAACCACTCACATGCAATAAAGATACATAATCTTCAATATATGTATTTCATGCAGAATCAGCACTCTTCAGTTGCGCCAGATCATAATCTCCCACACATATGTAGAACCAGTGCTTGCTTTATATTAATACAGCAATTCCTCAATATATGTATTTCATGCAGAATCAGCACTCTTCAGTTGCACCAGATCATAATCTCCCACACATATATAGAACCAGTGCTTGCTTTATATTAATACAGCAATTCCTCAAAATTTTAATGGACGGGCTTCAATCTTTTTTATATTTTCAACAATTCAACCATCCATTGCTATGAAAATCCAGTGATGGAATATTCAAGCCCTTATTGGATTTGATATTGTATCTTTTTCATATGGAAATGGTCAAGTGTGTCAGTTGCTTGAAATGGAATGGACAATGAATAGACTATAAAATCCTGAGTTCAAATCCTTCTATTTTCATCTATGAAACATTTGGTATAAGCCAGTTACATACTGATTTAGAACAATAAATATAAAATATATTTTATTTTTATAATTACTCATATTTTGAAAAAGCTTTCAAACTTATGAGGTGGGAACAAGAAAATATTTCCATTTATTCTGACTACAATAGAAGGACAAGATATTTTTTTATAACTTTAGATAAATGTATTGTTTTCAATATTTTTTCATTATTTTCATTACAGCTAAAAATATTTTTAATAATAAATCTATTAAAAATTGTTTTATTTTGCCACAGATTCTATACAAACTGAAAGTAACATATAAAATTATTACAGCATGTAATGTGATCTTTGATTTCGGGTACAACAAATAACTTGTGATAAGGTAAAATTTCTCTTCACATTTACACAGCTTATTTTCCATAACGAGCATTTCTTCTGTATTCAATTTCTGTTCTATTTTTGATTATATATTGCAGCTTGTTTATATTTTTAAATCATGTGTAAAGGCTTGCCACAATCCATCATTACTATTATTATGCAATGATAGAGTTTCATTTAATTTAGTATTTGTCTGCAGGTTTGTGATGATGGTATATTATTAGATGTGATATGTTGGACTATTAACATAATCTATGGGTGAATGTTGAATGTATAGAAAAATTTAAACTTTATTTAAACTTTCCAAATACAAACAACTTGTTAGTAATAACACACAAATAGACAACACAGGTTAGTAATTACACAGTATTATTTTCCACTCTTCTTCTGGTGTTGCTGTTCTATATGCATAGTGACATAATTCACTTAGAAGTTGAACTCTCACCTTTAGATTCTTGAATATCAAATTTAAGGCAAACGCTCTACCAACTGAGCTATTCTGTCAAAGAATCTAAAGGTGCTAGTTCAACTTCTAAGTGAATGTTGTCACTGTGCATATAGGCCAGCAACACCTGAAGAAAAGTGAAGAATAATACTACTCAAAACATTATGTAATTACTAACCTATGTTGTGTATTTGTGTGTTATTACTAACAAGTTGTTGTATTTGGAAAATTTAAATAAAGTTTAAAATTTTCTATACATTTAGCATTCGCTCATAGATGATGGAAATAGTTCAATATATTTAATCTAATTTAATTTTATTTTCTTCTGACTTGTCACCAAAGATTATATTTTAATTGCAAGCTTAACATTTGATCTTAATTTATGTATATAACATTTATTTACTTACAATCAGTCAATTCTTTTTACGAATGTAAATTTCAACTAAATTCTTAAAGAACAAATACAATTTTAATAATTACTAAATTACTCTTATTAAAGATATATCTCTAAAAAAACAAGGTCAATTTCACTCTAATTATTATTTAGTAATTCATAAAATCAATTATACCCAGTTTTTAACTATACATAAAATGAATTATTCTGATGTAATTTACCTGCATAATATTAGGATATGATGTGCACAGACCTTTTGACTAGACTATTCCAGCAGTAAGTACATTATCTTCCTTTCAGGATCACATTTCAGATAAAGAGCCACAACTTAAATAAAGGTTTTGATTAAGAATCCATCCTAAAGAGGATCAACTTGCAGAAATATTTATTTATAGTTGTTTGTTACTGTTTTCCATGACCAGAACAAATTGATCATACCACTGTGACTTTTTCTTACTGCAACAAGGGATAAGCTAATCCTTCCGTCTTTTTCTATCTTTTCCTTCTGCTTATATATCACAACCAAATTACCTTTACCTGTAAATCAATAATTTGCTTTCCACACTCTAAGGATTTTTTCTTTGTAATGTTTAAACAACACGACAGTTTCCAATTGTGATTTGAATCCAGTTAATTTGTTTATTTGGAATTTCTCTTAGTCTGCAATGGCTATAGACCACATGTGGAACTTGATTAAATTTTCAAGCATCTTAATTTCATATTATTTTTTAAACTGAACAGCTGACCATCTATTACTTTCCTAAGTATGTCTTTAGTTTGCCAAAATCAAATTTGTTTGAATTTAGTTCACACAGTATAAGTTTTACTTACTTTTTTTCAGTTTTAGTGACATCTTGTACTATTTTTAGTCTAAATGGTTGTAAATTTCTTCACCATTGAAAATTATTATTAGTGTTTTATCTACTTTTTAAGCAAATATTGTAAAACTTAAATGTAAGAAAGCAATCACCTGAATCCAGTTAAACAAAAGTATATACTGCTTACAATAACTCCCCATCATATATATTTTAATGCAAAATTTTAATATAATTTCTTTATTTTTCTGGCAGTTTCAACTGTCATGCAGTCTTCATCGGAGCTTTCTTAACATCTGATGAAGACTGCAGAACAGTCAAAACTGTCAGGAAAATAAAAAAAATTATATTAAAATTTTTGCTTTAAAGTGTATTGAATTATTGTAAGCAATATATATGACTATATGAAGAAATGCAAAGAAAGTAAAGAAGAAGAATTAAACAAAAGTAATTATATTTCTTTATTTTTATATATTTTTAAATTTTTTATACAAATATTTAAATTCTTATTATAAATAATGCTTATAACAGAAAAATAATCAAATTTGAAACATTATTTGTAAAAATCAAATACTCTTCTTAAGAGCAGTATGAGATAACTTTGTAGTGTATACTTTTCTATAATATGCTGTAGCCATTGCAGATTTATTAAAATTTTATAGCATGCAAAAATGTTGGCTTTCAAATTTACATAAGATGATTTTCTAATATATTTTTTAAATATTTAAATACAAGTAGAGTGTATATACTTAAGCTAGATGTAATTAAAGCTTTGAACCCAGATTTTCAAGCTCTCTTCAGCTATCTACTCTATCTCATACAACTGGAACACTTGACTACACACGTGTAAAAAATAAATGATTTCCAATATATGCATTTTGTGCTGAACTAGCATTCATCAGTTGGTCAAGATCATCATCTTTCATATATATATATAATCAGTGCTCAATTTATATTAAGATAGCAAATCTTCAAACTTTTAATGAACAGGCTTCAATTATTTTTATTGCAAATACATGATTCATGAACCCATTCACCACTAGGTATCTTTCCCTGCAACATATATTTAAAGGTCACGTGCTTTATTTTAAATATCAGTTTTAGTTGCAATATTTCAGTTTTAGTTGCAATATTTCAGTTAGTTCATCTTTATGAGTTCGAATACAGAAACAGTGGATTCACAATATCCACCCTCCTTTTTTGACTAACAATGTTCGTTTAATTTTCTACTAAACGTTTTCTTCTAATTCCTCTTTAATTAAAGTATTATTCTAGCTGTTTGAAATATACCATATTTTTTTATATACTTACATAGGCTGCATTTTATTTTTAAATATTTTTTTTTTCCTAGAAAATCACACGTTAAATTCTCACATTTTATTTTATTAATTACTTTCTTTGAGATGCTTTACGCCAGAGGTGTCCAAGAAGTCGATCATGATCCACCGGTCGATGGCAAAGCCATTTTTGCTCGATCGCGAGGCCAATCTGGCAAGAGCTGTCGGGTAACGAGTGAAACAAATTAAGTCAAGATTTTCAAGTTTTTTTGTTATTTTTGTTTTTGTTCTAATTTTTTTTTCAATTCTAGATAGGTGAAGTCCACTAAGCCGTATCATTATTGAAAATAATATTTTTAATGTTGATTTAATGTAGCTAATTTGAATTCCCCCGGATATGAGTTTTTTGGCCAGTCAAATAATTGTTATTTTTTTACTAGGTAGATATATAAAAATAGTATGTATTTCACACCTCCCTCCACTTAGTCTACGCCTATGACAACAAGTCGATCGTCTATGACAAGAAGTCGATCGTAACACATTTTAAAAATAAAAAGTAGATCTTATGAATATAAAAGTTGGCCACCCCTGCTTTACGCTATATCTTTGTAAACTATGGAACACTATTGTCAAAGTATATATATATGAAAATCATAAATATATGAACTAACTCAAGGAAATGTAAATATATAAAAATACTAATAAAAAAACACACATAATTACTTTTCTATAAAGCTGCTTTAATATTTCAACCATCAGACTGGTTTTCATCAGAAAGCACAGCAAAATTGCCATTTCCAGAATTTAAACACTAACAAATTACAAACATTTGCAATATCAACAATTTAAAACAAAAAAAAAAAAACAGAGAAATAATTTCAGTTTAGATGATAATTTTTTCGTTACCAAAAAATTTCAGGCGCTCTAGATTATAGTCCTAATAACCCCAATAGTAGTCAGTGTGAAATGAAATTCCATTATAATCATCAGTTTCAATCATTATCTATTCACAACAGAATGAAGATCTCTCCAAGTTTAATTCAATTTCTTTTATGTTTAACTTCTCTTCTTCACAGCATACCAACAAACTATTATTTCATTCATCCACCTCAAATGGGGTCTCTTTCTAGGTCTTTTATATACAAACACACGTTCTTTTATAATCTTTGATTATGGTCACTGAAGTTTTAACTCTTTTTAAAGTTTTAAAATATATTTCTGTATTAGATTTCATGCTAGTAAAACATATGTCTTCCTAGATGAAAAAAAGATATCACGAATTAAGGTCAACTTAAATTTGATGTATTATTTATTACTCTGTATAACAAAGGCACTAATTACAAATTTGACCCAAGTTAGATCCGTATTATCTGTGAATAAAAAAATATTTTATAAGAAAAAATAAAAGATGCGTTATACATTAAGAATTCAAACGATGTTATGAATCAATGACCGCAATTAAGCATGTCATCATCATCAACCATTATCAATCCACTGCAGGATGAATGTCTCTCTAAGTTCAATCCATCTTCTCCGATCTTTAACCTCTCTTCTCCACATCACCCCTGCACACTTTCTTATTTCATCCATCCATCTCACATGTGGTTTCTTTCTGGGTCTTTTACAATCTCTTGGAATCAAGTTTAAGATGCATGTAGTGAAATTTAAATATTCGCTGATGTAAATGATAGACCCGCGCATTTTCATTACTGGTAAATTAACCAGGATTATGACATATTAAACGCATATTTGGTACAGGTATTAATAAAATATTTTTTGTTACATCTTTGTATTATATACGGCTTTCAATCATTATGCACGCACTAGCATACACATATAACTATTTGGTTGTATAATTTATTTAACTGAGAAAAGGAGTTTAAAAGTCTTGACTTTTTTCTATTTGCTTTTGTTTCTCTTTTTTCTTT
This sequence comes from Epiperipatus broadwayi, assembly GCA_028023455.1. Lineage (NCBI taxonomy): Eukaryota > Metazoa > Onychophora > Udeonychophora > Euonychophora > Peripatidae > Epiperipatus > Epiperipatus broadwayi. The sequence goes on from JAQFVV010012484.1 coordinate 300,471, forward strand.
TTAAAAAAAGATAAAAAAGCCAGTAATATAAATTTAAGCTATTTATTCTATTTTTTTTTTATTTTAAAATTACATTCTTTTGAATTATTGATATGCAAGACATATGTTTTAAACATTTTAACCAGACTTTAATTTAATATTCAATGAAAAAATAAAGATTTGTTTTCTGGAGTTTTAAAAATTATAATAAAATTTAAATCTAAGTACTATTTTATTTAAAACCCCAAAAAATATACAGCCCCCCCCCCCAAAAAAAAAAAAAAAAAACAGCTACACCTGAGTGCGCATTTTCTAAAACTACATATAGTATCGATAGATTGGATAGATGTAGGGAGCTCGAAAGTTCGAGATTAAGTCCTTTATATTACATTAAGTTTAGTATAGACAATATACGTATATTTAAATATTACATATTTAGCCCATATTCAGCCCATCCCCCTGCTGTATAATTAAATGAACATATTAAGGTCTTATGTGTGAAGGGACAGACTGACTTAAGTTAACATGGGTATGACAATAATATTGGCATCAACAAGGGCTTTGAGTATTCAATCCTCGGATTTTCAATGAAAATGGATGGCTTCTGGAGATCGAAGATTTGCTATCTTAATATAAACTGAGCAATAATTGTATATATATGTGAGAGATGGTGACCTGTCCAACTGATGAGTGCTGATTCAGCATGAAATACGTGTATTGGAGATCATTTATCTTTTACACATGTATGTGATCATGTGTATAAGTTGTATAAAATAGATTGGATAGATATAGGGAGCTCGAAAGGTCAAGTTTAAGTTCCTTTTAATTACACGAAATATTTTAAATATTTTTTTTATTATATAGTACCACTATTGAAAGTCAATAACAAACTTTTGTCAATAAAAAAATAAAAGCACTACCCATGTGTGTTGGTGTAAATGTAGATTCCCTAATAAAGTGACCCCCCACCACCACCACCACCATCACCACAATCTCACTTTCATTACTGTAATGGATCCACTATGCTAAACCTGCCAATTGCACCTTGAATGTCACATGATTCCCAAAAAACTAAGACTTCAACTATAAATGAAGCAATCTAAAATAAAAATTAATAGTTTGTTTCTATATCTAGATGTAGACAATTACTTTAAAAGAGTTTTTATTTCATTAGAAAAGCAAACCATTCCCTTTCATTTACACAATACCAATTTTTCTCTTGCATAGTGATGTGATGTGATGCACTGTGAATTCTCCTTACATGTAGTCAGAAATCTCTCAGCAACTATGCTCAGAAAAACTCATTAGCCACTTTGACTTCCCTTTCCATTCCTCACCCTAAGTTTTCCCATATTTTTCTCTATCCTGCTCCATCCAATTTCCACAACATAATCTTTGTAAAGTCCATGGCCTTTATATCTAAATCCTTCTTGTCTTTTCTCAAGCTCAGCATAAAAACCAATAATCCATTTTCTATATAATGACTTTGTTTATATTTATTCTTCTACAACTTCATTATATGTACCTTTTCTGCTTTCAGGCATTTACATTCAATTAACAGAGGCTAATATTTTCTATGTCTTCCTTACACCAACTTGCAGACTAAATCACCCATATTTTTTTACCATTTATTTGTATATTCCCTTATCGCTAAAGATCTCATTCGAGTCTTAAACAATAAACTACTTTCTTTGCTATTACCATAAATTAACTTGCCCCCAATATTCTGTTTACTTCTATAAATATTTAAACTCTTTTTACTCTCATACTAGCTCTCCATTTCTTGTACTCCCTATTTTTTATTAATGTATCTATTCTTCTATTCCATTCCTTAACACTATAACACTCAATAATTCTTCTAACACAATTATCCCACCTTTTGTATAAGTATACTGACATAAAGTATTTATCCAAATCTTCTGCATATCATATTCATCCATCTTGTTGACTGCCCTTTATTCATAACCCAATTAAATACTATTTTGGCTATTCTTTTATTATCCATAAACTGCAATCTACCGAACATTTTCATTTTGCTTTTTGCATCTCTCATATAAAAACTTGACTAACCCATTTCTCCTTGAATTGCTTTTTTGCCATCCACACTTCAGCATCTAACGCATGTCTTCCTACTTCTCTTTGTATTTTTTCTAAGTAATCTAATACGCCTTTACTAATATATAATGCATCATTACCATATGTTAACCCTGCTACTGCCACTCCCTTTTATACAATTCTAGCTACATCATATTTATTATACAAGAACACTGTTAATTTCTTTATCAATCCCTGTCTTTTCTTTGCTTCATTTATCAATTTTTTCTCCTATTCATCCAATAAATTTCTCTGATTACTTAAGATGATTCCCAAATAGTTATATTTATTCACCACACTTAACTTCATATCCCCCAGTAAAATTCTTTGTCTTCTCTCTCCCTAGTATTAATCATTATTTTTGATTTTTCTTCACTAAATTTCATCCCCATCTCTTTACCCGCCTTTGTGCAAGTCCTCAGCATAACTTCCATATCTTCCCTTCTTTCTGCACACACAAAAAACATCACCCATAAATAAAAGACACAACAATGTATATACTTTCTTGCCACCTATTAATGGTATCCCTACTCCTCTTCCTAATCTTTCTATTGCTCTCTCCATTTCTCTCAAATACAACAAAAACAATATAGGTGACATAGGGCATCCTTGCCTTAGTCCCACCCCATTTTGAACTTTTACTGATTCTATATTTCCTAATTGATATGTATATTAATTATTTTCATATAATTTCTTAATAATATCCACTAAAGCTCCATCCATTCCCAAATTTACTAAACTTATCCATAATCGATTTCTATTTACCCTATCATATGCCTTCTCTATATCTATAAAAACCATATATAACTGTCTATCTGTATTCCTACTCATATCCATAAGTTGTGCAACTACAAATAAATTATCTCCTATATGCCTATCTGATCGAAAACCTCCTTGCATTTCCCCCACTATATTATTTTCTTCCATTTGTTTTGCAATTCTTCCAGCCACAATATATGAGAAAATTTTATACAGCACTGATGTTACTGCTATTGGTCTATAATTGTTTAACTTTCTATTATCATTACCCTTCCCTTTAAATAGTAGCCTTACTCTTGTATCACTCCAACTACCCAGAAAATTTCTCTTCTGTGCCATCTTATTAAAACATGTTAATAATTTTAATTTTGCCCTATGCCTTAAATTCATTACCATATCTGCTCTCCATCCATCCAAATCTCTTGCCTTTTCACCTTTCAATTTCTAATCTCCCTCATTCAGTTTATTTTCTGTCAATTGTATGTTCTCACTACTATATGCTCTCATGTTTGCTATCACTCTATCCTTCAAATCTAGCATCTTTTCTAAATCCATTACATAATTGTTTAAGATTATCTCTAATTTTTCTCTAGAGCTACACTCTCTTCCCTCATCATCTAGTAATACTATTTCTCTCTTCCCTATATTCCTTCTTTTAATGTATTTCCAAATTTTTTTTACTTCCATCTCTTCCACTTTTATTAATATCTTCCAACAGTTTACTATTCAATTTCATTCTCTCTATATAATTACCTATTTTAGCCAACTTAGTACATTTTCCATTTGGCATTTAACCTCTTTTTCACTTTCTTTGTTCTTAATAGCACACTTATATTCTCTGCATGCTTTTCCCCTCTCTTTTACACTTTTACTAACACTCACTTTCCTATTACTTTTTTATTCTGCTGAACTTTCTTATCTAAAACTCTATTTACCTCATTTTCCATTTCATCACAATCGTCCTTATATCCATCCCCAACCAAGTCTTCCATGGTTTCTTCAACTTTTATTTTATACTCTTCTAACTTATTCTTATCATTAATTCTCCACTCACATCTTTCACTACACTTTCTACTTCTATTAACATTTTCATCACTTATTCTTATCATTAATTCTCCATTCACATCTTTCACTACACTTTCTACTTCTATTAACATTTTCATCACATTACTAACCATTTCTATTATAAAGAAGTTATGATCAATATTACATTCTCTGCTCCATCCCATTTCACAACATAAAATTTGTCAACTCTATGGCCTTTATGTCTAAATCCCTCTTATATTTTCCCAAACACTGCATAAAAACCAATAATCTATTTTCTGTATAATCACTTTTTTCATATTTATTCTTCCATAACTTCATTATAAGTGCCTTTTCTGTTTCAAGCATTTACATTCAATTAATAGATAATTAAATGTGAAGTGATGTGATGTACTGTAGCTTCTTCTTAAATGAAATCAATAATCTCTCAGTAATTATGCCCAGAGAAACCTGTTAGCTTCTTAATTTTACATTCCCCAGTCTAAGTTTTACCATATTCAGCTCCATCCCATTTCCACAACATAATCTGTGTCAACTCTATGGCCTTTATACTTTTTAGACAGTGCTGCCCTCTTTTTTAATTTTTATGATTGTCACTGGAGAGTACTTATAAATTTCAATATTTTCAAAAAAAGGAATTAATTCATTAAAACAATCTTTTATTCCTTAAGCTTATAATGATTATATTAGCCTTGTAAAAAAAATGCTATTAAAAATTCTTTAATTACATCAAAAATGGTAAAAGTCTTTGTCAAATAGTTCTTTATACCTAAAACTACATTTTCAAGAATATTGAAATATTTTGCTAGTGTTAGTTAAGAAGCCTTTCATTCTTTAAAAGTTATCATATTGTTCGGGAATAATTAATAGTTTCTTAATTAAAATCTCATGCGACAGTAGGGACCTCTACAAATCTTAACACAAGATTAACAACTTTAAAAGACAAGAGTGGCTAGGCCACTCTTATCTTCCACCTACTTTTTAATTGTATAGGTGGATCTAATTAGAAATCTTTTATGACAAGTTGAAGTTGTAATTAATAATTTGTTAAGCACATACTCATTACCTGAGTAATGTGTAACATTAAGACAGTGCACATAGTCTTAATGTTACAGCCCCAGCATACATCATTCAGGGATGTATTTGTCAATGGAATTTTATTTCAATTTCCTATAATCTGTTTCTGTAATAATGTACTCAAAGTTTTGTTTTTATAACGAAGTGACCATAGTTGTAATTAATTCACACATTTATATATATATATTTTTAAGTGTCGTAGCATCGGCCGGGATGCGAACCCGCAACCGGGGCAACTGCAAGTGCAAGGCAGTCGTGCTGACCTCTCGACCACCAATGCAAGACCACACATTTATATTTGACTATTGAGCACATGTGAAAAACAACTCATTTATTTGCAAAAAAAAAAAAATCAATGCATACAAAACAATTTACATTCAGATGACTTGTATCCATTTTTAAAAATTAAAAACGTATTATCCAAAACTATAAAGAATTTTTTAAAAACTTTGTGACCCATGGGTTGCGTACCCATACTTTATCTAACAAAAATAATATGTTATATATACTTTAAGGTGATTATTATTCTGTTTTGCAGATGTTAATTGTTATAAAATTATATTATTTTTAATGTTTAATTTTGAAGAGTATCATTCCATTCACGATAAAGTTTTCTTAAACAAATGGAATAGAAAGTGTTCTTTTGACAATAAAGTGGGAAATTTGCAGAAGGTATATAATTAAAAAATATCATGTGTCACCCGTAGTATTAATATCCCACAGTGACTACTAAAGCCTGGTCACGTGTTTGTTTTTTTAGGTTTGTGACGTGTATGCATCAATTTTAAATCAATTCTTCAACAGATTTGGTAACGAATACTGGGTTTATTAACAACTTAATACAAAAAAATAATGTATAAGTATTAATTACACTCTAAGAAAAATTTCACTTAACTAAACTCATCTGCTGGCTACACGTTCGCACATTCTACAGTTCACATTCTTAATTATTTAACGTGATTAGCAATGGCGGTTGACATTACACTCCTCCACCCACAGCAGAAAGATGGCTATCTCACAAAGCTCTTAGATATGCAGGTGGCTTCCTATCTTGCCTTGGATGTCTATAATCTATATTGTCTACTGCTGCTCTATTCAACAATTCCGCTTGTACTAATTCTGGATCTTCTGCTAAAACCTTTTCCTGGGGTTTTGGTATCTGGTGGTCTGGATTTGGCTCCAAGTTATCAGGTTTTGCTTCTGTAGGTTTATTCCTGCTGAATCAAGCTGTATATATATCTTGCTAGTTTGGATTGTTGTGATGGCGGATATGGTTAAAATGTCTCTTGTACTTCACATTATCTTCAGTTTGTACTGAAGTTATATTTTTGAAATTATGCCAATCACTTCACCCTTTATCTAAATCTGTCATATGCAGTCTTTAAAACACACCTTCTTACCTACAAAAAACTTCTTCGACTTCCTATCAACAGTTTTTCTTGTCGGTTCAGGAATGCAGTAAGGTTAGATCAGTCCATAGTTTTCATTTCGGGAACAATACAGCAGGAGTCTTTCTTGTGAGCAGCAGTTGGAATAGAATGTTGTTGTACAAGTATCAGGTTTAAGGTTTCTAGCATGCTTGTGGGTTTTTGCTTTCTTGGTGCATTTTTAAGTTGGTTCACCACATTTTTGGCCAGGCAGTTACTTTCTGGGTGGTATGGTGTTGTATGAAGATGTGTGATACCTCTGTGTATCAGGAAGTCTTCGAACTTAGATGAAGAAAAACCAGAACCATTATCTGATACTAGAGTCTCTGGATACTTTTGTGTTGCAAATATTGAGGTCAATTGTTGGATTGTTTCATCCGTTCCAGTATTCTTAACAATTCTGTACTCAATCTAGTGTGAGTAGGCATTGATTAAAACTGAAAATTGTATTTTAAATGCTGTGACAGAGTGGAGCCCTCTAGAATTCAAGCTTCATGGATTGTAAACCAGCTCTATCCATTCCTACAATCAAACTTCTTATGGACACTTGAATAATAAAGTCATTTGGTTATTTATGTAAACCACTAAACAACACATGATCACCATCTCTTATACTCTTTGGTTGGCACAGGGTGGCACTACTGTATGGAGAGTTTTGCCTTGTTCTGGTTATTTATTTCTAAATACATGTGCAGGTAATGTGGTATGCTGGGAAGTTAAATGTGCATGTATCTGTGTTAATCATCATAGTCATTCATAAATGATTTTTACTATCAACTAAATATGTAATGTTTTGAAGTATAAATATTTCATGGAACAATCCTGTCTTAAGACATTACTGGAACAAATTGCGAGCTGATTCTAAAGAACCATTTTTAAAAATTAACTTGCAAATATGTTTACCTTTTCAAATATCAATGCCCTATCCATTTTATCTGATAAAAGGAGACATCCTCTTTCTTCTGACCTTCAACCATATATATTGTATGTAAATCAACATTGATATTTGAAGGGCAGAAGAAAGAAAATATCTCCTTTTATCAGACAAATTGAACTAGCATTGATATATGAAAGAATAAACATATTTGCAAGTTTATTTTAAAAGGTGCTTTAGAATCTGCTGGAAATTTGTTCTAGTAATGAATTTGGACATCTTTGTTCCATGAAGTATTTATGTGTTTGTATTTACAAAATATCTAGAAGACTTTTATGAACTCTATACATGTAAGTATTGAAGTACAATGGATTCTTTTGTAGACAAACTTCAGTTATTATGTAACCAAGTAATTCATTAAAACTGCCTTTTGAAATAAATCGAGATACTGCCATATCTCTAGCACTTGTTACAATACTTAATGGACAGCCAATCAGATGTCAAGGATAGCTGTCCAACTGACATCCAAACCTAAACACACAACAAAGATTTTACGAGAAAAGGGCGTCCACCCTTTTCTCTACTTTTCTCATAAAATCTTTGTTGTGTGTTTAGGTTTTGATGTCATTTGGACAGCTATCCTTGACATCTGATTGGCTGTCCAATAAGTATTGTAATGAATACTAGAGATTTGGCATTATCTCAATTTATTTCAATTTTCAACTATTGACGCTTTGCAAATTAAAATATTATTTACATTCTTTACTGCTTGTTATGTATTCTAAAAACTACTTCATAGTAAATCTTAGGATTTCACATTGTACGTTTATGATTTAGACTCGGTGAGTTAATTGTGAAGATATTTAAAACTTCAAGCTTTCAAACTTAAATGCTTATGACTGGCTTAGATATATAGATAGAAAAGGAGAGAAAAGAGTGGCTGCCCTTTTCTTGTAAAATCTTTATTGTATATTTAGGTTTGGATGTCATTTGGACAGCTACCCTTGACATCTGATTGGCTGTCAATTAAGTATTGTAATGAGCACTAGAGATTTAGCAGTATCTCAATTTATTTCAATTTTCAACTATTGGTGCTTCACAAATTAAAATATTGTTTAAAACTGTCTTTGCAAATTAAAATCAAACCATCTAGTAATAGTATTTTCTTGATCCACTTTTAGATTTTATAAGATTTATAAGTATTTATGTCTGACTTACTACTCTTATATAACCTAGAGTAGTAAGCTGAGAGAAGTTCCTTTTTTTAATGAAACGATGAGTTAGGCAAATACTATTACTAGATGATGTAATTTTAGTTTGCAATGTTAATTTTAATCAGTTAATTGCCTGGTTACATCCTAGCTGACATTTATTTATAAAAACACATTGAAATTCTTGAAATCACACAATTTATGGGTTTCTTTTAATGTTTAAATTAATATTTATATACATGTGACTCAGATGGCCATAATGGTAATACATCTGCTTATCATGACAATAATTTGGGCTTGAATTTACACTGAATAAATTTGAAAAAGATTTCAATAGACTTGGAAAGTTCTATTTGGATAGCAATTCCATAGCAAACTAGTATTATAATAATGGTTGGGAAATGGGTGTCTAATTATTCTTAGCTAGAGAGTAAAGCAAAATAAAAACTCCCCTATTTTTCACCAAACAATAAAATTTACACATGTGAGTACTATTTTTTCTTCAAGATCATTATGGCTGGGGATACTGAAGTGTGCTTTTTAAAAAACCTGTTTTATTTTTTTTTACCTTGTAAGTGATAAATAGATAAAATAGGGTATAATGACCTTTTCAGTATTCCTAAACAGGGAGTCAGTGATACTGTTGAAATCCTAAGTGGGTTAGTCACTTAAGCTTCTACATTATTAGTAGACTATGGACAGATATGTGGAAAAAAAATTAGTCTTTTTAAATGTAACTCTTTCAGATGCTGACATTTATAATTGTTACACCTGGTGGCAGTTATTGTCAATGCATTTATATCTGTATAAAATCTTTATATTAAAACTCAATAAATTGGACTTAATTTTGCTTTCATTTAATTTTGCAAATGAAAAACATTCTAAAAAATTATATTTTAATGTTGCAAAAAATGTCATCTAAGGAAAAACAAGTCTTGAGAAAATAAACAAAATATTTTTTTTATTTTTTTAAATATGAATGAATATATCTGGATATTTGATAACATCATTAAATTTTGCTATACAATTTTTAATTTGCTTTAAAATTTTTAAAATGTCTCAGAAGATTTCAATGCCATATCAGTTATGACAGGTAATGACCTTATCCATCCCTTTACATAGGCATCATCATTTTCTGCCATAATTTTCTGTTAACATTATGGTCAAATTTATTAATTTTTATTTTTAAAAATAAAACATACGAATAAAATCACAATGTATATGTGTATTGATTTTGGTTTAAATAGTTGTTAAACAATTATTGTGCAAAAATAATCAGAAATATTTAAGTAACTAGCAAAAAGTCATATTTTTTTACTCCAAAAATTTTCTCAAATTAATCTCACAAAAAAACCAGATTACAAAGAATTAAAAATTGTCAACATCTTGAAGGTTGTTCTTTTCCCCTAAATTCTTTGATATTACTGAACTGTCTGCAAAATACGGATCTCTTAGGATTTCTTTTCAATTAATAAATTAATAAAAGCTGGGCCATAGTTTCAATTCTATAACAGCAATCTAAAATAGTAAAACTACCATGCTATTTCTGAAGTAAATAAACATGCAAATTAAAGGAACAGATAGTTATTTTACTCAGATTCAAATTCCAAATAATGATCATGGCCAGTGATTGTTCTACTTGCTAAGTACTTGATTCACATTTTTCAAACTTATCACAATTACTATTTCTGATGTCAATCAGTTCAGATAAATACATTAATGATTGTTACTCATCCTTTATTAATTCTTTCAAATTGACATTTTCTATTGTTCCACCTGGTGAGAGTTTTTGAAAATGCTCAATCATTCACTTCAGTATAAAGTCTTTATTGTATATTAAAACTCAATAAATTAGACTTGATTTCTTTTTAATTTAATTTTGTAATGAATAATATTCTGAACTTTAAATATTTAAAAAACTGACTTGTAAATAAGAAGGAAAGAATACCAAATTCTTCATACAATATGCCATGAAGTGCAAGCAACAAGCTAGAAACTAGTCTGGGAATGTTGGATGAATATGCACAAGATAGGGATTTTATGCACAAATATTCCTGCATCTATTGATTACAAAGCTTGCACTTGGTGGCACTACTTTATGGAGAGTTTTATACTCTTACTAACAGCATGTGATAATCATGTGATGTTTTAATAGTTTTATGAAGAAAAGATATATATTATTAACAATGTTACTGTAAACACTCATTCAGAAAATGAACAAATTCTTTTTTATTTCAACTTTTTTTAACAATAAAAATGAGTAAATGTGTATTTGTGATAACTCTATTGCTTGCTTTATAATTATTAAAACATTTGAACAGTATGTCAGTTTTGACTGGTGATGATGTTACATTATGAATTTCACATAAAATGTGGTTATAAAGAAACAACCTTAAAAAATCTTTCCTTCAAGAAGACTAGAGTAAAGGCTGTTGACATTCACTGAATGTCCATATAATACTGACCTCTTGAGATTTTTTTGATTAAAAAAAATCAACAAAAGCAATATGACAAAATTTATACTATTTAAAAAAGTCTTATAGTAATACAAGTTACGATAACAGTAAAACAGTGATCTAAAACAATGGAACTATCATGCATTTTCTGAGGAAAACATTCGATGATTTTCAGTGGATATAAGAGTGAGAGAATTAACGAATCTGCTTTTAAATTAAAATAAATATAACTCCATTTTTTACCATATAAAATATTCTTTTTTGATTACTTAAAACATGCACTCCATCACCCACTCTGTGAACAAAGAAACTTAAAAACACAAATGATGCTTACATTGCATTTCATCAACAATCATTAATTGGTCAAGTCACAATTTCTGACTCATATTATCAATATTTGTTATATTTGATTTTCAAGTGTAAAACTTATTTCATCTGTAACTTTGTCACCAACCATCTCAGGTCATTGCCTTGAAGGTTATTGTTAGTCTTTTATTACACTAGAGATTATTGCTAGACCAAAAATAAATGTTATACCCTTGTTAAATATTAGTATACCTGGTTTTAATTAAACATAACCCCAAGGAACAATTCTTTTTCCATGAGTAGTATCTTTTTTAAATATATTTAGAACTTTTTATACAACCTTAAAATATTTAAATAAAAGCACTAGTAAAGAAAAAATGATCCTAAAATGTATTTTATACCAAACCAGTACTCTTCAGTTGGCCCAGACCTCAATATGGTGCATATGCCTTTATATTTTTTTCAGTATTTATCAAATACCAAATTATGTTTGATTTACAAATGCCAGATCTACTGCAATCACAACTTTGACACTAACCATTAAGCTAGAGATTATCCCTAACACAAAGTAGAAACTTTAAACCCTTTTAAAAAATTAATCTATTTTAATTGGACATAAATACATGATGTAATTCAACTTCATATTTCTTTTCCATGTGTAATATATATATATTTTAGATATTCTTAAAATTTCCATTCCACCACCCATTCTTGAAACTTATGAAAAGCCGCATTTCGTGCTAAACCAGCACTTACTCCAAGTCATAGTCTCTTTTACAATACTTCATCATTTATTAACCACTTATAAACACCAAATTTACATATATCAAAGTTACTTCATTCATACCTTTGGTATCAGTCACCTTAGATAAATATAATAATGACTATTAAGTACAGATGGCGCTCGAATAGAAAGCTACTCTTGTTTTATTATATACTGAGCAAGCTAAAATATTGACTTATTTGTTACTATTATCAATATGTAATATTTCAAAATATTTAGATTATTTATTTAATATAAGGTCAGTTGCATGGGGGGTCAAGGTGTATTTTATTTCTAAAGTTACGAACATCCACTAGCTCAAGTTGGAAAAAACTATTTTTTTTACCTTTTCTCAATTAAAAATTGACTACAAACTTTTAGATTACTAATTATATATTTTTAAGTTTGGGCTGTATTCAATTAATAACCAGATATTTAATCACTTTTATGTTATTTGTTTGTTTGTTTACTTAACGTCAGCGTTTTACTATTATTTTTAATTAAAAGAGTTAAAAATCCTACTTGACTATAATAGCTTTCAAGATTAATTTAACATGTCAGTTTAGCAAAGTATATCTTTTACTCCTAAGCATTAGCACGAAACATCTGGTTGTGGGGGAATTCTTCCTACCATCTATTTTTAATACGCTATCAACAGAAAGTGTGTATAAAGTTTAGAATGTGCTGTAATTCATGCGGAGAAATAATCCCCAAAGATACTAATGGTTTCATCAATAGTTTATTACAAATATCAATTAATTTACATCGTTAAGTATGTCAATTAGCATAAATTAAATAATTTATATTTGAATATAAAGTTAAAAAAATTAGAGTTTATAATAATTTAAATCAAAAAGAATATCCATAAATTAATATATATTCAGAAATATTTTATTTTAATTATGGGTTCTCTTCGACATTCATCATTAAAGAACAGTGGAGAAGTCAATTAATCAATACTCTTTCTATTCTGTTTTTATTCTCTAGCAAAAAATATCTGGAAAATCAATTACTAACCAATATTCAATACTTAAATGAAATAACTCTGAGCTAGTTGCCTAAAAATACATCCTAAATCTAATAGAACCTTTAGTCAAACTTAGGCTATGAATATAGCAAGTAGATATACTACTCTCAGCTCAAGGTCTCATATATATATATATATATATATAACTTTTTGATTATTTCTATATATATATAGTACAGGTTGGGAGACATCACTCAATTACAGGCACTTTATATATATATAAAGTGCCTGTAATTGAGTGATGTATATATATATGAGAAGGGTTGATTTTTCTTACTTTAATGAAGGGTCGTTATTTTTCCTTCTTGATTTAATATAAGTTTAGTTATGGTTATTTGATATTTACAAATTTTTAATATTTTCTTATTATTAACATAAGGGTTGTTAAAGGTCACATTAAGACAATTATTAATGCTATATTTACATTTGGCTAACATATTATTTCTATACTAAATTTCCAACAATAGCTTATTAACATTGCAAGCTGAAAGAATAGATGAGTTCATTCTATATTTTGTTTGATACATAAAGAAGGTTATTTATTCTTAAATTGCAGGAGAATAGTTTACTTCCACTTTGATATACATATAATGAATTAAATATTTTCATGGATTGCTATTATGATAAAGAATAGAAATGAGATTATATCCATGTAAACAGAGAGAACTTTTAATCTTTGATGTTGCCAAGAAAACATCAATTGCTACTAATTGACAATCTCTGAGGCTAAACAAGTTTTCTCATTAACTCATAAGAGCCTTTTGGTTGGAGTTTTTTGTGGAAGTAAAAGGGTCCTCTTAAACTTTAAACCCAAGTTCTTTTATGGATTTATATATATTTAAACACAAAATTAACATTAAATACACATAATTAAGAAAAGAAAACCAGTTTTCCTGAGGCTATGATCCTTTGTTTAATGTTTATACATAGCCTGATCAAGATTCATTTTCTTCTCTTATATATATATATATATATATATATATATATATAAGATATATATATATATATATATATATATATATATATTGTAACTGATTGGGCTTGATGTTTTTTCAAGCCCTATTTAAATAGACAATTATCTAAAATTTTAAATTGTAATTAAAAATAATTATTCAATGTTAAATCTAAATATAATACCAGTGGTGTGGTCTCATAATTATTAGATTATAGAATTAAAAAAATGAATTTCATAAATAAATCTTCTGAAAATGATAAAGAATTGGGCGGTTCAAGATGTGTGTTAGCCCTCTGCCAGATTGTGTGTGAGACTTTGTACATGCAGTCTGTTAGATGGATTAATTTCAATAGTGTCAAAGTAATATTTTATTTATCATCTCTTAAATAACAATATTACTGTTGTATTATTCTATTCTTCTGGTACATCTTTATTATTTAGGCATTTATTTCTTTTTTATTTCTTCTGCTTCTGTTAAAATATTAATAAAAGTTTGGGTTTTTTTTGGAGTTTTTCCTGTCTTCAGAATATTAATTGTTTATTTCAATTTTTCACTTAGAGTGCTGGACAATTCAAAAGATGTAAAAACTAGAATACTCTGTTTTCTTGTTCTTTATCTCTATATAATTCTTTAAAAAAACTCTTTCACATCTTTCATGTTGTAATCTCTTTTTTTTAATAATAGTTTTCCATCTTTTCTTCTTATTGCTAAATTATAAATATAGGGGATTTGAACTCAGAGTTTCAAGCCCCTTCACTATCCACACTACCTCATGCTACCAATACACATGACCATGCATATGCATAAAAGATAAATAATCACCAATATCCCTATTTTGTCCCAAACCAGCACTCGTCAGTTGGTCCAGACTACCATCTCCTGTATATGTATATATAATCAGTGCTCATTTTATATTAAGATAGCAAATCTTCATACTTTAATGGATATCCTTAAATCTACTCCAACCTCCAACTCTTCAGCCATCCATACCATTAAAAAATTTCAGTGTTTTTAATGGTATGGATGGTTGAAGAGTTGGAGTGGGTTAAAGCCTTCTATTAAAATGTAAGGATTTGCTATCTTAATATAAACTGAGCACTGATTATATATATATGTATGGGAGATGGTAGTCTGAACCAACTGATGAGTGCTGTTTTAGCACAAAATATGCAAATATTGGTGATTATATATCTTTTCTGCATGTGTGTGGCCATGTGAATCGATAATATGAAATAGTGTGGATAGTGAAGGGGCTTGAAAGTCTGAGTTTAAATCCCCTATATGAACAATTAGGCTCCAGGTATAAGAGTGCTTGGTATTTCAAATCTTATTGCTAAAATAAAGTTTGTCCTATTTTACAAAACTTTAATTATTCTATTCTTCTTAGCGGATCTGTTGAAAATATTTTCATATTCATTATATGTAATTCTCCTGTGTCATTCTCTTTTCTGTGCAATTGTAACATTATAGCTGTAAATGTTCAAACATTTATACAAGAAAGGTGGGCATATATACTTTTAAATTTAGTTTATTTATGCTAAGCATGCTTTTGATATGTTATGTATCATAATCATGGTTCTTTTACATTTCTATTGTCGATGTTACTTATGCATATCTGATTGTATTTAAATTTATTCAAATATATATATTGGTTTATTATTCAAGTTTATTTAAATCTTCTGATAGAGCCCACTTTTTCAAGAGAGGCTAATCTCTCAACGAGGTTGGCTGAGCATATTTATTTATAAAACAGAGCTAAGAGAAGTATTGAATACTCCTCCATATCTATTGAATACAAACAACACACATGCCATAAATTTGATTTATCTAAAGCCAGAATTATATGTACTGAGAAGGGAGGAATAAAAAGTGAAAAATCAATGACGCTTGGATTATAACCAAAGATCAATTCACCATAAATAAAAGAGGCACTAGCACCCCTCTCTTGAGTTGTGGGATGGAGTGGATTGAAGCCTGTTCATTAAAGTGTGAAGATTGACTATCTTAATATAAGCTGAGCATTGATTGTATATATGTGTGGAGATGATAATCTGGACCAATGATGAGTGATGTTTTAGCAGAAAATGCGTGTACTGGTGATTATTTATCTTTTCAGCATGTGTGCAATCAAGTGTGTCAGCAGTAAGAGGTAGAGTGGATAGTTGAGGGTGTTGTGAAAGTCTTAGTTCAAACCTCCTATGTATGACAGTGCAGATATGAAAAATCATGTAGTGAAAAAACTTCATATAATAAACTTGAATAATAAATCAATATATATATATATGAATAAATTTAAATATTATCAAGTATACATGAGTAACACTAATGTAAAAGATTAATGATTATAAATGTATTGAACGTATGCTTAGCATGAATAAAACTAACTTTAAAACTATATGTGACTATTTTTTCTGTATAAATGCCTGAACATTTATCGATATAATATTCTTTATATATATATAATAAAAATAAAATATATAACGTTAATTAACTATTTTATACAGTCTTTCACTCAGTGGAAGTACTTTCGATATTAATTACCATTATATTTGTTATTATTATTGTTGTTGCCATAGTTTTTAATTAACGGATATTATATATATATATTGTTTTGTCTCAGTAAAAAAATTATTGATAAATTACTGCTTTTTTTGAACCAGATATTTCTTTCAGTTCTTAATAAAATATCTTATTTTCTTGATGATTTCGTAGACTGTTAATATTTTTAAACAATGTTCATATTCTAAATTGAAATAGAAGTGTTTCTGAAAGTTAGAAATATTATCTATTAACATTATCTTTCTAAATAGTTTTTGTATCGCCCTAGTTTTGTGGTAAGATGTTTATCATCTCACAAATCGATTATAACTTCCTGTATTGAATGCATTAAGAACATTACAAATTTGAAATTCATATTTTCTCTTAGTCAAAATATAATCCAAATACTGCTGTATATTCATTTGGATGCTTCCATGACTATTTTTATTTAGCTTTTTTTTTTTTTTTCAAAAATAAAATTTATAATATACAGTTCTTTTCAGAGAACGATCAGACTGTGTCTTTTTTTATTTCTATCGCCATAATCCACTTTCATCGTTCAATTGTTTACCAATTCTCCCGTGACAATTTTAAAATGTTGTTTGATTTGATCAAAATAATTTTATACATCCATATAAGAATTCTCTACTTTTTCATAATAATGAGAACTTCTTGGGGTATAAACCTAAATTATCTCCATTTGATATCTTTCATTAAGTTGAATAACTAATCTTGCCACTGTGACTGATACCCATTAATCTCCACAATATTGTTCTTTTATTTATAATGCCTCTCACTCCACTCATGTTTCCAATATTTGTGCCTTTGAAATAAAGTATAAGTCCACTTTTTAAAACAACCATCTAGCCACATTTTTTTTAACTTCACAAAGTCTCCAGTTGTGCAATCTTCATTCATTTGAAAGAAATTTGGAGCTATAAGTATCTAAACAATGTGCACATGGAAAGGGGAAAATAGTGGTAACAAATTTATATATTTCAATTTGAGAAGATCCTAGAATGTGTGATTAAATTATAAGTTTGCAAAATGATGAAAGATGAGTAATTTTTCATTGTTCTCTAAAATTTACCCTCTGCTCTGAAATTGTCAAATGTGTAGAAAGTGGAAAAATTCCTATATGCTTATTTAATATAAAGAGAAGTGAATTTTAACCATTTATCAACTACATACCAGACTTTGATATTGCTGATAATTTACTTCTATTGGTGGACAGTGATAAATTAGTTAAGATTAATTTAACTTTTAATGATAAGTCAAAATATACCTGATGGATGTACTAGTTCAAAATCCATAATGTGTTATCTATGACCACTAAACATCACATGGTCACCATTCCCTATGCTTGCACTAGCTGTTAAAACAGAGATAAAACTTTTATTACAGTAGTGTCACTCAATGCAATCAGATATGGATACAAGACGGTATGTGCATAAAATCCCTGTCTAATGAGTACTCATCCAATATCACAGACTGGTTTCTAGCTTATGGCTTTCATCAGTGAAGAGCCTTGAGAGCATGCCACCTAGATCTTAGAATGTAATGCAACCCTCTAGCAGTCACCTTTAATCCTTTTAGCTAATTATAAAACCATGAATCCAAAATCAAAACACAACGTTTTCAGTCCAAGCTCATTCACTTGCGTAGTCAAAAAATCCAAGACCAGATCAATATCTATACATTTTGGTGTTTTTTTAATAACCATAGTCACTATCATCCCATTGGGCAGGATTGATATTAAACCATTAAGTATCACTATGATCTATACATTTTGGTGCCTTTGGTTCTTTAATAACCCTAGTCACTATCATCCCACTGGAAAGGATTGATAGTAAAACATTAAACATCACATGATAAACATCAAGAGGTCATGTGACATTCAATGATTTAATACTAATCCTACCCAATGGTATGATTATGATTATGATTATAAAAGAACCCAAGGCATCACAATGTATAGATACTGAACTAGGTTCAGATTTATCTGATAATACATGTGGATGAGCTTGGACTGAAAACATTATTGTGTTTTCATTTTAGACTCAGAACTTTATAGTTAACTAAAAAAGGTAAAAGATGAATGCTGGAGAGTTGCATTAGATCCTAATATTTAAATGCAGTGATTTCAAATCTAAGGCTCCTCACTGTTGAAAACCAGAAGGTACAAATTAATCTGGGGGTGTTGGATGAATAGGCACTAGAAAGGGATTTAAGCACAAAACTATTTGTATCTATTGACTACTTTAGCTTGCACTAGGTGGGTTACTGTATGGCGAGTTTTGCCTTCTGTTATAACCATGACCTTGATGTGTTTATTTGATATTTCTTTATTATTTGTATTATTTACTTTAATAAAAACATTATTAATTAATTAAATTTGGTCTGTTTTCGTTTTAGTTCCATTCTTGCATAGATAAATAATTTTATATGTTTAGTTAGGTATGACTGGGTATTATATGCTGAAACCATTATTAGTGTCTGCCTTTTCTGAAAGCCAGACAAAGAAGTTTTTTTGCATTAATTAACTAAGAATTGTTTTAAGAAGCTTTAGCTCTTACATATACCATGTTGCATTCAATCACATTAAATGAGCACACTGTAGTTTGGACTTTTCCAGATTTGAACATAGAATAATAGTTGTGGCTAAAGGTTTGTCAATGGTTAGTAATTATACAACTGCCTTAGTGAAACATGTATTTTATAGAATAAAAGTGTAATTGAATATGTTGATGACTGTAAGTTTTTATGAGTGAAAGAGAGATGCATGTTGTAAGATTCTTTGAAAAAATGTACTTTAAAGCCTTCTGTGGTTGGTGGTTTTACACACATCAAGATATCTGCATCCACTTCATTGGTGCTTTTGTTTCGCAATTGCTCCGTGTTGTTCATTGCAGCGATAAAATGATAAATTTAAGAGCTAAAGAACTATGTATCAGTCAAGCATTGGAGGCCGAATGGTCAGCACAGCCGCATTACAAGCAGCTATCTCGGGTTTGCGGATTCACTTTCCAGCCGATGATTTGACACATGAAAAAAAAAAGAACTACGTATCAAAGCACAATATGCTGCTTTTGGTGATCAAATGGCAAATGCTCTCCTGGGTGATATATCATTCGATTATTCATATCAACCGTTTAAATTCTAAAAATTCAGATAAGCTTAATTTAATAACATTCATATTTTAGTCGAATTTAATTCTGCAACTGTTTTTAGTGGCAATAAGTTAGAAAATAGATATTTACTGTTTTTTAGTTTAATATTTGGATTTTGGCATTATCTCCGTGCATTCCATTAAAAACTTAAGATGATGATGATGATGATGATGATTATTATTATTATTATTATTATTATTTTAATAGCAGTGCTGTCTCAAATGTATTTAACTGTTGTTAGTAAGCTCACTCAAAGTGCCGGGATTATTTTGACAATAGAATATTTTATTTTGATAAGTTAAAAAGACATTTTAAATACTCCTCGTCTTATTATTCAAACCAAACATGTAATAAATATATAAAGAAAAGATTTTAAGTCCTTTTTCTTAATAAGTTTGTTTTCTTTAAATATCAAGTAAAAATTCTTGTCTTAAAAAAAAAAAAACGTCTATGATTTTGGCGAGGTTTTTTTTCCCAACAGTTTTAGAGTTTAATTTACTTTTTTATATACACATATATATATATTCAAGGTTTTTACTTTTATCATCGCATGTTTTATCTCTATCCCATGACCCAAGCATCTATAAACGCATAAACCCACCATGCACGGATTTTTGAACCACATCATTTTTTAAATGAGTTCGACATAAAAACGTGGTTTAATTTAATTTAATTTCATATCTATATTAGTTGTATTTAAAACTTCCATTCCACTATACATTTCTGAAACATAAAAATAATGACATCTAAAGAGAGCAGCTATGCCCGCCTCCTCAAGATAGCTGAACAAGTACTCACGAGATGATACTGTTCACAATCTCTTACATATAACTTCCATCATTTATTCAGTATTTAAAGACATCAAATTATTACAGTTTAATTTATAAGTGCCAAACTTTCTAGATTTACATCTTTGACAGGAAGTATTTTATATCAATAAACTAATGATTATTACTAATCATTTATTAAACCAAAGATATATATATATACACTAATTAAACCAAAGATTATTCATATATGCTACATGATGCAATATGTATTCGTCTTATTTTGCTGGTATAATTATGAATTAAGTGTGCCATGCAGGAAATCATAAAATGCTACATGTTATTTCAGCATCACAGTTTGCCCATTTCTGTTTTAACTTGTAACTAAACATATCTAAATCTTTATATGTAACTCTTAAAATTCATAATTACAATCTAATATTTTAAAACTGAAAATGGAATTTGCTCCTGTCAAAAAAACACCTTTCTTCCATTGACAGGCATGATATGAACTATGTAGAGCAGTTTTTTTAATTTATAGTTATAATATTTGTCATTGTTCTGTTACCATGATATCACTGGTCATATGGTTAACATTCTTATCATGTGCTTTATCTCATAGCAAGCTTTATTAGTTTTGTCTTTGCATATAAATCCTATTAAATAAAATATCATTTCCAAAGGCCTGAGAATGCCTAATTAAGATATAAAGAGTGTATTCTATTTATCAGAATCCATTGCCTCTATTATATTAATATTTTAAAATGTCACACGAAGAAGAGAGAAGAATGCCACTCAATACATTGTGGATATACTAACCCATGTGCTACAGTTGAATATATTTGGAAAGTTTAAGTAAAGTTTAAATTATATCTAAAGAGATTCATTCCAACATTTAAGTACAATTGAAATGAGCATCACAGACTTTTAGGCAAACAATACAGTAATGTGTCTGATGTATAACGGGATTAATACGATTATTGAGTACGAAATACGATCTTAAGCAACATAATCACACTTATAATAAAGCATTAGAAGATTCGGTTTATTCTGTTTTTTATATTCATCAATCTTCCACTGGGCATATTTTTGCCCACAATCTTTTGAGATATTAATGCATGAAATTGCAGGATAAAAAGCATAAAATTAAATAATGTTATAAAATCAAAAATATTCCTTATCCAATAAATTCTAAATTGACTAGTTTGTCTACTAGTTCATCCTGGTCTAAATAATAGCCGATTTGATGTTCATCGATTAGTTTTTTTCTATGCAGTTTATTGCCTGGGAACGACTTAGGTTGAAGCGCTGGGCGTTATTGTATTATTTGTTTGTTTAAAATTATATAAAATATTAGTGACTCTGTCAGTAACAACAGGAGTGTTTTATTATTATTATTATTATTATTATTATTATTATTATTATTATTATTATTATTATTATTATTATTATTATTATTATTATTATTATTATTATTATTATTATTATTATTATTATTATTATTATTATTATTATTATTATTATTATTATTATTATTATTATTATTATTATTATTATTATTATTATTATTATTATTATTATTATTATTATTATTATTATTATTAAGAGTATTGAAAGTAAATTACAGGAACAAAAGAACAAACTGAAGTGAAGCTATATTGGAAGAAATCAGAATATAAAATGTCTATAAGGTAATCGCATCAAAAGGATGGATGAGATATAGAATTTTCTAGGCTGCTGTGAAGAAGAGATAATGTATTCGGGGGAAACTGGATCTGCAAAACTGATACTAGTGAAAAATATTGATGATGGTTTAATATTTATGGGTATTATTTTTTATTTATATTAGTTATAAATATAGGGGATTTGAACTCAGACTTTCAAGCACTCTTCAACCATACACACTATCTCATACAACTGATACACATGACACACAAATGTAGAAAACATAAATAATCATCATATATGCATTTCGTGCTAAACCAGCACTCATCAGTTGGTCCAGATTATCATCTTCCACATATATATATAATCAGTGCTCAGTTATATATATGTGTGTGAGAGAATAATCTGGGACAGCACGAAATACGTCTGTCGGTGATTAATTATAATTTCTACATGTGTGTAGTCATGTGTATCAGTTGTATGAGATAATGTGGATGGTTGAAGAATTCTTGAAAATCTGAGTTCAAATCCCCTATATTTACAATTCAGCTCCAGGTTTGTGAAGAGTGCCTGGTTTTCAAATATTTATATTAGATATGTGCATAAGATTAATAATCAGTTTACTAATAATTTTATTAGTATTCATTGAGTGTAATATAATAATTGTCATATAAAAAAATGCTATACGGATTTATTACTTGGGAGTTCGTAATTTCAGCGCCAGATTTGTGATCGGGAGTACATAAAAATTCGACGCCTGATCAGAGACCGCCAAAATCCATCCAGCGACAGTCGAACACTCTACCTACTGCGCCAAATCGCGCAGGGAATAACACATTTTTTCGTGCAATAAATTTGATGTGATAAATGAATTCTCTTCTGAATATAACAATATGTGTATAGCTATCAGATTAAAAAACGTATAAAAATAGAATGATTTTAAAGAATGGTTTTAAAGCAAATATGTAAAGAAAAAATCTTTGCGAGGAATAACTTTCCATAATAAAATGAAACTAAAAAAACCATTTACTGGGAAACTTAAATTTTTTATCTGTCGATAGGTGTATTAAAAAAGCACAATAAAAAAAAATCGATAAATCAAACTTTATTAAACAACACGAACTTTAGATTTATTTTAATAATCTAACAAAATATTATCATTGTTCTTCAAAACTGACATTTCTTATCATGTATGTTCAGTAAAGTACGCTATAGATTGAAGGTTTAGAGAATATGAAATATTACGACTCAAGTGGGAAAAATAAAAGAATTTAAAGCCATATTTCATTTATGTAATTAAATTTTAAATACGGGACTTAATATAATTTTTATTCTAATATTTGAATACAAGTATTAATGTATATACTGAATTTTTAGATGTAATTAATTAGAGGAGATTTGAACACAAATTTTTCTGCTCCGTTTAGCTATCCACTTCTTATATAACAGATACATATAATCACATACATGTGAAAAAGATAAATGATCTCCAATATACTTATTCGTGCTGAACCAGCATTCTTCAATTAGTCCTGATCACCATCTCCCCCACACGCATATAGTTTATATTAAGATAGCAAATATTCAAACTTTAATGGACAGGCTTCAATCTTCTCTACCCTCCAATTCTTCAGCCATCCATATTATTGAAAATCTAATGATGGAATAATCAATTTCTTTGTTTTTTTTCCTCATATGTCATAGCATCGGCCGGGATGTGAACCCACACCCGTCTGCAACCAACTACTTGCTTGCAAGGCGGGTGCGATGACCTCTCGGCTAACAACGCTTGACATCAAATTCCTTGTTGATGCCAATATAGTTGTCATGCGCATGTTGACTTTAAGACAGTCTGTATTTAAATGGACATATTAACATCCTATATAGGAGGGGTCAGAGTGACCCAAGGTCAACTTGGGTATTACAACAATATTGGCATCAATGGCTTTGAGCATTACATCATCATATTTTCAATTAATATGGATGGCTAAAGAGTTGGGGTGGGGGTGGAGAAGATTGAAATCTGTCTATTAAAGTTTGAAAATATACTATCTTGATTCAACTGAGTACTGATTATATATATATGTGTGTGTGTGGGAGATAATGATCTGGACCAAGGGAGCTTAAAAGTCTGTGTTCAATCCCCTCTAATTATATTTATTATTCTAGTAAACGTAGGTTAAAATGTTTGATTTAATATATATATTTGTAGTATTATGAAGCAAAGGGATAAATAGAAAAACATTATCATCTGATAGAATAAATAGTTATCAATTAACATTAAATTAAAAAATATAAAAATAAAATCAATTAATATAGAAGGAATATAAAAGGAGCACAAGGGAATCAGCATAGAATAAAATAAGTACTTATAATATGTTACATCACCAGCATTATACAAGAATAATTAACAGCATGACTGGACTAAAAGAGATTGTATATCAAAAGGAAGGTTAATTATTTGTCCACTGACCACTTGGGGCATAATGGAAAATAATCATCTGGATGCTCATACTTAAGTGTTAAAGAGACTATCATAATAAATAATGCTGGAATTCTACTATATGCTGATTATTGTCAATGGTCTGGCCATATGGAGTGTACAGACCAATTATCAACTAACTTCTAATTTGTATAAAAATAAAGTACAGTGAATGAACTTTAAAGGGGGTCATGACTTGGGAACCATCCAGAATTTGGAAGTCCAAACACAAACATAAACCCTGCATAAATATAAATTAACCATTATTGCTCTAGAGTTAGCTCAGGATCAAAAGAATCTATGAACTGTGATGACAACCAAGAGAATATATATATATATATATATATATATATATATATTCTCTTGGTATATATATATATATATATATATATATATAAATATAAATATATATATATGCTTAATATATTTTAATTTAATTAGACTTACTTAAATGTAAATAAGTCCTATAAAGCACTATGCAATAATGAATTACAAATCACATATACTGCTTATTCATAGAACAGAGAGCTAGAGAAATTAAGACATTAATCCTATTATTTAACAATTATTTAATGAAATTAACTCAACATCAACCATTATCAATTCACTGCAGGATGAAGATCTCTCCAAGTTCAATCCATCTTCTCCGATCTTTAGTTTCTCTTCTCCACATCACCCCTGCACATTTTCTTATTTCATCCATCCATTTCACATGTGGTCACTTTCTGGGTCTTTCACAATCTCTTGGAATCCAGTTTAAGATTTCAATTGTCCATCTATTATCATCTCTTCTAGCAATATGTCCAGTCCACCTGTTTGTTCTCTTACCCATATATAGCATTTTCTATCTCTTCTTGTTATTCCCAATATGCATCTCTCCATTCTTCTTAGAGTAGTCAGAAGTCTCTGTATTGCTCTTCTATTAAGTGTCCAAGTCTTAGATCCATAAGTAAGAACTGGTAAAAAAACATTTATTAAAAACCTCCCTTTTCAAACACATAGGTATATTTCCTTTTATTATCAACTTATTTCTACCACAAGCACTCCAAACAAGTTTAATTGTATGATTAATTTCATCCATTATGTTTCCATCTGTATTAATAATCTGACCAAGGTATTTGTAAATGTTAACTTCTTCTAATACATCATAATCAATCTTTATTTTCATATTTTGAAAAAATTCATTAAACATTACTTTAGTCTTTTTAACATTTATCTTTAGTCCTACTTTTCTACTTTCATCTGATAACTCCTGCAACATTTCCTGCAGCTCTAAAGCATTATTTGCAAAAACAATAAAATCATCTTCAAAATCTAAATGACTTAAATTATCTCCATTTACTTTCACTCTTTTAGTTTTCCATTTTAATCCATAAAATACTAATAAATAAGAAATAATAAAATTCAGAAATGATATGACAATATCAAGTCTAATACATTTTTATAAAAAAAAAAAATTATATAGCAAAAATCTGTTATTAAGTTACCTTTTTTTTTTTTCCCCAACGCAAGACTACTTTTTTTTTTTCAAGAGCTAAAGCTGAAAAACAACACTTTACAGCAAAAAATAAGAAAACTGTTAAATTAGGTAATATCATCTTTTTTTTTTCTTATGAAATTGAAAAGGTCCTAAACAATTACATTTTGGAAAGAAAAACTAAAGAAAAAACGTTTCCATAAAAAACAAAAGCGTTGGTGATCGAGAGGTCGGCACAATCGCCTTACAAGCAGTTGTCCAGGGTTAGCGGGTTCGTTCCCAGCCGGTGCTATGACACATGGGAAAAGAAGGACTATATTTATTTATTATTACTTATGCTAAAAATTATTTGCAATTGTAGATTTATAAATAAAAATGTGTAAATAAAGATGTGCACATCAACTATACCTTACTTTACATGTTTCATTCCTTTAGCATTTCTTTTGTAGTTTTCTTTGTTTCTTTCATGTTGGTTTTTCTTCTTGTAAGTGTCAAATGTGAAATTTAAATAATTGCTTTTTTTTAGAAGTTCTATTAACTTTTATTTTGTAGGGTCAAATTTCCATTATAACTTCTTCATCAACACATATTTTCAGGATAGATAAACAGCCAAATTGACCCATTTTCCAATTATTTCCAGGTTAGTACAGACTGAATTTATTTACTTTCTAATAATTTTTAGGTCAGGCTAATGCAGACTGCAACAATCATGTTTTGGATGAAAAACAAAGCTTGTTGCAGATTTATCTTAGAGTTAATCTCCTTTTCCTTTTTTTTAGTGAATAGTGTAATGGTCACTCAATCCATCTTTAATCATGGAGGATACCTGACAGATCACTGCGCATCTGAAAAATTTGTTTACTGTGATCAAAAATGGATGAGGATGATGGTCTGTGCCGACTAGACACAGGTAAAAAGCAAGAAGTCTTAAATATTTTTCAGACAATTGAGAAATATAAGCACTAAGACAAACGCCAATCAAATCAAGTTTAAATAATTTTAAAGTTTTATTAAGAGTAATATAAAATCTTAAAATAAAGATTTGCATACAGTGAATACGGTTCTATCAGATGTGTACTAACAAAAAAATTAAACATCAATGCTCTGGCAGACAGACTAATTTTCCAATAAAGAGTTAAAAGGAGGGAAGGATTTTCCTTCACCTGGCAATTCACTTAAACAATTCAGGTTTCCTTATTCAAAAGTTCCAAAATGAACAGGAAAGTTTCTTGCATGAACCAACGAACCAATATGGATGAGCATCACTGGCATTTTGACTAATGACATCATAATGTCCACAAAACTACTGCATTGAAAAATCATGTTTAAGATCTCCACAGTTGGCTACCATGCAAGAACACAAAAATAGTAAATGAATACGACGGAGTTTAATATGACGGAGTATGAATTATAAAACGAGAGAAAACTTAGATCTCAAATTTAAGAAAATAAGAAACTTAGAAAATACTCCAGCATAAATGATTTAAAATTAATAAAACATTAAATATTTAATTTAAGGAAAACTGACATTTAAAACTGGGGAAACACCAACTAAACGATTGGCCAAAACTAGACCGAGAATAATAATTAAAAAATCACAATACAAGACAGGTAAGTAATTAGAAAACCAGTTATCTCTGCCCAAGCACTTATCAAGAAAGTGAAGTAATTAGAATTACAAATAATTTTACAAACTAAATTTTCAGTACACGCTCTGACAAATAAATTTAAAGCAAAGAAAATAAAAGAGCAAATAAATCTAGCAAACAAAATACTAAAATTTGACATAGATTTTTATAAGTTAATTTATCAGAGAGTGTATACAAACTGAAAATATGAAAACATTAAATGCCTTAGCAGAAAGAAATGTTCCATCACCTAAAATTTAAATGGGAATTAAGAGCATCTTCCTGCTGGTGATTTATAAAAGAACAATTCCAGTTTTCTAATTCAGAGATATAAAAACAATATGGTCTTGTAGGAAATCAATGAAATAGCACCGATGAGCATTTCTTGCCCCAGAATAATGCATTAAGACCAGAGTGTCATTTTGTCAGCAGGACAGCCTATGATACAACACTTTTAAGGAGATTCAGGGTTGATTCACACATACAAGACAAGAAAAATATAATTACGATCCTATGTAATCTAGAAAAGAAGAAACAAAATCTCCAACTGCAGAAAAACTAGAATAACAATAAACACGATAAACAGCCAGCCAAAAGATTTGCGGTTTACAAAAAGTATAAACACAGTAATTTAAATTAATTATTGGATGATAACATAAGGATAGGTGAGCAAATTAAAATTACGAAAAACTGCTAAAGCATTTAGCACTAGTTAATAAAATAAAGGGAGACATATTAAGAATATAAACTATAGTCTCACAGTACACTCTCCAATAAACAAAATTGAAAACAAACTTGGAATTTTAAAACTAAGATTCCAAGACACACTATAAACACAAAGAAAAGCAAATGCATATAAAACTTATTAGATTAAATAATTAATAAAACTTTATACTTTATACATATTTTAGATTGTATGGCATTGTGCTGTCGCATTCATGCTGCATTGAATACATCGATATATCAGATAGACTGACATTGGGTTGACTGCAGACTTTTGGCCTAAGGTTAAATTAAGGGATAGAATATTTTCTTTTCAAATGCAATCTATGTAGTCTATTCATACTCGATGCTCTAATAAAATATTAAACTCATCTGTGCGAACTTCAAAATAAAAGGTTAAAAAAATGTAAATTAAATTTTAAAGTAAAGTTCTAATGTTTTATAAAAGGAAAATTATTAAAGTAAAGGTTAGACTAAATTAATAATTCTAAATCTTATATATGTTCAAATAAATGTCTGTGTTAATTACTGACAGTGGCTTATTTTATATTTTTTTTAATATTTAAATTTTTTTTTGATAAGAATTTATATTTTATAAATCTGTGTCTCCATGAGCTAGTGGCATTGGACTGACAGTCGGAATAAAATATATGTGTAAAAGTTGGATCTTTAACAGTGCGTATCTGCCTACTCTATAAATTTTCTAGGTTCAAGTAGCCTAGTGGTGCTCTGTAGTGTAGATACGGTAAGACTCGATTGATCTCCAGAAACTCCGATCATTATAATATATATATAAATGTACCCTTGAAGGTTTTTGCAATAATATATATTGCAGAGGCTTTTACTATATGGTGAAACTGAACTGATTTCAGACCCATATAACTGTCTAGCTTGTTTAACTAGATTTGATGATATTTACGTATCTGAAAAATTCATGCTTGCAAGCTGATAGAAACATGTTTCATAAATGCTGAGCTTAGAGTCAGTGTTTAGATCTAGTTTCTAGTCCCTACCCTTCACTGATGATATCCAATTAGCTTGAAATCAGCTGATCTGAAGGTGGAGACAACGAAAGAGATATTAAATTCTGTCTCTCTTGGCATTTATGTAAACAAAGCTTGTACAAAGATATTGGTAAAGTTCCATCTAGTGATCATATATATATATATATATATATATATATATATATATATATATATATATATATATATATATATATATATATATATAAATATATAAAATTATAAACATAAACACTGCTTTACCTGTTGAAAGAATTAAAATGTATATGCTCGAAGTAAAAAGAATGTACCTCTTCAAATATTCAAAATAAAATTATATTTTTTATCATGCATGAATGAAGGCAAAATGCATGCATAATTTTTAGGCTTGTGAAGTGTGCCTAGTCTTCAAATATTTATATATATATTATTAAAAGCCAGTCAACACTTAGACAATCCCAATATCAATATCAATCAACAATTTCAAACAGTTGTCAAGGCAACCTTCTTTTAACAATAAAGGCAGAATATTATTATCTGGGTTCATCTGTGTGGTAACATATTGATAGGTTGGCTGGATCACATAGACCACATATTGGGTAATAATTATTATAAAAATTGTAGAGGTGCAATAAGCATTGACATATAACAAGATTGAAAGTTCTACCAATAGGAAATGGAAATATTTTAAAAATAAAATGATAAAAGAAATTATTATTTTATTTAGAAGAATTTTATAAAGACTTTTAATCTCAATAGTTTCTGGCTTTTATTATTTTATGATTTTATTTTTAAAATTTTCTGTGCCTGTGTTCTTTTGGTTAAATTTTCATTCTAATTCCATATAAATTCTTACAGCTCCTCTATACCAACATTTTTATAGTAACCACTATGCAGTTAGAGACCTGTATGGCCCAGACCAAATGTCAGTAGGTAGTACTATAATTCATAAATGGATGAACCCAGATATGTTATTTACATCTGTAATCCATGAAAATCATTTTAATATATATATAACAAATATCAAATACCCCACTGCAAGATAAAAATTATTTCAATAGCCTCTTGTAAAGAAAAGTTAAAACGTATATAGATAGATAAAAAAAATATCCTCTAAATATTCCACTATAAATAAAGATCCTTTCAATATCTTTTTATAAATAATTCTAATTGAAAAAAAATTCACCGGGTTAATCAAACGTCAATTAATAAGAATATTTCTATTTTTTTTTTTTCGTGGTAAGATTATCTAGCTATTCATTTATCAACTGCAAAGTATCAGATATTCCATCTACTTAGTTTGGGAGGGGGGGATCTTCAAGATTTAATTAAGTTCAAATACCACATTGTTAGTGTGGGTAGATACCCTAACCGCCACTACAAGGACTGAACAGACACACATATATATATTCATTTTCTGTACCTATAATTTTAGCTATAATAATTATATTTATAAAGCGCATACTCGTTACTTAATGTTTTTTTCAGGCGTATAGTCTTAAGGTTGTAGCCTTAATAAATATTAATTTTAGCTATGTAAATTGTTTCGCACTAAGTATTTAATTGATATTTCAAATTGTCTTAAAAAACTGTGATTTATGTCACCAACCAATCCAAATATTTGAGTTTTTAAAATACACTGATTATTACTTTCAAGTCAAATCCATTAATAATTTTACGATTCTGAGAGTGACAAGTACAATTGAACTTGTAATTAAAGTTGATATTAAAAAGGTCCTTGTACCAAAGTTAAATCTGTAATTATTGATTTTTTAAACATTACTGATTGATATAATTTATTACACTAGTATTTAGTTTATCTGTGTAAAAATATAGTAACCTTTTTTTTTCTTTCTGATATAAATAAAAAACGATATTTACACTTATTTTTAATCATTTTGAAAAATTACATTAGTTTGATTATATTTTCTCGAATGAATTTAGCTGTCACTAATTTCTATATCACATCATTCATTCGGTTTATTACAATAAACAGAAGCTCCTTCTCTTTCTCTGCTTTAATATAATTTCTATTCCTAGATATTTTGGCATATGCCTTTATCAATACGGACTTTGAATCCAAGCTAAAAACAGTTCAACTTTTTAATGAACTCCTTTTTAACTATCAAACTAATAGTATTATATTACAAAGAAAATTTTAAAGTAAAATATATACTTATTAAATTACTAAAATATATACTTACTGAAGTAATATCAGACTTATATAACTCTTTTATTGAAGTATTAAAATTTCTTTCCACTTCTTCTCCTTATTTGTATTGGTTAATTATATAAGCCATATACTTTTTAATTAACACTTTACAATGCAATTTTAACATATGATTTATTTCTTCTTGCTTATAGTTTCAATTACCATACAGTCATTATCAGAGCTACAACATTTAAATGTATACAATTAGTACATAACCACACACACACACACACACACACATATATATATATATATATATATATATACAAATATACATACACATATATAATTATAAATGAGCTTTTAAACTGTATTTTAAACTATGGATTTTTAATATTTTAAAAATACTAATATTCTTTTATTTGATATTTATAATCAATTAATTTTCTTTATATAAAATTATATATACCGATGTATATATGTGTGTCTAGTGGGGTATTAATTGTATATGTTTAAATATTGTAATTCTGGTGATGACTTCAGGGCAAGCAAGAAGAAATATATCATATGTTAAAATTGCATTGTAAGTTGATAATTAAGAAGTATATGGTATATTATATAACTGTAAAAGCAGCATGGCTTGGGTTCAGAACCATGGTGCCTTTTTAAATTTAGACTAATAGCTTGATAATAAAAAAAGAAGTCACTGCCAGATACGTAATTTTTTTTTCATATGTCAAAGCATTGACCGGGAAGTGAACCTGGGCCAGCTACTTGGAAAGCTGCTTTGCTAACCGCTAGACTGCCAATGCTTGACAGATACATAATTGCATTAATTTCACCTTTGAATCCCAAATATTTATTGGTAAAAACAAAATACAGAAGTCAATCTGGTTCCGCTATTTACTCGAGCTTACAATAGATGGAGCTAGAGTAGAAAAAGAAGAAATGTTCTAAAATAGTTTTTGCAGAAGAGAGAACTTGTAAAAATAATCTTATCTCTTATATAAAATTCCTATTTTGTCTATTGTCTGAATGAATGTTGTCCACAATGCTATTTAATCCGTTGCTTTAACAAATTACAAAAATTATGAATTTGACAGCATCGAAAAAAAACAATAAATAATTATACATAACTAAACTGTAATTAATATTATGAGCATTTCATACCCATTAATAAAAAATGCTTGGAAAAAAATCAGTATATGGCTTTTTACTACAGTACAGAACTGAATAGGTATAGTATTTAAATTTTAAAAAAATGTTACAAAAACGACTTTTCATGCTGGCTACATTTCTCATATTTATTTCTAAAGTACACCTGGCTCTCTTTTTACACGGATTTATTTAATGCGATTTTGAAGTTATGCGATTCACATTTCTCAGGAAGATGAACTCCGATAATGCGCTATTACTTTAAATAATAAATTTTGCGCACTTACATCATATTGAAAGTAATAGCACATTATTGGAATTTGACTTTCATCTTAGTAATTTCAATATTTTCAGTGCTTTATAATAGTAAGATTTTATGCAATGATGAAATTAAAATCATGATTTTCACATTGTATGTATACACACATTAAATTTTACAAGATTATAAAGTAAATTTGTTCAAACATTGTGCGTGTTCATTTTGCATTTTAAATCACATTCTGTTTTTGCTTTTTAAAAAAGAATGTAATCAATTCTTAATCATTTAGTGTCCGCAAGTTTATTTTTAAAAGGTGAGTAATAGCAGTGGGCACAATTAAATTTGATAATTAAAAATTAAAATCTGATATTTAATTGTAATTAACAATTTAAAAATTACTTATGGTGACTTGATGTGAAATTTGATTTTTAAACGGAATTGAAAATTAAAAAATTAAAGACAAAAATAAAAATTTAATCTTTAGTTGTTAATTTCATAAACAATTAATAAAATCATCATCTCAAAGATTAATTACTAATTATGTTGTCACCAGAAAACCATTGGCACAACATGAGTGTGAAGTTGGTGCTAGTTGTATTTCCTCTTGTGAAAAATCTGATTTTTTACCAGTTTGCAAACAAACGTGTTTTTCGGCAAATAGCGATAATAATTAAAATATGTATAAAAAATGTAAATTACTGTACTGTAAATTATGCATAAAAATATATTATTTTGAATAAAATTAAATATTATAGGTAAAAAAAGTTTGTCTTGTATCAATTTTTTTCAAATTTGAAATTTTTTATTAGTCATATTTTATTTTCTTATTTTTTTTTGCACGAATTTTAAAGTAATTTTACGTTGGTGCTTTGCTTTTACAAGATTTTTGAAAAATCACAGTCCATATCCCCCCTTTTTTAAGGTGAGTTACGTCTATTTTTGTGCGATTTCGTTTGCGCGTGTTTTCTGAGGAACCTATCTATCGCATAAAACGAGACCCAGTTGTATTAAAATTTTGTTAATTTACATTAAATCTTACAATTTTTCATTACAGCAACTAATTAAAAACAAATGTGACCCTTATGTAGGCTGGATACATATAGTTTATAAATAAATGTCAATGTTTTATTTATAAATCACAACATAATTAAAGGCTTATTAAAATAAATGCAGTTGCAAAAATTTAAATAGAGAAAAATTTAGTTGGTCTACAATTTAGGCAGATAAAGACTATTTATACATTTAATATTTTTAATAATCCCACTGCTTAATGCTAAACTGAAATAAATATTCAAATATTAAATTACCCCACATGGTCAAGAAATTCAGCACTACCCTCTGTGAATCAAATATGTAAATAAATTGGAGTTCGTATTTCAAAATAGCTAGCCTTTAAAATGATACCACTTTGAAATTGTATGTTATTAGAGCTTAAATACTGAATTAGTTCATATTTCAATATTTAAGATCTAATAGAATACAATTTAAAAGTGGTATCATTCTGAGGCTGGTTATTTTGAAATATGGACTCTAATATATGTATATATTTGTTTCTCAGAGGATGGTGTTGAGTTTCTTATCCATGTGGGGTGATTTAATATTTGGATATTTATTTCAGTTTAGCATTAAGCACTGGGATTATATATAATTGTGTTAGGTGTCTCAAAGATTAAAATTACTAATGTTTAGTTTTGTCTTTATATAATAACAACACATTTGTTTACTAGCAATGTTAAGATTGTTTTATTTAAATTTCAAGCTCGTTGTTTGAATTAGTTCGTATTTCAATATTTAAAATCTAATAGCATACGGTTTCAAAGGGATATCATTTTAAGCTGGCTATTTTGAAATATGGACTCTATTATATTTATATGTTTTACAGAGGATGGTGCTTAGCCATATGGGGTGATTTAAAATTTACCAGAGTGGATCTGATACAATAGTTCCAGGATGGATTATTAAATGTGGAGAAAACAAGATAAATTTACCTTTGTTATTTAAATGAATGTTGCACTCAACCTACCAGTTGATTTTACAGATGTCACATGACTTTCCAGTAATCTGGATTTATTATCTTCTAAAGCCTACTTACATAGTTGTGATACATTTAATCAGCCATTCCAGCTATTGTGTGCTTTTTTTACGAGTGTTAAATAATAAATGAGTACTTTCCCTTACAACACAAGATATAGTATAAGCATTTGGGCTGGATTGAATAAGTGGATTCATTTTATTCTTTCCTAAATACTATATCTTGTTTTGGAAGTGAAAGTACTCATTTATTATTTAACAATCGTAAAAAAAGCACACAATAGCTTGAATGGCTGATTAAATGTGTTACAATCAGAAACAGCGCGAAAAATAAATGTTTATTTACATATGTTTAAAGTTTCATTTGTGAGTGATGTCTAGTAAATTCTAGATAATTTTGTCGACATCATTCATTCAGATATCGTAAACAGTGGTTTAAAGTGAGTGGTCTATCCTCACACTTTCACTTACAGTACTTAAGATTTGCCCATATTTAAGCATTTGGGGTGGATTGAATAAGTGGATTCATTTTATTCTTTCCTAAATACTATATCTTGTGTTGGAAGTAAAAGTACTCATTTATTATTTAACACTCGTAAAAAAAGTGCACAATAGCTTGAATGGCTGATTAAATGTATTACAATTAGAAACAGCGCTAAAAATAAATGTTTATTTACATATGTTTAAAGTTTCATTTGTGAGTAACGTCTAGTAAATTCTAGATAATTTTGTCGACATCATTCATTCAGATATCATAAACAGTGGTTTAAAGTGAGTGGTCTATCCTCACACTTTCACTTACAGTACTTAAGATTTGCCCATATTTAAGCATTTGGGGTGGATTGAATAAGTGGATTCATTTTATTCTTTCCTAAATACTATATCTTGTGTTGGAAGTAAAAGTACTGATTTATTATTTAACACTCGTAAAAAAAGTGCACAATAGCTTGAATGGCTGATTAAATGTATTACAATTAGAAACAGTGCTAAAAATAAATGTTTATTTACATATGTTTAAAGTTTCATTTGTGAGTAACGTCTAGTAAATTCTAGATAATTTTGTCGACATCATTCATTCAGATATCGTAAACAGTGGTTTAAAGTGAGTGGTCTATCCTCATACTTTCACTTACAGTACTTAAGATTTGCCCATATTTAAGCATTTGGGGTGGATTGAATAAGTGGATTCATTTTATTCTTTCCTAAATACTATATCTTGTGTTGGAAGTAAAAGTACCCATTTATTATTTAACACTCGTAAAAAAAGTGCACAATAGCTTGAATGGCTGATTAAATGTATTACAATTAGAAACAGTGCTAAAAACAAATGTTTATTTACATATGTTTAAAGTTTCATTTGTGAGTGATGTCTAGTAAATTCTAGATAATTTTGTCGACATCATTCATTCAGATATCGTAAACAGTGGTTTAAAGTGAGTGGTCTATCCTCACACTTTCACTTACAGTACTTAAGATTTGCCCATATTTAAGCATTTGGGGTGGATTGAATAAGTGGATTCATTTTATTCTTTCCTAAATACTATATCTTGTGTTGGAAGTAAAAGTACCCATTTATTATTTAACACTCGTAAAAAAAGCGCACAATAGCTTGAATGGCTGATTAAATGTATTACAATTAGAAACAGCGCTAAAAATAAATGTTTATTTACATATGTTTAAAGTTTCATTTGTGAGTGATGTCTAGTAAATTCTAGATAATTTTGTCGACATCATTCATTCAGATATCGTAAACAGTGGTTTAAAGTGAGTGGTCTATCCTCACACTTTCACTTACAGTACTTAAGATTTGCCCATATTTAAGCATTTGGGGTGGATTGAATAAGTGGATTCATTTTATTCTTTCCTAAATACTATATCTTGTGTTGGAAGTAAAAGTACCCATTTATTATTTAACACTCGTAAAAAAAGCGCACAATAGCTTGAATGGCTGATTAAATGTATTACAATTAGAAACAGTGCTAAAAATAAATGTTTATTTACATATGTTTAAAGTTTCATTTGTGAGTGATGTCTAGTAAATTCTAGATAATTT
This sequence comes from Epiperipatus broadwayi, assembly GCA_028023455.1. Lineage (NCBI taxonomy): Eukaryota > Metazoa > Onychophora > Udeonychophora > Euonychophora > Peripatidae > Epiperipatus > Epiperipatus broadwayi. The sequence continues at coordinate 337,545 of JAQFVV010012484.1, forward strand.
TGTCAACATCATTCATTCAGATATCGTAAACAGTGGTTTAAAGTGAGTGGTCTATCCTCACACTTTCACTTACAGTACTTAAGATTTGCCCATATTTAAGCATTTGGGGTGGATTGAATAAGTGGATTCATTTTATTCTTTCCTAAATACTATATCTTGTGTTGGAAGTAAAAGTACCCATTTATTATTTAACACTCGTAAAAAAAGTGCACAATAGCTTGAATGGCTGATTAAATGTATTACAATTAGAAACAGTGCTAAAAACAAATGTTTATTTACATATGTTTAAAGTTTCATTTGTGAGTGATGTCTAGTAAATTCTAGATAATTTTGTCGACATCATTCATTCAGATATCGTAAACAGTGGTTTAAAGTGAGTGGTCTATCCTCACACTTTCACTTACAGTACTTAAGATTTGCCCATATTTAAGCATTTGGGGTGGATTGAATAAGTGGATTCATTTTATTCTTTCCTAAATACTATATCTTGTGTTGGAAGTAAAAGTACCCATTTATTATTTAACACTCGTAAAAAAGCCACAATAGCTTGAATGGCTGATTAAATGTATTACAATTAGAAACAGCGCTAAAAATAAATGTTTATTTACATATGTTTAAAGTTTCATTTGTGAGTGATGTCTAGTAAATTCTAGATAATTTTGTCGACATCATTCATTCAGATATCGTAAACAGTGGTTTAAAGTGAGTGGTCTATCCTCACACTTTCACTTACAGTACTTAAGATTTGCCCATATTTAAGCATTTGGGGTGGATTGAATAAGTGGATTCATTTTATTCTTTCCTAAATACTATATCTTGTGTTGGAAGTAAAAGTACCCATTTATTATTTAACACTCGTAAAAAAAGCGCACAATAGCTTGAATGGCTGATTAAATGTATTACAATTAGAAACAGTGCTAAAAATAAATGTTTATTTACATATGTTTAAAGTTTCATTTGTGAGTGATGTCTAGTAAATTCTAGATAATTTTGTCAACATCATTCATTCAGATATCGTAAACAGTGGTTTAAAGTGAGGGTCTATCCTCACACTTTCACTTACAGTACTTAAGATTTGCCCATATTTAAGCATTTGGGGTGGATTGAATAAGTGGATTCATTTTATTCTTTCCTAAATACTATATCTTGTGTTGGAAGTAAAAGTACCCATTTATTATTTAACACTCGTAAAAAAAGCGCACAATAGCTTGAATGGCTGATTAAATGTATTACAATTAGAAACAGCGCTAAAAATAAATGTTTATTTACATATGTTTAAAGTTTCATTTGTGAGTGATGTCTAGTAAATTCTAGATAATTTTGTCGACATCATTCATTCAGATATCGTAAACAGTGGTTTAAAGTGAGTGGTCTATCCTCACACTTTCACTTACAGTACTTAAGATTTGCCCATATTTAAGCATTTGGGGTGGATTGAATAAGTGGATTCATTTTATTCTTTCCTAAATACTATATCTTTTGTTGGAAGTAAAAGTACCCATTTATTATTTAACACTCGTAAAAAAAGCACACAATAGCTTGAATGGCTGATTAAATGTATTACAATTAGAAACAGCGCTAAAAATAAATGTTTATTTACATATGTTTAAAGTTTCATTTGTGAGTGATGTCTAGTAAATTCTAGATAATTTTGTCGACATCATTCATTCAGATATCGTAAACAGTGGTTTAAAGTGAGTAGTCTATCCTCACACTTTCACTTACAGTACTTAAGATTTGCCCATATATAAGCATTTGGGTTGGATTGAATAAGTGGATTCATTTTATTCTTTCCTAAATACTATATCTTGTGTTGGAAGTAAAAGTACCCATTCATTATTTAACACTCGTAAAAAAAGCGCAAAATAGCTTGAATGGCTGATTAAATGTATTACAATTAGAAACAGCGCTAAAAATAAATGTTTATTTACATATGTTTAAAGTTTCATTTGTGAGTGATGTCTAGTAAATTCTAGATAATTTTGTCGACATCATTCATTCAGATATCGTAAACAGAGGTTTAAAGTGAGTGGTCTATCCTCACACTTTCACTTACAGTACTTAAGATTTGCCCATATTTAAGCATTTGGGGTGGATTGAATAAGTGGATTCATTTTATTCTTTCCTAAATACTATATCTTGTGTTGGAAGTAAAAGTACCCATTTATTATTTAACACTCGTAAAAAAAGTGCACAATAGCTTGAATGGCTGATTAAATGTATTACAATTAGAAACAGCGCTAAAAATAAGTGTTTATTTACATATGTTTAAAGTTTTATTTGTGAGTGATGTCTAGTAAATTCTAGATAATTTTGTCGACATCATTCATTCAGATATCGTAAACAGTGGTTTAAAGTGAGTGGTCTATCCTCACACTTTCACTTACAGTACTTAAGATTTGCCCATATTTAAGCATTTGCGGTGGATTGAATAAGTGGATTCATTTTATTCTTTCCTAAATACTATATCTTGTGTTGGAAGTAAAAGTACCCATTTATTATTTAACACTCGTAAAAAAAGTGCACAATAGCTTGAATGGCTGATTAAATTTATTACAATTAAAAACAGCACTAAAAATAAATGTTTATTTACATATGTTTAAAGTTTCATTTGTGAGTGATGTCTAGTAAATTCTAGATAATTTTGTCGACATCATTCATTCAGATATCGTAAACAGTGGTTTAAAGTGAGTGGTCTATCCTCACACTTTCACTTACAGTACTTAAGATTTGCCCATATTTAAGCATTTGGGGTGGATTGAATAAGTGGATTCATTTTATTCTTTCCTAAATACTATATCTTGTGTTGGAAGTAAAAGTACCCATTTATTATTTAACACTCGTAAAAAAAGCGCACAATAGCTTGAATGGCTGATTAAATGTATTACAATTAGAAACAGCGCTAAAAATAAATGTTTATTTACATATGTTTAAAGTTTCATTTGTGAGTGATGTCTAGTAAATTCTAGATAATTTTGTCGACATCATTCATTCAGATATCGTAAACAGTGGTTTAAAGTGAGTGGTCTATCCTCACACTTTCACTTACAGTACTTAAGATTTGCCCATATTTAAGCATTTGGGGTGGATTGAATAAGTGGATTCATTTTATTCTTTCCTAAATACTATATCTTGTGTTGGAAGTAAAAGTACCCATTTATTATTTAACACTCGTAAAAAAAGCGCACAATAGCTTGAATGGCTGATTAAATGTATTACAATTAGAAACAGCGCTAAAAATAAATGTTTATTTACATATGTTTAAAGTTTCATTTGTGAGTGATGTCTAGTAAATTCTAGATAATTTTGTCGACATCATTCATTCAGATATCGTAAACAGTGGTTTAAAGTGAGTGGTCTATCCTCACACTTTCACTTACAGTACTTAAGATTTGCCCATATTTAAGCATTTGGGGTGGATTGAATAAGTGGATTCATTTTATTCTTTCCTAAATACTATATCTTGTGTTGGAAGTAAAAGTACCCATTTATTATTTAACACTCGTAAAAAAAGCGCACAATAGCTTGAATGGCTGATTAAATGTATTACAATTAGAAACAGCGCTAAAAATAAATATTTATTTACATATGTTTAAAGTTTCATTTGTGAGTGATGTCTAGTAAATTCTAGATAATTTTGTTGACATCATTCATTCAGATATCGTAAACAGTGGTTTAAAGTGAGTGGTCTATCCTCACACTTTCACTTACAGTACTTAAGATTTGCCCATATTTAAGCATTTGGGGTGGATTGAATAAGTGGATTCATTTTATTCTTTCCTAAATACTATATCTTGTGTTGGAAGTAAAAGTACCCATTTATTATTTAACACTCGTAAAAAAAGCGCACAATAGCTTGAATGGCTGATTAAATGTATTACAATTAAAAACAGCGCTAAAAATAAATGTTTATTTACATATGTTTAAAGTTTCATTTGTGAGTGATGTCTAGTAAATTCTAGATAATTTTGTCGACATCATTCATTCAGATATCGTAAACAGTGGTGTAAAGTGAGTGGTCTATCCTCACACTTTCACTTACAGTACTTAAGATTTGCCCATATTTAAGCATTTGGGGTGGATTGAATAAGTGGATTCATTTTATTCTTTCTTAAATACTATATCTTGTGTTGGAAGTAAAAGTACCCATTTATTATTTAACACTCGTAAAAAAAGTGCACAATAGCTTGAATGGCTGATTAAATGTATTACAATTAGAAACAGCGCTAAAAATAAATGTTTATTTACATATGTTTAAAGTTTCATTTGTGAGTGATGTCTAGTAAATTCTAGATAATTTTGTCGACATCATTCATTCAGATATCGTAAACAGTGGTTTAAAGTGAGTGGTCTATCCTCACACTTTCACTTACAGTACTTAAGATTTGCCCATATTTAAGCATTTGGGGTGGATTGAATAAGTGGATTCATTTTATTCTTTCCTAAATACTATATCTTGTGTTGGAAGTGAAAGTACTCATTTATTATTTAACAATCGTAAAAAAAGTGCACAATAGCTTGAATGGCTGATTAAATGTATTACAATTAGAAACAGCACTTCAAGTAAATGTTTATTTACATAGTTATGATAATAAAAAGTATGCTACTGGTATGACATTAAGATGAAATCATATGATAGAGTCATGTGATATTTTATTAGTTTTATACCATTCTTAGACTTAGAATAAAAGTGTTTATAGCTTTTAAAAAAGCTAAGAACACTATTATGTACAGAAACTGAATTGGTTTCAGATATACACACAAGTCAGTTTAGACTGAAAACATATACACCTGGGTCTCGTTTTACACGATAGATAGGTTTCTCAGAAAACACACGCAAACAAAATTGTGCAAAAATAGACATAACATACATTGAAAAAGGGGGAATGTGGTCTGTGATTTTTCAAAATTCGTGTAAAAGCAAAGTACCAATGTAAAATTACTTTAAAATTCATGCAAAAAAAAAATAAGGAAATAAAATATGACTAATAAAAAATTTCAAATTTGAAAAAATTGATACAAGACAAACTTTTTTAAACTATAATATTTAATTTTATTCAAAATAATATATTTTTATGCATAATTTACAGTACAGTAATTTACATTTTTTGAGACACGTTTTAATTATTATCGCTATTTGCCGAAAAACACGTTTGTTTGCAAACTAGTAAAAAGTCAATTTTTCACAAGAGGAAATACAACTAGCACCAATTTCACACTCATGTTGCGTCAATGGTTTTCTGGTAACAACGTAATTAGTAATTAATCTTTGAGATGTTTATGAAACTAACAACTAAAAATTAAATTCTTATTTTTGACTTTAATTTTTTAATTTTCAATTCCATTTAAAAATCAAATTTCACATCACATTAATTTCAAGTCGCCATAATTTTTAAATTGTTAATTACAATTAAAAATCACATTTTAATTTTTAATTGTCAAATTTAATTGTGCCCACTGCTATTACTCACATTTTAAAAATAAACTTGTGGACACTAAATGATTAATAATTGATTACGTTCTTTTTTAAAAAGCAAAAACAGAATGTGATTTAAAATGCAAAATTAACACGCACAATGTTTGAACAAATTTACATTATAGTCTTGTAAAATTTAATGTGTGTATACATAAAATATGGAAATCATGATTTTAATTTCATTATTGCATAAAACCTTACTATTATAAAGCACTGAAAATATTGAAATTACTAAGATGAAAGTTGAATTCCAATAATTTGCTATTACTTTCAATATAACGTAAGTGCACAAAATTTATTATTTAAAGTAATAGCGCATTATCGGAGTTCGTTTTCTGGTGAAACATGAATCGCGTAACATCAAAATCGTGTTAAATAAGTCCTCGTAAAAAGAGACCCAGGTGTATACCATTTTCAAATTGGGATGATAGTATGATAGTGAAACAGAAAAGTAAGTGATTGTTGGCAGAGAAAAGGTGAAGTGAATCCTAAAGATCCAGACACTGGGTAACACCAAAAGCAACTAACTAATTAAAGTCGCAACCTTGAAACTAGTCTGGTGATATCGGCACTGGATATGGATATATTAAGCACTATTCTGTGGCATCTATTAGTTATTAAAAAATTATTATTAATTCAATTATACAAATATTTAGTATAATTTTTAATATATCTATTAAGTAGATACTATTAATTTATTGCATCCAATCAAAGGCATGGTAGCAGTCTTATTAGAGTCAAATCTTATTAATTTACCAACCTTTTACAAAGTAAATGGATTCATGTTTTCAAACTTCAGTAAAGTAGTAGAGTGGTTGATTCTAGAACTCAAAATCCATGGGTCACAACTCTGGGTGTCACTTCCAAAAGAAATGCCTGAGTAATAAAAACTCAATTATTCTACCCTGTGTAATTTAATACAATGGTAGAGATTAGGATTCCAGAGTTCAAGACTCATTGCTTGCAGTTTAACCCTGCCATTTTCAGTGCTCAAACATTTTCTGGATTCTCAAGCAATAAATAATTAAGTTGTTGTTCTTCTCTTTCTCTTTCATCTTCTTCTCCATCTTCTTCTTTCTTCTTCTCCTTCTTTTTCTTCTTCCTACTCCTTCTGCTCCTATTCTTTCTTTTTCTTATTATTAAAGTGTTCCATTTTGTTATTCTTTTCAGAATTTCAACTTAACTATCCCAGATGTGGTGTTTTATCGGTTGAAAAATAACTTTCTTCATTATTTGATCATTTTCTTTACCTTTTCTATTTTGTTTTACTTTAAATAAATATTTTTATTAAAACTACCCCTAATCAATAGTTGCTGCTGTCACCATTGAGAAAGGTGTATGACAGGGTGACTCCATATCTCCAAAACTTTTCACAGCAGTTTTGCAAGAATTATTTTATGAATTAATTAAAATGGGAAGTCAAGGAAGTAAAAGTAAATGGAGATTATTTAAGTCATCTCAGTTTTGAAGATGATGTATTTGTTTTTGCAAATAATTCTTTACAGCTTTAGTGAATGTTATAAGAGTTATCAGATTAAAGTAAGAAAATAGGATTAAAAATAAATGTTAAAAAAATTAAAGTAATGTTCAATAGATTTTTTCAAAAGAGGGAAATAAAAATGGATAATGATGCGTTAGAATAAGTTAGCAACTACAAATAATTGGTCAAATTATTACTACACATGAAAAAATAATGGATGAAATTAATCATAGAAGTAAACTAGGTTGGAATGTTGTTGGTAGGAATAACTTCATATTAAAAGAAAATATGCCTATATGTTTGAAAAGGAACGTTTTTAATAAATATGTGTTAACAATTCTTATTTATGGACTTGGACACATAACAGAAGAGCAATACAAAGACTTCAGACCACACAACAAATTATGGGGATATGCAATGTTAGAAATAACAAGAAGAGATCAAAAATAAAATACATGAGTGGGAGAACAAACAAGTGTTATTGACATCATTGAAAGAATTAACAGACTGAAGTGGAATTGGGCTGGATATATTGCTAGAAGAGACAATAATAGATGGTCAGTTGAAATCTTAAACAGGATTCCAAGAGATTTAAAACACCTAGAAAAATACCACATGTGAGGTAGATGGATGAAATAAGGAAGTGTGCTGGAGTGATGTGGAGAAGAAAGACTAGAGATCAGAGAAGATGGTTTGAATTTAGGGAGACCTTCATCCTATAGTGGATCAGTAATGGTTGAAAATGGTGATATGTATATACTACTTATTCTATTTATCAAATTATCTGTTTATCTTTATAAGTATATATCTATTTACGTATTCATGCATCTATCTTTCTATTCATTTTTCAGCCTGTCTCATTTTATTCATTAATCTATCAATCTGTCTAATAACTCTGAATCTATGTATCTATTTATCTGTGAATATATTTATATTTCTTTTAATGGAATACTTGTTACAATTAAAATATTTTATGAAAGTGACAACTTTTGCATAAAAGATGGCTTCACAAAATAAAAGTACACATGGAAAGTTGTTTTATTTTTATGGAATAATGTAAAACAAAATTACAGGGAATTATTTTATCTAAGAGTTTAAGTAAAATTATTCTAGAAAAGAAATTTTGGATAATGACTTTTAGTATTATTGGTTTAATGCATTCAAGAAAAGGACTAAGATATATAATTAAAAAAATATGTTAAAAATTGTATAACATGCATAGAAAAAGCTTGTAGACAGAAAAAAATATAATCAGTTTTTAAACATTAATTCTTATTAAGTGCAGTGAAGAACTTACTAGCTTCTTGCTCTCAAATCAAGATGCTTTAGATTTGCCTATATAATTAGAAAGTAGGTTGGAGATAAGATGGCTGCTCTTATCTTTATAAAGTCATAATCTTGTGTTAAGATTTGTAGAGGTTCCTCTTGTGGTAAAATTAAGCATTCAAGGTGCATAATAGTAAGGTTAAAGCTTATATGTATTTATAGTCAGTTTTTGTACATTTTTAACCTGAGTTTATTTGTAGTTGTATTGATTCAATTTACAAGTATCACTTTGTTACCAGGCATTCATAGCCAATTGCTGTCTTTAACTCTCTAAACATTTTCACCTTCTAAGGTTCACTTTTAACATTATAATTTTTTTTTATTCAAATATATTTTTAAATGTTTTATCTAAAACGTATATCTATTAATATTTTTATTCATGACAAAAGTACACTTTAATACTTTTTTTACTTATATGTTTTGTCTATATTTCTCAAAAGAACAAATATTCATTCTTTAAATATGCAATTAGTCATAGAAAAAATATGATTACCATGATGCATTTTGACCCAAGGCAGGATTCATCAGTGAGCCCAAATAATTGAACAATATTTTTTATTATGTTCTATAAATATTTTTAGAAAATTTAGACTTAAATGTTTTTACATTGATTCTGTATATTATTAACTCTCTGGCTCTGTGACAGATTTTAATTGTTCCCTGATTGTAAGCTTTTGGTTTTAATTTTAGTATTAAACCATTATTCTATATCAGAATATAATAAATTTGACTTAATTAGATAGATATTTACATTTGTAAAAGAAATACATTCTAAAAAATCATATTTGAACTTTGCAAATATTGAAAAAATTCGATTGTAATTAAAACAAAGTACTGTTTCATCATTCAGTGATCAGAAGAAACAGATTGATTTCATAAAACCAACAAAATATTTTTTCATGACATTTGTATTTAAACTGTGAATAAATAAATATCAGTATATAATACATCTATCAAATTATGTTTTAAATGATTAATTTCTTTGTATAATTTTTAAAATTTTGCAATATATTTTAAGAGATAGTTGGTAATAATGTGTTGTGATCAGTTTGAAAAGATGTTTTTATCAAAACTCCATAATTTTCTTTGCAACTGTTATGCTGATAAATAAGACCTTCTGTTTTTAAAAATAAAATATTTACATATAAGATAAATATGTAATAATGTATATTATTGATTTTTAATAATTATTACTCAATTATTGGGCAAAAATAATTGTGAATCTTAATAATTTTGTAAAAAAAATCATGATTTTATTTTTTCTAAAAAATGTCTTTAAATAATCTCTTAAAGTATATTAGATAACAATGAAAAAACAGTGGCCAAAATTTTATTTGAACTCCCTTTAAAGAACCCACTGTTTTGATTATTTTGACATATTTAGACTTTTGTAGAATTAAAATATCAGAATGAAATATACACAAATTAACAGATCTAGAAAAAAAATTAGTCTAATATCTCAATAGATGGTCATAGAGGTATATCCACATTCTCAATATATCAGAGAAATTTCTTCATATTGAAGAATATTTTGGATATAAAACTATATACAATTTAGTCAATGCTTCTTACATGTAGAACATTTTAAAAACATGATATTTATCTTTTACATATTTTCTGAGCTAAACACTCATTCAAAGGCAAAAATTATACTTTTTATTTTCAATATAATGTTTAGCTTTTAAAAGAGTTCTCCACATATGAGAATGTATTAGGGTTATATTTAATGCTTTTGATGTTTTCTTCATGTAATTTCTGATATAACTGCCTGTAGATTGTTGCATGTCAACAACAGAGATGTCAATTTATTACATGTTATTAAAGAATAATGTAATAATTATTAAAAAGTAATATAATTAGAAAAATTCAAAGCTATTTAAAATATATCTAAAGTCTGGATTTCTAAATGCCTATATTTTACTTGATTGTGCAAAACTATCTATTATGGAAATCTTAAATTCTAGCATGATTTTATGAAAAAAAAATATAACGTAAAAAAATTTGCATACTTTTAGCTGTAATCTTTCTGGAATAATATTTATGAGGGTTTAACATTATACATTTTATTTATAATCAATTCTATCTATATAGATTGTCAGAGTCATCACTAACTCTAGCTTGTATTTAATAAAAAAAAAATAATTGAATGATTTATTACTCAAACCAAGCTCTGAAAATGATCATTAGAAACCATAAACCATGGGCCTTGTACTCCAAAATCTGCTCCTCTATCTGTACACTAATTCTTACAGTGTTATGAGGAGTATAAGTGCACACACACTGTATAGTATTTACATCATAGATTGTCAAACTTGAATACTATAAAAAAGTAAGGTTGGCTACTTGATACATGGATGCAGTCCATGGTCCTCTTCAGTGAAGACCAATAAAAGAATCAAATAATTTTTTGTTTGAGAGTTCATAAGAAATTCAAAAATCAGAAATGACAGATGTGGAACCATAATCAATAGACCTTGAGCCCAGAGTCTGCCATTAAACCACTTCATTAAACTATACAGGGAGTAAAAACCAAGTCAGATACTAGTCTGCTTATTTGAATGTAGATTAATCATCTAGTACCTTTTCTTTATGCAAGTTCATAATGGTATGGCTATGAAAAAGAGAACATTGAGTGGATTGCGGCTCTTAATAATGATGGTAAAATTAAACACAACTTTTTAAATCATTTTTGTCAAAGAAACCTACAATTAGCGTTTCACTGAGATTATTAAAACATGTAGCTGTTGGCCTACTATCATTCCACGTGCCTATACAAGAGAGTTGAACTTCAGGCAAAACTCTCCATACAGGCTGAGGATATTGGATGAGTAGATACTAAATGGGGATTTTATGCACAAGCTTTCTGGTATCCATTGATTACTCTGGTTGGCACAGAGTGGCACTGCTGTATGGAGAGTTTTGCCTGTTTAATAACAGTTATGTGCTAGCATAAGAGATGGTGATCATGTAAAGTTGAACTTCCTTAAAATCTTAGGTCATTTAAATCTTAAGTCATTAATTTTCTAATATGAAGAAACAAAAGTTATTGACATATAAAAGCAAATTCAGATATCCATTGGCTTACCAGTAATTAAATTTCTAAATAGATTGACTATAAACCTCTGTCTGAAAGCTTTCTGGATCTTGTGCTCAAAAAAAAAGTTAAATTTTAATCAATCTTCCATTATATCCATGCAGTTTCTTATGTATATGCTGTGATGGTGTTTTTATATAGATAGAGGTGTAGATAGATAATTAAAAGCAGTCCATTTTAATAACTAGCCCTTACTGCAAAGCAAAGACGTCTTTAAGAGCTCCTAGTAAAGAAACAGTGATGAGTAAGATAGTGGTGATGATTTAAGAAGTTTTTTGAATATTCCATTTACCCTTTGCCAGATAATAATTAGACTCACATTTTTTGACCTGTGTCGGATGGTTATTTAGGATTGCTGTAAGACAATTTAACTATATGAGGAAAAAAAATCTTAAGTTCCTTTTCTCTTGGCCTGGATTTGAACTCATGTCATAGGCCTATATTATTTCTATACAACGACACCTTCATATAGATATAAATTTAATTTACTATTTTTTTTTTTACTTATCTTGATGTTTGGAATATTTGTTTTTAAAACGAATTCTGACGATTAAATGATATATTTCTATAATTTATATTAAGAGTGAATTTTAAATCACGATTTTGTTATTGTTCGACTATTCTACAAAAATTTGTCCTATATAGCAAACTCACAATATTCATAATATATTGTTGTCATTGGTGACCAGCTACTTTTTATTGTTTAATAACAAACTTATTTAATCAGTCTAAATCATGAACGCAGACATAAATATTTGATGTTTGTGATTTAATACTGCGTTAATTATTAACATAAAAAAAAAACTGTAACATTCTGATTCAGAATTTGACTCGTGACATGACAAGTTCTAATTTTTAGATCACACGATAATAGTTGTTACTTATTTTTTGAGCGAATTAGATTACAACAGAACGTCCCCGTCCCCCCACCAATTAAATCTTTCTCTTTGAGATCTCTAAATAATACAATAGTTAATTTCCACGATTATAATTGGCGATATTAATGCAACGTGTTCGCAATTAGATATCGTTAACTTAATTTGTATAATTCATAAGTGTGTGCGATAACTAATAACTGTGCTATAAGATACTACAATTAATCAGAAATATCGAATTTTACTGCACGCCTATATCCAATTTAAAAATAAGACTATTCCTCTCCCACCCTACATGAATTTTAGATAAAACCGCATTCATCAAATGGGGATTGGGTTTTGAACACCTGATAATGACAGTTCGAATCTTATTTAGATATATAGAACTATCATTTGATATTTAACATGTGAATTAACTCGCTTTGTAAATTACTGCATTCATTGAAAAAAAAATCTGCCGTGTAACTTTCACTATACCATGCTTATGCATGGTAAGGACTGTGGAGGGGAATGATCATAAACATGTGACCAAAGACGTGTGAAAAAGGTGTATAATCCCAATATGCCCATTTTGTGCTGAACCAGCACTCGTCTGTTATATATCAAATGCAAATAAACAGGTAGCATTGATAATATGGAAAAAATTAAGAGATCAAAATGGAGCTGGGCTGCACACATTGTTAAAATGAATGATAATAGATAAACAGTTGAAGTCTTGAATTAATAACAATGGATTTAAAAGACCTAGAAAGAGACCATTTGTGAAATGGACTGATGAAAAAAAAAGTTTGCCAGACTGATCTGGAAAAGAGAAACCCTGGATTTGATAAACTGGATTAAACTTGGAGGATTCTTTATTCTGCAATGTATCGATAATAGTTTAAAATGATGATGATCAGGCACATATCACAACCATTGGTTAATGCAAATAATCAGAAATGTGAATTTTTAGTACATTCATGAGCAAATGTGTTGATATGAATTTTTAACTATATGTTGACTATGATGTTATAGATATACATTTGCTTGGGAGTAGATTGAAAATCTATATTTTGGATTAATTATGTTAATTTTATTTACTTTAGTAGTTGTGATTGTCTATCCAAGAGTGTAAATAAGAAAGACATCTTTATTCTGGATGTTGTATGTTTAATATCATAATAGGGATTAAAAATGGATTACGCATTAGTTTGTACAGAAATTATTCCGGGCTTTGTAATCAAATAATACGCTTTCTAAATGCAATTTAGACAAACAATTAAATTGTTTATGAATATTTTAAAATCTTTATTCCACATAACAAGAGTAATTTTACTAGAAATATAATATACATGGAAGAAGAGGAAAGTAGTCTGCTGTTTTACTAGAATATTGGCTTATGATACATATTTGTAACCAGTTCTCTCTCTCTCTATATATATATATATATAGTAAAGCTAGATGATTCATAAATATTAATCACATGAAAGCACCCCATGTTTATCAACACCAAGAACCTTTACCTGCTATCATTGCAGCCTGTATAACAAAAAGATGGATTCACTTTTTACTCTGTTCTAAGATTATAATATAGCGAACAAATTTCATTGAAATTTTACAGATTAAGATTTTTAATTTTGCAAAGTTTAAATAAGCCCTATTAAACAGAAAACGTTAAACTGTTACTTTCAACCCCCACTGTTATCCATTATTATTAAGATAATAAAACTGCTTTTTTTTTTGTTCAAAATTATATAACCTGCTTAATGGAGTTTATTTAAGCTTCTGGAAATTAAAAATCTCAATCAGTTACAGTTCAAATATCAGCTTTCTTGTCTATGTTATCTTAGACCAGAGTAAAAGGTGAATCCATCTTTCTTATAAAGATTCCTTTAAGAGCAGATTGAAGATTATTGATGTCGATAAGCATGGACTGCCTTTATATATATATAAGTAAATTAAACAAACTTTCACATTTACATAGAAATGATGGACACAAACATATATATATATATATATATATATATGTGTGTGTGTGTGTTTGTGTCCATCATTTCTATGTAAATGTGAAAGTTTGTTTAATTTACTTATTACTTAATATTTGAATACAAATATGATTTATATACTTGAAGTTTAGATGTAATTATAGGGGATTTGAACACAGACTTTCAAGGTTTCTTCATATTGAAGGTCTGTTTTTAAATCCCCTATAATTATTTGTTACTTAATAACTTACATATTGCACCAATATTCATGTACCTTGCACAATTTTTTTTCTTTTTTGTAAAAAAATTATATAGCTATGGATTTTTGTTTTATGGTACTTAATTGTTACAAAGGCTTTAATAATTTGCAATAATTGCATCAAAATCATATTCTTTTTTGAATGACTTCGTAAAAATATAAAAAGATGGCAACTCTGATTAACCCTTTAAGTACGCAACATTTCTAATGTTTTTCTTTGTCTCACACATCAACATAAAATATGTGATAAAATGATTATTACTTATCAGAAAATAATAAATTTGACTTCATTTGATAGATAATTCTACTGAAACAAATTTTAAATGTTTACATTTTGTTTCTGTAAATATTAAAAAAATGACATCATAGTCAAAACAAAGAGTTTACATGTCATCATTTTTAGAAAGATTATTTTCAGTTTACAAAATCAATTAAGTTTAAATTTTTTGAATATTTATTGCAAAATTGTGATATTTTCATATCTGTAAGTATAAGTAGTTTGCTTACATAGAAGATAATCTTGTAAATTGCTTCAAGCCATATTTATGTTCACTGCTAATATAACGTTATATTTTTTTAAAATAAAGTATTTCAAGTCAAAATAAGTTATTAATAATTTACATTTCTTGATATCTAACAAACATAGTGTAAATTATTGTAAAACAAATATCTAAAACTGTAATAAATTCACAAATAAACCCATTTTTGGTCATTGGAACTATTTTCTTTAAACAATGTCATAAAAGGCCAAACATTTTACAGCCTTAGCAACAGATAATGGCTGCACATGTCAAGGTGGGGCTATTTCCCACCTTCTAGCATAAATTTTTCAGTAAAATTTTTATATAATAAAATATACCATTTTACTTGCATTTTAATGTATAATACTTATGAAAAATTTCACCAGGTGGTGAATTGGTCAAAAAACGAAATAATTCATGAGAAGCAAAACAAGAGTTTAAAAGATTACAGACACTGGAAAAAAAATTTGAGTTGATACATTATTGTGCTATGTGTATTGTAATACATATTACAGGAGGGAAATATAGTTTTTTGTAAAGTGAAGTAAAATTTAACTTTGTAAATATAAATTTCATTTATGTATTGAAGTTCTCATTTGCAAGAAAAGTGTGAACAAAATACTATGATGTGAAAATTTGACAGTCATTTTAAAATTTTTTATCATGTAAGAAATATATTTAAACAGAAATCCTAAAAGTTGATCAAATTCAGTAGTATAACTGATCGTAAACAGATATATTTTTGTGATATTGCTGTTGATAACTCATGTGTTATTACTTCATGTAAATAATGCATAAATTTTTAAGTGGCAGTAATAGCTACATATTGCATTACATTAGTTTATTTTACTAATGTAAATAATGAGATATTATTTTATATAGCACTATGTTTTTATGTAATAGTGCTATTAGCGATTAAGCCAATGCACATGCGCTTTAAAGATAAATTATAAATGAATACTCTCAATTTTTCCAGACATGATATATAGTATTTTAGAAAGAATGGAATGAATCACCCATTCTTTTGAACCAAATGTTTATGGATGGGCAAATCTTAAGTGTGTGGAAATAAGAGTGTGAGGTATTAAATGATCACTTTAAATTACATTTGTTATGTTTGAACAAATGACACTTGCGAAATCTTTACAATTTACGAACCATCATTCTTCAGTTGAAATTAAACATATATAATGAGATATTATTTTATATAGCATTATGTTTTTATGTAATAGTAATATTAGCGATTAAGCCAATGCACATGCACTTTAAAGATAAATTATAAAGAATACTCAATTTTTCCAGATATGAGATATAGTATTTTAGAGAGAATGGAATGAATCATCCATTCTTTACTAACATAAGCAAAACTGTGGGGAAGCTCATATATATATTGTAATGGTAAGATTACGTATGCCTTGTTAACATGTTGCAAAGTTCCACCACCACATTCGAATGGCGGCATAACAGGTGGGTTCAGGGCCTGTGATACCATATTCAAATATAGTAAATTTATTCACAAAAAAACCTACATGACAACGCATCTATCATAACAATAGCCTTATTTTCTCGGTCCGGTGGTCAGGTAAACAAGAGACTCTAATTAATGATTTAACCTTACAGACCACTACTATAATCTACTATTCATTGATATGAGACATATTAATTATTATTTAAAATTAAGCAGACACAGACATGGATATAATAATTTATATTTAATTGTGGTTAATTTTACATTAGCAATATATTACGCTACCTGGATATCAATATTAATTACATTCCATGCCTCACATTTAAGTAACGAAGGCTATGAGACACAGTACAAGATTTTAAAGAGGAGCGCATTCGTTCTCAAAGCTATCATCCTATTTACTTTATCATTAATATTTTATTATAAATAATTTATTATAGATTAACATATGTGGAGGAGTGGAGCGAGACCCAGTATAAACTTTATAATTATTATTAAAGTGACCTGCGGTAGTATGGATACT
This sequence comes from Epiperipatus broadwayi, assembly GCA_028023455.1. Taxonomy (NCBI): domain Eukaryota; kingdom Metazoa; phylum Onychophora; class Udeonychophora; order Euonychophora; family Peripatidae; genus Epiperipatus; species Epiperipatus broadwayi. The sequence goes on from JAQFVV010012484.1 coordinate 354,531, forward strand.
GCCAAGCTATAAGAAAATCGGCTTTCAAAAAGGAAAATCTCAGAAGAAATGTGAGAGGCTGGTGGGATGATCAAATGTCAGATCGGAGCCCTATAGGTCTGTCATGAGCACGGTATCGGTATGGGGTCTTTGCCTATCCATCCCTGACCGCATGACAAGGTAATTACTGCTGGGATATGAAGAGGGTCAGCCAAACATCAGGTCGAAGCCCTTAGGAGAGGTCACGAGCGCGGTGTCAGTATGAGGTCGTAGCCTTTCCATCCCCGACCACGTGACAAGGTTTCGTGCTATTATATATATTTGTATGCTCCTTAAGTGTGAGAGCAACATGTTGACAATACCTCTATTACATTTCTGCGATATAAAAATTCATGTATCAATAACTAGCGCAGTTCAAAACTGTAATGCAAATGCATTTATTTATACAAATCTATCCCCAATCTCCACACGACTAGCATTTAATTTACTATCATTAACCCCCTCTTTTTCTTAACATTATGGCTATATTTAAGATTTAATTAACCTCACATGAATGATAGCTCATCGATAAATACATTAATTAATAATATCAGTCTCGTATTTATAAAATATATTAATAGTATATGATTCCCGAGCTGAAATCTATTAACCGTTATGATTTATTATTATGGTATTAAACTCACGGAAGAGGGCAACCCTTCCATGAATTATATAAAAATATCAGCTCAGAAACCATGTGGGCATGAAATATAATCTTAGCAAATACAATAAAATTTGATACCCAAGTAGAATAATGATAGATAGAGTAATTTACTAGGTTCATTATAAATAAGATTATTACAGAAAATAGATTTAATTTCAGGATTACATAATAGTGGAAATAAAATGAAAGTAATATTTTAGAGATATAGAGTTCAGTGAGAGTTCCAAACAAAATTTAATCTTGGGTATCATGTTACCTTTAGTTATTTCAGTGTGCACACTGTTTGGAGAGTCCGAGTTTCCAGGTTCAACAGCAGTTACATTTAGGAGATGATTTTCAATGGAAGCAGCAGAATTGTAGGTTTATTACATTTTGTGGGATTTTGTTATTGTATAGCCATCAGTCCGGAAGAGCGTAGCACAGTGCCTACTCTTGGCACATTGCTTGATATAGATTCTGGATCGCGAGAAATATAATTTGGCTTAACATTTTGGTTCTAACTTTTCATGATAAAAAAAAAACAATAATCAGTTGTGGCTTTTATTCTCTATTTCCTTATCTTGGAGATCCATCGAGCAATACGTCATCCATGCAGCTGTCTCTCGGGTTCGTGTTATACATCCCTTTAGGTCATGGATGTAATAGTCACACAGGTTGGAATTTCAATCTGATCGCTTTTACATTTATAAAAGTTATTTTTAACAAACCTTTTTTTCTTTGTTTTTGTATGCTTAAAATATCTTTTAGCCCTGTCATCTTTTTCCCCCTCCCGCTATGACTTGCCTTTAATTAGCAGGGGAATTTTGAAACATTTTTATTTTAATTTGAGAATTAGTTATTTTTATAATTTAAGTATTACCTGGATCTGATCTAAATAATAATATGTTTATGTTTTAAATATAATTATTGATTTTATTTATATATTTAAAATATTATTTAAACCTATCAGAATAATTAATAGGATTATTTAAATTTATATATAACTTACGCATGGCAATTTAATAATACCTTGCAATGTGTTATTTTAAAATAAGCTTATCGAAGTATGTGCGCATATATAATATTTAATTATTTATTTAAACACTTTACAGATATTATATATTATTACACATTAATCCGATATTCAAGGTCAGAATCCATGTAAAACTCATACTAAAAGGGCGAGAGGTAGAATGATGACAGAACTAAGGTGAAACTAAGATTTGAATACAAATCTTACAGTTTCAATATATATATAAATTAATGACTGCATAATGCTAGATGAAAATCAAATATAGTAAATGAATGCAAACCAATGCTAGACTATTTCAGCAGCATCTGTATTTAGAAACAGAAAGTCTGAATCAAGTAATTTAGGTAAAAGGAATTATTTTACCCATATTTCTTGAATCAGACTGTGTGTTCTCTAGCCAAAATGTTGGCATGTTAGCATCATAAATCATATATGGATGAACCCAGATAAAATGTCTTATATCTATAGCCTGTGAAAATCTTCATTTTTAGTGTAATAAATCTCTACATAGAAAGAATATTTAAACAACTTAGTTAATGGCCTGGTGTAACCCAACGGAAACATCAGTACATTAGTATTATAAATTGTACATAGGTGAACCCATGTCATTTATTACACTTTTCTTCATAAAATATATTATTAATTCATATATTTTACTAACCAATCTGACCCATATACCATCCTGAATTATAATATTTGATCAAAATAAGGATCGCATGAATCACTCCTGATTAAAACAGACCATGAATAGAGTATTCCCAACCTGATAAATTTTCACCTAAAACAATTAAAATCTCATAATATTTAAATAAATAATAATAAACAATACTTTATTATGATTTGTACCAATTGATTGGTGCTGGATTGCCAAAATATATATACTGAAGATCATTTATTTTTTTCACATGTGTGGACATGTGTATTGGTTGTATGAGATGGAGTAGGTGGCTGAAAGGAGCTTTTAAGTCTGTGTTTAAATCTCTTATAATTACATCTAAATTCCAAGTATACTTGTATGCAAATATTACAGATTCTGCCTGTATCCTTTCTATTCCTCTTCTGTGTATTTAAATGGACAAAGTTCTATACATGAGGGATCCAGGTGAATTAAAGTCAACATGGATATGACAATAATATTGGCATCAGCAAGAGATTTGGGAATTCCATCATCAGATATTTAGTGGTGTGGCTAAAGAATTGAAGAGTAGACTACATTGAAGCTTGTCCATTAAAGTTTGAAGATTTGCTCTGAACTCTGATTACATATATGTGTGGCAGATGATGATCTGGACCAACTGATGAATGCTGGTTTAGCACATAATGCACACATTGGAGAACATTTACCTTTTTCACATGTGTGCTGTTATGGTTATTGGTTCTATGAGGTAGAGTGAATGGCTCAAGGGAGCTTGAAAGTCTGTGTTTAAACCCCATACAATTACAACTAAACTCCAAGTATATAAATTCCACTTGTATTCAAATATTACTGATTAGTAATAAGATAATTTTCAGTGTTCACAGTTTCCTATTTTCACTTTCAATAAAGCATAATATACTTTTTACTTTACATTGATAAAATATAAAATAAAAAACTAAATTTAAGAAAAGCTATTACTGATCTCTTTTAAATTGTATTTTGTTAATTTAAATTTTATTCCTGTTTAAATAATTAGCTCCTTATTTAGTTATTTTCTTTGGACTGTGGTAGTAAACAGTAGAATTTATGGAATAATCTAATTTTTAAATTATATTGTAACTGATGTTTGTAAAAAGACAAACAGCAACAATTAATAAAATTATTAAATCAGGCAAAACTCACCATACAGTAGTGCCACTCAGTGCAAGCCAAAGTAATCAATGGATGCCAAAAGGGGTGTGCATAAAATCCTACCTATTAATCCAATATCCCTAGACTAGTTTCTAGCTTGTGGCTGTCATCAGTAAGGAGCCTTGGATCTGAGAGCATTCCACCTATTGATTATTCTGCATCCATTGATTACTCTGGCTTGCACTAAGTGGCACTACTGTATGGAGATTTTTTCCTGTTTTAAAAACAGTAATGAGCAAGCATAAAAAATGGTCATCATGTGATGTTTAGTGGTTTAAATAATAATGTTCCAACATCTCTGAAAACTGTCTGAGATTTATACATAATCAAACTTTATAAAGTTTAATTATATTAACCACAGCATATAATATAATGATATGATTATATAAACAATCACTGATTGCTATTAATAAATATTTCATGCTGTTAATGCACAAGGGATATAACTCCATATTTAATGACCCCTAGAATAATACAATTGCTCAATCATCTTTAAATCCACAATCAACTCATATATCTAACAGTGAGTCAACCAAGTACACCTCCATGTAAATCTTGATAAACATATACATAACTACATATTAATATAATACAACCAACTGCTACAGATTCAACTGTGTTACTTGGGTTTAAAAATTAATGTCTGAATCTAAAGTGTTTGATTCAGACTTGGGTTTTGGAACACAGGTAGTGCAGATGAAACTGTAGCTATAGGTTGTGTTTTATTACTACATGGGTTACATCTAGTGTTATGCATTCTTTAATTTATAACTGCATTTGTGTACTCATTAAATAACAAAATATCACATGACTCAATCATTGACTCCAGCTTACATATTCCTGTTTTAGCACCTTGTATTTTTATTTCGTCAACTCTGTCATCTGTCATATATTAGTAACTAAAGCTTACAGTAAGTGGCATTGAGGTGGTGAAAAAAAAATTATCTTCATTAATCTACTCTTTCTTATTGCATTGCCAAATATATACCATATAATACTAAATCATCCATGAACTTTACTACTGTTACACAATGCTTTATTTACCACCTGCTTTTACAGTTTACAGTTTTGATTGCCCCAGCAATTTTCTTCAGAACATTATATCTCCTAACTTTTTCAGAACTTTTATATCTCCTAAGTTAGGAGATATAAAAGTTCTGAAGATAATTACTGGGGCAATCAAAACTGTAAACTGTAAAAAAGGGTGGTAAATAAAGCATTGTGTAACAGTAATAAAGTGCATGGATGATTTAGTATTATATCATATCTTCTCTAAACTATAAGATAATTCGAAAACATGGGCAGTCTTAAGATTCTATTCTTTATAGCACAATATCTGTAAATTAATAATTCAGCCATGGTTAGCTTTTGGATTTTACCTCTGACAAACAGTATTCTTACTTTCTACTCACTTCTATTCCTAAATAATACTTTGAGCATTGAACGTATACTTAACTGTAACAAAAGCTCGTAAATAACAGTATTTGTCAAGCATTGGTGGTCGAGAGGTCAGCGATGGCTGCTTTACAAGCAGTTGTCCCAGGTTAGCAGGTTTGCATACCGGCTGATGCTATGAACATGAGAAAAAATAAAAATAACTGTATTTGTAAAATATAATTTCTACGCATAAAAAGCATATCATGAAAGTTTATTAACAGAAAGATCTCAATCTCCATGCAAATTAATGGTTGATCACTTTTGATGATGATAGAAGAAATTTGAATGCTTAAATTGAAATTAAAATCATTAGAATGCATTCTTTTATTCTACTTCTTAGGCATTTCTTACATGCTCACACATATCTTTCTGTATGCACCCACACATACATTGGCTTTTTCTAATATGTAATGAGTTTTTTGTTAAGCTATCTATATTTAGAATTATAATCTAAACATTAATATTACATTGTTCTTTAATATATTAATATGAAACTATTTTTTTCTGTTCTTATTAATTATTTATAGTGAAAAAGAGATAACTTTAAAAAGTATACATAAATTTAATCAATACTAATTTGTAAAATGAAGAAAAAAATGAAAATTTGTTTTTATACTTTTATTGATGCATATATATTAAACCAATAAAAAAAGAGCATACCATTTACTTCTGTTTCACATTTCAATCAAATTACAGTAATAATACAGGATTCATTCGTGAATTAATTACAAACATACATATATTCATGAAGCCGGAAAAAAATGATTTAAAAGTTTTTTAATAGTCCATATAAATGATAGTTTCTTTATTTTTTTTTTTTTTTAAAAGAAAAGTTTTTTTTTGGATTTTTGAGGGATTTTTTAGCCAAAAATTTCTCCTTTTTTTTTTTAAAAGGGGGGGGTTTTGGGGAAAGGGGAAAAAAAATTTTTATTTTTTTATGGGATTTTTAATTTTCCCTCCCTTTTTCTGGTTCTCTTTATTCAACTTTTCTTGCATAAATATTTCTTGGTCTATTACAATCCATTTCCGGTTTAATTGAGAATTGAATTTTTTTGTAGCTGTCAAGTTGCAATTATAGATTCCACAGATAGATTTCTAGTACCTGTGGTATTTCTCACTAAAGGTCATGCTAATTTCTCTAGTATCTAGCTTCAAATAGAATTTTTAAAGGAATACAGGTATATATTGCTCTGTGACTTTGCCTGTTTTTTTCCAAATCTTAAATTCCACAATTACATTGAATTAACTTTTTTCTCTATAATTATCTTCTTAATTAATGTTTTTGGAATAAAAGGAGATTGCTTTTGACCTAATTATAGTTTTATCTATTAATTTAAAAAAAAATAAAAAAAGAGTTATCTTTCACCAAAAATGCAACTATAAAAAAATACACATAACAGATAATATTATACTTTTTTTAAATCTCAATTTTTCAAATTTTTTAAACCAAAATGTAGATGCTTTAAAAATATGATTTTTTTTTCTACCTAATTTAATTATGATTTTTCTTTCTCAATTAGACTGCCTTCTGATGTTGTTATTGAAATAATGTAACATTTAATCAGACATTCTGACATATTTTAATCACATTTTTTTTATAATTCTAAATCTTTCAATTACTGATTAAAATTTAATTTACTACATTATCTTTTCTATATTATACCACATTATATATATATATAATTAATTTTAAATTTTTCAGTTATTAATAATACATTAAAGATCAGCCTGTCAAGCTATTGTACATGCGCTTTTTACGAGTGTTAATAATAAATGAATACTTTGACTCCCAACACAAGATATAGTATTTAGGAAAGAATAAAATGAATCCACTTATTCTATTCAACCCAAATGCTTATATATGGGCAAATCAATAGCATGCACAATAGCATGACAGGCTGATAATTAATGTATTACAATTTATAAACATGCACTATATAAAATAAATGCTTAGTTATTAATAATGAAACTAACCTATTATAAATAAGATATATTATAAATTATAATTTTTTACTTAATAACCTTTAAAGAGTTTCAAAACTAATTTTATTATTCTGTTTCATAACTACTATTAACCTTTTTTTTTTTTTTTTTTTTTTTTTTTTTAAAAAAACATTAAAACCTAAAAAAACAAAAAATATTCTAATAAAAAAAAAAAACTGGGGGAGGTTCCAGTTATTTCAAGTGTAAGATCACATGAATAATAAAATAAATATGACATTTATCTATTTCAATATATTGTATATGTTACGATTTGATATATAAGAGAAAATAGTACTTTAGTATTAGACCTACAACACAGAGCATGTATTAGACCTACTGTGCCTTTTCACATTTGTATCAATTTGCTTATAACTTTGTAATCTTGTGATCTGACCAAAATAATGTGTACATGGATCTTGTACATGATATTTTTTGCAAAGTTTGCAAAAAAAATGTAATGTGCGCTTGGATCTTGTATATTACAAAGTTATCGAGAGGTTGATGTGAATGTGAAAAGGCACACTAGGTCTAATACTTAACGTGTTGCAGGACTAAAAATAAAAAAAAATAAACATATTTATCATTTTCAACAAGAAATGTATGATTTTAAGAAAGAAATTGAAATATGTATGACTTTCACAATAACAACTTTTAAGAACATTAGAAATATTAAAAAAATGTGATTTGCGGTCTTAATGAAATGACATCATTATGCAAAAAAAAAATTGTTACTTTAAATATGCACTAAAAACCAATAAATGATTTTTGTTTTTAAATAATATTTATTAAAGCACATTAACTATATGCATATAATACTTACCATGTAATATATAACATGAATTGTCACCTTGAAATGAAAGATTTCAGATGCACTATTATCACAAAAAATGAAGATCTCTACTAAAAATTTTCCCCTGAAAATGTAGCATGTGATTGCAGAGTATGCTAGGATTTTCAACAACAAATGCTAATAAACACATTTTTTATAAAGAAATTGAACGCAAAAAAGAGACAAAAACCACAAAAAAATACATATTAATTATGAGACTTTTGATAAGTTTTTATCCTGATGGAACCATTTCTTTTATATTGTTAAGTATGGCAGAAAGAAATCTAGACAGTAACCGAAAATGCTGAAATATTACAAAAAAAAAAGAGTTTGTGTTAATAAAGAAAAACACGTTTCCACACGTATACACATGGGGTTTATTTCCTTTCAATTTGACATCATTGCAACATTACACATTTATTGTGGGTGTAAAAAGGCCTCCTATCTCCCCTACATAGCAGGTCTAATACCAAAGTACTGATAAAACTTTATACAGTCACATCTTTGGCACAATCCACTTCATATAAATATACTAATATTATTATTAATCATTTATTAGGCTAGGAATTATATTATTTCTAGTTCAGATATAAATTTAAACCCAGTGTACATATTATTTGCATTTTCAAGTATTCATAGAAGAATTCAAAACCAAATTCAATGGATATCATCAAACTATTACATTGAAAATATTACTTGTGTTTACAGAAGAAAACTTTATTATTGAAGATAAATAATGTTTCTATTTTTCATGCAATTTCCAGTTGATAATAATTATATTAAACATTATATTAAGTATAAAGATTGATAACTAAAAATTTATATGTAAATAATTATTATAACTGAAATGCAGGCGTATTATATACCTGTATCAATATATGTAATATATAGAGTATATGAGCACCGACTTTGACATGGCCCACCATTCTCTAAGCTGGTCCATTAAAGTATGAAGATTGGCTATCTCAATATATATCTGAGCATTTATTGCATATATGTGTAGAGATGATAATCTGGACTAACTGATGATTGCTGGTTTAGCATGAAATACGTATATTGGTGATTATTTATCTTTTCAACATATATGTGTTCAAGTGTATCAGTGTTATGAGATAGAGTAGAGAGTGGTAGGTCCTGTGAAAGTCTGTGCTTATATACTCTATATATTAAATAATTATTGTAAAATTGTATATAAATATTGCTTTTTTTTTGTTAATAAAGATTTAACTTAAAATAAAAAAATAATTATATTAAATAATGATATTAGTTTGAATTTGTTAAATGATTTATTTTTCCTCACTTGGTATTTCTTCTTTAAGTAAAACAAAGACTAGCAAGCCTTAAGCAGTTACTTTATATGCTTTGTGTATATCGACCCTGCGTGCACACATGACTAATGCACACAAGTGCTTATATATAATTGTTATAGCATATACAGCCTTATAAAAAGTGTAGATATGGTATATTTTCCCCATCATGCCTACAATCTTTGGTTCGAATCCAAGCCAAGTGAAGCTTTTACAGAAGTTTAGGATTTTTCTTTCAGAAATCTGGTCTACAACCAACCAGGTCAACTATCCACCTAACATGCATCAGTAAATAGATATCCAACTAATAATTACTGGCGAATAAAGCAGACAGAAAACCAACCAAACCCTCATCAGTGAGCAAATTGGCAAGTCCATGTGAGTACTGTCTTCTTCACTGTTTCTCCACGATGACTTTAAGAGAACCTTTGCCTTATAATTTTTAAAAAGTCTGTTTTTAATATCATTATAACGATGACTTTTGTAATCAACAGTTAATTTATAATAATCAAAAATTTGCCTCACGTTCCAAACCGCATTGAGAAAAGTAAAAGATTATTAAGTAGTTTTAGTCAATTATAAACGGACATTAATTTATTTGGTTTTCAACTTAATAAAAAAATTTTTTTTTATTAAAAACAAATAATTTATTAAACAAGAAACAAATTGTTACAATTATTAAATTAAATTAATAAAATTTTTGTTTCAGTAATTATATCATTAATCTGAATATGTACAATAAAATTTTGTTTGATATATATTTAAACAAGAATAAATATAAATTACAATTATTAGAAAGAAAAAAAACTACACTTTTTTTAAAATTATGAATGTAAATGTGTATTTAATATAAAAACTTCTAAAGTGATTTATATAACAGTTATTGATTGTTATCTATATTGGGATTATTTAACTGTTGACTGGTTTCTAATGATTATATATATATAATTAAAATATCCATTACATTATTTCTTGAAAAAGACATCTTAAAGTCTTCAATTTAAAAATGATTAAGAATAATCATTAATGTGTTTGCCTGAAATGAATTGTTTCAAAGTTGTGAGTGCAGAAAATTTGGGACCGTTGAATCAACGTATAATATATCTATAAATACTGTAAGTGAAAGAGCTAGAAATGACTTCTCTTTTAATTTGCTATCAATAATATTATATCATCCTTCAGCAAATATGAAATGGCCATTTAAGTTTTCTGTTTAACATGTAATACTCTAGTTAAATATTTTGCATATAATGGAGATATATATGAGAGATAGTGACCTGGTTCAGCAAGAAATGCATCTTGGGGGTCAATTGTCTTTTATTATATCTTTATTTATATGAATTTGAAAAGAATGGGGAAGTATGGAGGTGTTTATTATATCTATAGAGTAATATGAGTAGTGATCAATGTCAAATTCAGATCAGATCTAAACAGTCTTATTAAGTGTAGCCAATAATTAGTTAGTTGTACTCATTTTGACACTCATATGAGTAAATAAAAATTAATGACAATTTAACATTATCAAATGCAGCACTTTCAAACTACATGTAAATAATAGAAATTATTTTCTTGGTCATATGATGTCAAAATATCATTGTACCAATCTTATTTATGTTCATTTTATACTTGCTACCTTTCTAATAAATAAGAAGGAAAAATAATATTGATGGCACATGAAAAATGAAGTCATATGCTGTTTATTCCTTATTAGACTATTGTACTTCAAGCATATCAATAAGGATATCATAAAAAGAAAAATACCTTTCTAAGGATACATGTCTGCTGAATAAGCATCATCCTTTAGTTTGATCAGCATGTTCATTCAAAAATCTTTCTTATTTCATAAATATATTTGATCACAAATTAATGTACAGAAATACAAGTTCTGTGGCAAATATAAAATTTTTAACTCTTTCCTGGAAAATTCTGTGTTATTTCATGATGATCTTTTTGGTTATATTTTCTGGAAATAAGAGATGGCCTACATACCCATTCTAGTGCAATCTTGTGGCAAATATTTCCAAATGATCAGTATAAATTATGTATTTTAATTCTAATTTTGAGTTTTCAACAAAATATAAAACTCTATAGGCCAAAGATTAAATTGCAGAAATCAAATTGTACAAAATGACACTCTTGTTCATATTTTATTCATTGTGCAGAAACAATTGTAAAGATATTTTTTTGTTTTCAAATTATTTTTGGTAATTTTAAAAATATTTTTATTTACTAAACATAAAATGTATTTATTTTTATAATTATATGATGTTTTTAGAAGATTTTAAACTAATAAGCTTTGTTTTTTTTTTCTTAAATTAATTTATAACTACTACATTTCTTTATATTTTTATATTAATATGATGTTTTTAGAAGATTTTAAACTAATAAGCTTTGTTTTTTTTCTTAAATTAATTAATAACTACTACATTTCTTTATACTTTTAGTTATGTTAAAAATTAATTTTAGTAATAAATGTGCATTTGGTTACAATATTATTCAAATTGAAGGCCACATATTTGGAATTTGCCAAATTAGCCTCACTTTAATTGTGTTATTTGGGTTATGTCGGGGTTAAAACTATATCAAGCTGGAAATTTTTGTATTATTGTTAGATAAAATTAATTACTTTAAACATAGTTGAAGATTAATGTATCCTTTGCTATAAATTACATACATACATGGTTTTATATCAATTTTATTCTCTTTGAATGGATATATTATCCAAGTTTAATCCACTTTATATGATTCTTAGCCTTTTTCTCTATATTGCACCCACCAAACATCCTTACTTTATTCATCCAGCCCATATATAGTATAGTTCTAAATATATTACAGTCTATTTACAATGTAAATATATGAATAAAAACCTCTCCAATTGCTGCATATAAACAATATTAACATCTGACAAAACACCATGTCTAATTGCCAAAGAAACAAAATTAATCTTACTTTGTCTAAAATCCAAGAAATTATAAAAATGACAAGTTTAGGCAATTTTTCTTTCATGTAAGTTCTTTGTTGCTGACAAAGTAAAACTCATCTTGTCTGTTTGGCAGTATGACATGGGTTTTGGGGGTCAGACATTAATGTTATTTACATATATTGTGATCTGAGAAATATTAGGTCAAATATATTTACATATAATTGTTCTAATATATATATATATATATATATATATATATATATATATATATATATATATATATATATATAATAGGCTGAATCATTTGCCCTTGCTAATATTATAAAAGATATTATAACAGAGGTATTCTTAATATGTATTTTAGTAAATCTACTAACTTACGATGTTAAAACATCCTACTAATAATTACTGAATTATAACAATTCAATGTTATATAGCATTTAAATAAATTATTATCTATTTGAATGAATCAGGGTCAAAATCATTCACATAAATAAACAATGGGATTCTTAGATGTTATTTAATAATGAATTATTACAACTTAATAACTATTAGAAAAAAGAAGTGTTCAAAATATATTATATTTGCTAAATTATATCATTTGCTATAATAATTTTTTATAGTGTTTATATAAAAACTTACATAGTTTGAAAATAATCAATAGATATCAGGAAAAAGGTAAGGCATGTTTTTACTGAACTATCACTGTTAGTTGACATCTAGTCATCACACCCCTCTCTAAGACCTAAATATCTTCTATTGTTTTTACACTAATTATATAACTCAAATTTTCTTATGTCTGTTCATCTGTGTAACAAAGTGGGTTTTTTTATATATAATCTAAAACTAAGGGCACTTTGAGTGACTATGGCAAGCTTCACTGAAAGTGCATTCAGTTTTAGGCTATAAAAATGAAAAAAACCATTTTATTATGCAGATGAATAAATGTATGCAAATCTGAATTACAAATACAAATGAAGGGAATATCAAAATTATACAACTTTAGACAACATATATATGTTCTTGGTGCACAGATAATGAAATTTGTAAAAGCAAATTTTGAGAAGGCATTATGCTTCCATAATCATAGCTACTAAGGTGTTGAGAACTATACAAATGTGGAATGCAGATATATGCAAATTAATGCAAAGTGATTAAGGAGACCATTTTTGAGAGAGAGAAAAGCATGCATCATGTCTACTGATTGATGTAGGATCACTTGCTATATAGCATGCTTCCTTTACCTTATGTTTGGTGTTGTCTCTTTCAGAACAGACAACAATTGCAGTAGCTGGTTGGAAAACATGGCCAGTGGCCTTTTCATGTTTGGCAAAGATTGAATTATCTTCTAGCTTAGTTATAGTCTTATTATAAAGATATTTATGCCATTCTGGTTGAGGTGTTAGTTCTGTTTTCACTGTAATATGATGCTTGGCAATTGTTCTGAGGGCATGTGATCTTATAAACAACTTGAGGGGTGAGTTCAGATGTGATTCTATCTTTGGTATTTTTAATGAGTGTATTGGTATTGGGTGGTGAACCAAAAGTAACTTCAAAGTTGTGGGAGAGTTTGTTTGATGAGATAGTTGACTATGGTGGGGATATATGGGATTAGGATGCACGGTTTGCTTTCTTTCACGTGATTGTGATTTATTTTATAAAAGAATTTGTTGACTCTCCTGTTGATAAAAGTTTGGATGTGCCCTATTTTTACTAAATCTATGATGTATTGTTTGAGATTGTATTTTTTGTTTTCTTCATATTTACAAAAGTTATGGTTCCTGAAGAGTAATGATGAAAGGGCTGCAAGTTTATGTGAATAAAGTGTGTAAGAACTAGGGTGAGTTAAGCCACACACTTCAATGGGTTTTATTATCATGCAATATCCAGGCCACCTGCCTCTCTGCTGGCACATATGTCAAGGTATTTAACCTGGTGTGAATGTTTTTTCCATGTTGAAGTGAAAGTGAGTTTGGTGTTATTCAGAAGATGATTGTGCAGCTCACCTATGACGTTGTCTGGAACTGATATAAAAATGTCATCAACATATCTTGTGTATATCATTTGTGGAGTGGACGTGAAGAATCCAGGTAGTATTTGATTTTCATAATAGTTGAGTACAACACTAGATATTATGCCACTGAGTGGAAGACTCATAGGTCCATCATTATGCATGTTGAACCATTTATCCCTAAAGATTGCGACTATGTTTTAAAGCAAAGATTTTATATACATTCATACCCACATATTCACATAAAGAAGAATTAAAGAAACCCTCTCAAATAGTTCATTATAGGTTGGTAAGATTTTCAATGTTTTTTTATTCGCTAATAAAATTCACCAGAGGGCGAATTGGCTAAAAGACGTTTCTCTGTCGTCTCAAAGTCAAATGGGTTAAATGTGGTCAATTACTTAATTACTAACCAATAATTGAATTGCTGGTTTTACTGTATACACACTGTGTATAGAATCTGGATTGAAATTTTAAGTTATCTATCTGAAAAACTGAAATTTAACCGAATTTGAACTTAGATTACAAACATGACATTTACACTAAAAAAAACGTGCCCATAAAACCTTTCCTATAAGATAGAGTGGAGAGTGGTAGGTCGTGTGAAAGTCTGTGCTTATATACCCTATATATTACATATATTGATACAGGTATATAATAAGCCTGTATTTCAGTTATTATATATTGGCTATGTAAACTTCATTGCTGTTTGCATAATTCTAATTGGTTGTACTTTTAACTCCATTATATCGATGATGAAGTGAGTTCTGACACTTGATTTTGATAAGATCAACTGTCAATTTCCTGAGCTCGTGTAAGCTGCTTGACTTTATGCTGAATGCACAAACTAATCAGTCACTTGTTAAATATAAAAGAGAATTTAAAAGTTCAATGTCAGCAACGAGATCGTGAAAAGAACGTAAAAAAATTGCTGAGATGAATATCAAATATTTTCTACGCAACTTTTTATTTTTTAAAAGTATGCTTTTTATATGTATTAAAATTGCCTTTTTTTTAACATTTTAAATTAAAAATAAACTCACTTTTATATTAAAATTTATTTCTTTTTAGTTATTTATTTATAGAGGGTTTTTTTTTTCTTTTGTAAATAAACAATATTATATATAACTTATAAAATATTTTCTTAGGTATAAGTAATAAATCATAGATTTCTACTTTACGCTTATCAAATTATAATATTAAAATTGTGCCAACACACATATAACTGAGAGCTATATAAATGATAATTAACAAATGAAAAAAAGGGCTTAGCCGTCATATCCAAGGGTCATTGAAAGAATTAAGAAACTGAACCTCCAAGAATTCATAAAAACAGGGATCTTTGCAACTATTAGACTATCAGTTTTCCTTATCTATGCACTCTGGTTGCTCCGATGTGCCATTATTTTTGACCAGCTCTCTCAAAACCAGAGATACCAAACTAGTCCCACCTCCACTCCTCACGGGCAATCCTCCATCTCTCATTCTCTCAGCCTCTGTCATAGGACTCAATTATTTAAATGTTTGTGACCCATGCGGTGCTTGCTCAATGAAGACATGCATCTCGGACTGGCCTGGACTACAAACCCGTCCCCTTTCCACTTTTCCCCTTTTCACTTCCATTCCCTTTTCACATGTATCATTCCCCTCTTACCATGTTGCTCCTGAAATTTCAATTTACCACATAATCACTCCCTTGTAAACCTTTTTCCAACTGTATTTGTATCTGTTTTTTTTTTTTTTGATAAATAAACTTTCATCACTGACAAAAAAAATTAAGAAACTCCACTTAAGAAACTGAAGTGGAGTTAGGCTGGACAAATTGCTAGGAGAGCTGATAATAGATGAATAGTTAAAATCTTAAACTGGATTCCAAGATATTATAAAAGACCTAGAAAGAGACCATGTGTGAGATGGTTGAATAAAATTAAAAAGGGTACTGGTGAGATGTGGAGAAGAGAGGCTCAAGATTGGAGAAGATGGATTGAACTTGGAGAGTTCTTCATCCTACAGTGGATCGATAATGGTTGGAAATGATGATGACTATATCCAAGAAGTATGCAAATACACACTGAATATATATATAAAAACAAAAAAAAAAGACTTATAAATCCAATAAATAATATTATATTTCAACCAGAAGACTGGTTTTCATCAGAAAGAGAAAAAAAAATACACAGTAAAATGGCGATAATCAAAAATTACAGATTTGGTAAAAGATTAAAAATTTAACAAACCCCCCCCCCCCCTGATTGGTCACAAAATCTAACACAGAATATCTACCCAATCAATGACAAAATTCAAACAAAAAAAAAACTACATTCCCTCCTAATCAAGCTTAAATTCTATTTAAATTAAAATAAATATAAAAATAAAAAATCCAAAATTAAAAATTAAAATATACATGTGTGCATACATAGAAAAATTAAACTATGCTCACATACAAAAAATAGCTGTGCTCACATTAATATTCATTAAAAACTAAAATACTTATACATTTTAAAAATTATAGTTAGTGCAAAGTACAATAATTTATAACTAATTATTTATCTATGAACCAATTAAACACAGATATTAAACATCCATGTAACCAATCTTTACATAAAAAAACCTCATATAAGAAAATGTTTACATAAAAAACACACATATAGAAATCTTTTACCAAATCTGTAATTTTTGATTATCGCCATTTTACTGTGTATTTTTTTTTTTTTCTGATGAAAACCAGTCCTCTGGTTGAAATATAATATTATTTATTGGATTTATAAGTCTTTTTTTTTTGTTTTTATATGTATTTCCTTTGGTTAGTTTGTTATATATTAATATTTTGATATATATATATATATATATATGTGTGTGTGTGCACATTACAGTGGGATGAATTGGAATGCTATCTTTGTTTACCTATGATGATGATTAATCTACCCTGACTCTACAATTAGTTGACAAAAATGTGACAAAAACAAAGTTTCTGTGAGAATGACGTTAAGTGTTGATCTGTATTGTAAATGAAGATGATGATGATCATCTATCAATAAATATCATTTGTACACCAACTATTTTCGAGTAAAAATAGATGCTTATTAGATATTGTAAAAGTCAAATACTTTATTATTTTAACCACACATAGATACTTAAAAAAAAAAGAAATATTTATATTTGGAAACATCGTAATTCTCTAGATATAGCTACTACTCCGTAGGCCATCATATACATTGACGCTCGTTTCAATTATGCATTAACACTCGTTTCAATATAACTACATATATTCGATTGATGGAAGCGTAAACTTATTCAGCTTTAAAAAGTTGAGATCTGTATATTTAACGGATCATAGTAACAACAATTATATTTAGTGAAATTATAGGGGATTTGAACCCAGACATTTAAGCTTCCTTCAGCTATCCAATCTATTTCATACAACTGATACACATGACCACGCACATGTGAAAATATAAATGATTTCCAATATATGTATTTCATGCTGAATCAACATTCATCAATTGGTCCAGTTCATCATCTCCCATACAGATATAGAATCTGTGTTCAGTTTACTACATTAAGACAGCAAATCTTCAGACTTTAATGGATAGGCTTCAATGTACTCCTCTCTCCAATTTTTCAGCCTTCCATACTATTGAAAATGATGATACCAATATGGTATGCATGGCTGAGGGTGGAGTAGATTGAAGCCTGTCTATTAAAATCTAAAGATTTGCTATCTTAATATAAACCCAGCATTGATTATATATATGTGTGTGAGAGATGATGAATTGGACCAACTGACGAGTGTTGGTTTAGCATGAATATTATGTTGGAGATCATCCATCTTTTTCACATGTGTGTGGTCATGTGTATCAGTTGTATGAGGTAGATTGAATAACTGAAGGGAGCTTCAAAGTCTGAGTTCAAACCACTATAATTACATATAAACTCTAGAGATATAAAGTATACCTGTATTTAAATATATTTCGTGAAAGAATATGGAACCGAGAAAAAAGATCTAAAATTGTATTTTTAGGAACAAAGATATTTAATCAATAACAAGGCTGGCTCATATATAATCATTTTCAACCATTATCAATTCACTACAGGATGAAGTTCTCTCCAAGTTCAATCCATTTTCTTCAATCTCTAGCTTCTTTTCTCCATATCACCCCAGCACACTTTCTTATTTCATCTATCCATCTCCTATGCGGTTACCTTCTAGGCTTTTTTCAATCTCTTGGAATTTAATTTAAGATTTCAACTGTCTATCTATTAAGATTCCTTCTAGTAATATGTCCAGTCTAATTTGACTTCAGTCTAATTCTTTAAATGATGTTAAAAACATCCATTTGTCTTCTCACTAATGTATTTCATTTTCGATCTCTTCTTGTTTCTCCTAACATACATCTCCCCATAAAGATTGGTCTACCATCTCTGTATTGCTCTTCTGTTAAGTATCCGAGTCTCAGCTCATTTATTAAGAACTGGTTATTAAAACCTTTCTTTTTTCAAACACATAGTTATAGGCATAATAATACACAATATTTCTACTTATATACTTACTTGAATTAAAGAATTGCATGTTTGAAAGATTTCAGAAGCATTTCCAGTACATACCGTTTTTCAAGTTGCTACTTCATTTAAGTCTATATTGTTATAAAAATATCTAAATCAACAAATTAAATTTTATTATTTTCGTAATTTAGGATAGTTTTAAAATGTTTACATTACACTTTATATAAGTAGATGATAAACTCCGTTTTTTAATTTTTTGTTATCATTTGAAGCAAATATGTTTGTCGATCAAAAACTTGTAAAGAAATTTTTGAGATTTACTATAATAAATATAAAACAATCATATGTTACTATTTGTCTGAAGATTTATGATTATGGTATAATATTTATTAGATGTGATATGTTGGACTACTTCCATCATCTATGAGTGAATATTGAATGTGTAGAAAATTTTAAACTTTATTTAAACTTTCCAAATACAAACAATTTGTTAGTAATAACACACAAATAGACAACACAGGTTAGTAATTGCACATTTCAAGTAGTAATATTCTCCACTCTTCTTCAGGTGTTGCTGGCCTGTATGTACAGTGGCAATATTCACTGAGAAGCTGAACTTGCACCTTAAGCTAAAGGTGCGAGTTCAACTTCTATGGGGTGCGAGTTCAGTTTCTAAGCAAATATTGTTACTGTGCATATAGGCCAGCAACACCTGAAGAAGAGTGGAGAATAATACTACTCATAATATGCCATTACTAACCTGTGTTGTGTTAACAAATTGTTTGTCTTTGGAAAGTTTAAGTAAAGTTTAAAATTTTCTATACATTCAACATTCACTATGATTGGTAATAATCCAACATAACACATCTAATCATATGTTACATTTACAAATTTAAATAGAGTTTGACCTAAATAAAAAAAAAACTTCATTGGTCAAATGTATTTTGAAACCATTAAAATGACATTTATTTTTAGCATGGGGATCCAGGAGGAACTGATAAAGAAGTTTGACTGCCTGGAGTGTTAAGACTGAAATTGATCCAAAGACTTTAGTTCCAGAGACGAATATTCTATCACTGCACTAAGTTATACATGGCAATAGGGCACAAATAATCATAAGTCTGATAGTAATGGAAAAATATAACAAAGTGAAATGTTAAATAAAATGGAGATTACAATGCAACTTTTTAATGAATATTATAAGACAAATTTAAACATTGTTAAATTTAAAGTCTTAAATTAATGTTAAGTAGGGCCTTATGAGATTGTAAAAGACCCAGAAAGAGACCACATGTGAGATGGATGGATGAAATAAGAAAGTGTGCAGGGGTGATGTGGAGAAGAGAAGCTAAAGATTATAGAAGGTGGATTGAACTTGGAGAGACATTCATCCTGCAATGGATTGATAATGGTTGATGATGATGATGATGAGGGCCCTATGGTGCAAAGGTGGTGTATACACTTGTTATTTTTGCAACTGAGGTGGGAATTCAGCTGTGAAGTTATTGTCACAACAATTAGATTTTTTCACAGATAATTGAACTATAGACCATCCAGCTAACAATCCACATTAATCATGATCTGGTTATGTAGCTATGCTTAGATGGAGCTGAAACCATTATCAACTAATAGCAATTGGAAAATCAGATGAGCTATCTTTATCTTCATTGTACCTCAAGACCTCTGAATTACAAAGGGAATATATTTAAAAGATTGCTTTACATTTTACTAGCTAAGATTAAAAAAATATTAATCACTATCATCATTTTCAATCACTAATCCCTTATAGGATGAAGTTCTTTTCAGATTTAAATCAGTTTCCTTGCATAGCCTTTTTTTTTCACATCACATCAACAAACCTTTTTATTTCTTCCATCTATCTCACATGTGGTGTCTTTCATAGATCTTTTGTAATTTAAATCACTAATAATCACATGATCACCATTTCTTATGCTTGAGTGGCACTACTGTATGGAGAGTTTTGCATGTTTTAATATTTTGTAATTTCTTTGGGACCAGTTCTCTGAACATTTCTAGCAACTTGTCCAGTATTTCAATGATATCAGTGATATATGTGTGATCTCTCATTCAAGTATTTCACTTTTCATCTCTTCTTGTCATTCCAATATATATAATCTCTCTATACTTTCTTAAGATATCTGAAGTCTATATTGCTCTTCTGTTAAGAGTCCATGTCTCAGATCCATAAGAAAGAACCAGTAAAGCATACTTATCAAAACCCCTTTTTTTTTTCAATTAAATTGGCATAAATGCTTTTAATATTAAATTATTTTAATCAAAAACTTCCAAGTCTAATTCGATTCTAAAATAATATAAAATAATTTATAATCTTTTGTGTATTTACAAAATGAATGAGGTGAATAAGAGCTTTTTAAAAAAATACAGCACTTACAAAGTAAATTGATAATATAGTTCTTTACTAGGGCTTGTGCCTACAACGATTGACCCAACTAAAAACAACATATAATTGTTTAGCAGAACAGATAGTACATAAACATCAGTTGGTGATTTTTAAATGCTTAACCCCTTTCCATTTAACGTATTATATTTTAGCATTATAATATTTAAAAGATGTGCGCATGAAATCAATAAGCATAAAAGATTTAATTTAAAAAGATGATTACTGATCATATAATTCTTGTAAACAATATTCAAATAGATTTTATAAGGGAGCTAATTGAATATAAAAATAAATTATGGTTTAATATTTATGCATACATACTGCATATTAGAACAAAGCTTCCATGGGTATATAAATAATGCTAATATTAAATAACATGAAATGACAGAATAAAACAGATTTCAAATAGGTCAATTTAAATAAAATTATATTGCTAAAAGAGATTATAATATATCTCTGTCAGGAACCCCCCCCCAAACCTCTGACCAATGGTTTTATGCTTTGGCACTCTGAAGCTATCCTAGTGTCTCTCTGAGGAGTGCCAAAGCATGAAACCATTGGTCAGAGGTTTGGGTTCCTGAGAGAGATATTTTAAATGTTTTCTCTGGCTAAGCGTTTATCACAAAGCTTGTTGAGCAATTGGCAATGTTCATTGTTTAACACTTTTATAGAATATCATATTTTAAAATAATCTAAATCTCTAGAGAATGTTTTTAATTCTGTTTACTTTTATTCATTTCTTATTTCACTCTGTTTACTTTTATTCATTTCTTATTTCACTCTGATTGAATATTATATTCCTTCATATTTATAATTATCTTCCTATATGAGTAGAGTATAATTCAAACATATTTCCTGTATGTTAATATAATTTATAAAATCTAAGTCATTGTATACTCTATGTTTATATATGATTTTTTTTAGAGTAAACAAAAACAACACACTACCGATACTTTTTTCACTAAACTTGCCCCCATAAAGGTACAAATATTAGAAGCACAGGTAGAGTGAAAATCACTATAAACAAAAATTGGAAGGGTAATATTGTGAAAATTGATGGTATTTCAGATAGGTTGGCAGGATGATTTACCTTAATGAAAATACCAAATATAAATATTCAAATTTATGCCCCAACAAATTTGCCTTATGATAATGAAGTAAAAATATTTTATATTTATATAAAAAATGCTTTGGATCAGACCAAATAGCATTTTAAATTATCTTGCAATATATTAATTCTAGAATTTCTAGTAAGAAGATAATCAGCCTTTGATATGAACTGTTTAATTGTGCTATTAACACATCAATATTATAGTGAGTATGCAGGATATCTCAAATCCAAACACAAGATAGAGACATATCTTTTAAATGTCTTTATTTTGTGTTTGGGTTTGAGAGTGTCCTGCATACTCACTATAACATTGGTGAGTTAGTAATATGATTAAATTGCACATGTCGAAGACTGATTACCTTCTGATTAAGAATTATTAATGAAACTGTGTTTTTAAATTGCATTGTTGTTAAATTAATTCTAGAATTGTCAGATGATTAAAACATCATAGAGTTGTGAGCAAATTTGGTTATGGTAATATAAATAAGAATGGGCACAATGGTGTTGATAGAAAAAGAAAACTTAATAATTAAATATATGCATAGTATTTATATCTTAAGTTAGATATAATTAGGGAGAATTTGAATCCAGACTTACAATCTCCCTTTAGTCATTCACTCCATCTTATGCAACCAATACATATGA
The DNA here is from genome assembly GCA_028023455.1 of Epiperipatus broadwayi. Lineage (NCBI taxonomy): Eukaryota > Metazoa > Onychophora > Udeonychophora > Euonychophora > Peripatidae > Epiperipatus > Epiperipatus broadwayi. Next base: position 377,224 of record JAQFVV010012484.1, read on the forward strand.
CCACATACATGTGAAAAAGATAAATAATCTCCAATATATGTATTTCATGCTGAACCAGCACTCATCAGTGGGTCCTTATCATCTCTTACACATTTGTATTATGATAGCAAGTCTTCAAACTTTAATGGACAAAATTCAATCTTGTCCATTCTCCAACCCTTCAGCCATCCATATAATAGAAAATCTGATGTTCAAAATCCTTATTTGCCAATTTTCATTGAATCATACCCATAATGACCATAAGTCAATATGACCCATCATATGTAGGAACTTAAGGCCATTTAAATATGCAGAAGGGATGGGAAGTATACAAGCAATATGTGATAATTAAATACATGTGTAGTATTTATAGAGAAGATTTGAACCCAGACTTTCAAACTTCCTTTAGTTATCTATCTTATACAACCTATACACATGACTGGATACATCAAAAAAGATAAATGATCTCCAATATATGATCCAGCAATCATCATTTGGTACAGATCATCATCTCTCACATGATGATCTGGACCAACTGATGAGTGCTGGCTCAGCATGAAATACATATACTGGATATCATTTATCTTTTTTGCATATATGAAGTCATGTGTATCGGTTGTATAAGATGGAGTGGATGACTAAAGAGAGCTTGAAAGTCTGAATTCTAATCCCCTCTAATTAAAAAAAGAAAACTTGTAAATTATGAATTCTTTCCTCGAGGAAAACGTTGATATCCATTTCAAGATTGTAATATGCTTAATAAAATCAACACATGAAGTAATCTTCATATAGTAGAATATATGCTACAAATCAGAAATACCAAAACTATTAAAATAGATAATATTTGTAAATTGATATATCTACTCTTCAAAAACACTCCAACGAAATTTAAATTAGAATAGGCAAATGGTCCAGACTTGGCTGTAGCAAATAAGAACAAAACTAATGCTCTTTTAAGAACTGCATGAAAAATAGATAATAAAAAAAAACAGCAATTTATGGTGTGAGTCAGGACAATGTATGAAGAAATGAAAGAATATGAGAATTTTTAAAAATCAATCTTTTAAAAGAATTAAATGGGAAAAAAGCGTTCAATTACAAAGAAAACTATAGAAAAAATTAAGACTTAAAATATAAAACAACTTCTTGGTATTGGAAGAACGTGCCACGAAATGTGCAGAAATTCTATAAAGTAAATATATAGCCATAAAATCAAGTAAACCAAGTTTTATCTTGAGTTATTACATATTTTGAATTGTTCACCACATTAGATGAAGAAGTAAGAAAGGCATAAAAAAAAGGAAAAGCTCATCAAGAAATAAAACCATATTGGAAAAGTTATATACCAAATATCTAAATGATAAAGATATAAAAGATAATTAGAAAAATGCATTAGTATGACTGATATATAAGAAAGATAATAAGGAAGATATCCAGTTCACACAAATTTCTACCAAGATAATTGCAACTCATCTAAAATGAACTTTGGTTTCCAATCACCAAAAAAACTGGAATTAAAAATGGTTTGATCACAATGGATATAGAAAAAGTCCATGAATATGTGTCATTATATTTTTGTTTTATAGATATAAAAAGATATTATAAGCATTTTTAAGATGATATATATATCCAGGATATGGTCATATTGTGAAGAATATTTGTCAAAAGGCACCAGCAGAGATTTAATTACATGGTAATACTCAAAAGATTAACATGAAGGGTATACAAAAGAATGATTCAATACCTCCAAAGCTTTTTACAATGGTTTTACAAAAAGTATCTTGTAGATTAAAATGGAAAGATACAGGAGTAAAAGTAAATGGAGATTATTTCAATCATCTAGTCCAGTATTTCTCAATGGCGACCATAGCTTTTTTTCAAGGGGTCCTGGAAAATCAAAATTTAAAAATTATTCTTTATTCAATCTTTGTAATATTATATATGTTTGCTCAGCAAATGTCTATAACATTATAATTTACTTTTGTGGTAAAGGGATCAGAATAAAATCTAGAGCACCAATGGAGACCATTGTGGAGATCATTAATCTAGGCTTTGTAGATGATATGGTTGTTGCATCAGAGTTTAAGAAAATGTTATGGCAGTTATCAGATGAAAATAATAAAATATGACTAAAGATAAATGCTAAAAAATAAAAACCGATAATCATGAATCTGAAGAAAATAAGAAACTACAAACACCTGATTATTAATAGAGATGGAGTGGATGGAATTAATTCTAAAATTAAACTTGGATAGAATGTTACTGAAAGAAGAAACTTAATATTAAAAATAAATATGCCAATCTGTTTGAAAGGCAAGATTTTTACTAGATATGTTTCACTAGTTCTTACTTATGAATCTAAAACATGAACAAACCACTAAACATCACATGATCACTAGTTTTTATGCTTCCTCATAACTGTTATTAAAACAGGCAAAACTCTCCATACAGTAGTGCCACTCAGTGTAAACCAGGTGCAGTGCTCTCAGATACAAGGCTCCTCACTGATGAAGGCCACAAGCCAGAAACTAGTCTGGCGAATGAGTAGGCACTAGATAGGGATTTTATGCACAAGCCTTCTGGCATCCATTGATTACTCTGGCTTGCACTGAGTGGCACTACTATATGGAGAGTTTTACCTGATGGACAATATGCAGAAGAACAAAACAGAAATTTCAGATCACTCAGTGAAATATCAAGAGGTGTATGCTAGGTATAACAGAAGTAAAAAATATCAAGGGACTGAAATGGAACTGGGTTTGAACATATGTCTAGGAGAAATAATAATAGCTTAAATGCTAAAGTTTTAATTTTTGAATCCCAAGTGATTTAAAAGAAGTAGTAAAGCAATAAGGGGTATAGATGGTTGACATAAAAAGTTTTCTGTGATGGATTAAACACGGAGAGACTTTTATCCTGAAATGGACAGATAATGGTTGATAAGGAGATATAACAATTTATTCTAGTTTCAACTAAGCTGCTATGCGATGAAATACTGGTTAAGCAGTTTTAACCGTTAACGCCATACTTTTTATTAACTGGTTATACTCTCTTGGTGAATATAATTTTACATTTATTCACAAATAGAAACACATATATTGAAGCGATATTTATATACGCTTCATGTTTTTTAATTTAAAAAATTCGAAGAAATTTTAAAAGTAAATGTTTTAAACAATTTTAATTATATATTTTAATTTAAAAAATTCGAAGAAATTTTAAAAGTAAATGTTTTAAACAATTTTAATTATATATATAATTTATATGCGTAAGCTTATGGTTAAAACACCTGTAGAGGTCCCTACTATCGCATTTTACACGCATATTATCGAGGTTATAATCTTGGTGAATATAATTTTACATTTATTCACAAATAGAAACACATATATTGAAGCGATATTTATATACGCTTTATGTCCGTAATTTAAAAATTCGAAGGAATTTTAAAAGTAAATGTTTTAAACAATTTTAATTATATATATAATTTATATGCGTAAGCTTATGGTTAAAACACCTGTAGAGGTCCCTACTATCGCATTTTACACGCATATTATCGAGGTTATAGTCTCAGTAAATATTACTTACGTAATCAATGTGCGTTTAATAAATTTATAAGTATAATTAATAATAAATTTATTTTAAAAGTATGTTAAAACAAAATGTGTTTTTTTTTTATATATTAACAATGACAAAGTGGAAATGAAATTCTTAGAAAAAGTAATTAAAATATTTGTAAACAGATTAATTAAGTAGGAAGATAAATATCTGCCTTAATTTAGTCTGTTATTTTATTAATCCCTTTCAAAGACAGAAAATTTGTAAATGGTATGATTGGGCAAATCAAACTGTGGACCAAAATAGAGGTCAGACATTATCTACAAGCAATAGATCAAAGGATTCAAACGATTATAGATGGATCCTATTATTACTGATAAACCAGGTCAAAAAGATATAACTAGAAATGGTATTCTTTTGATTATTTTTCTTCAGGTTCTTCTGAACATTATTCTAATTCTTCTGATTGGTCTGAATATTCTGTTGTGTGCTTTATGTAATTCAGCTTGTCTTATTCAGCTACTGTGTATATTCCTGCATTTTGGTTCCAATGCCATTCAAAGAGAAGCCACCATCGCTTCACTGAGACCAAGCAGAAAAGTGCAAGCCATAAGTCCATCACTGAGTCTGGGAAAGAAAGCCACCATTCAATGGAAAAACATCTTGAACATTGTGTCCTATATATATATATATATATGCTTTATACGCATAAACTTCAAATATCCAAAGCTTCAGGTAGAAACTAACCAAGCAAAAATTAAACGATCTCCAGATTACCTTGTGAATTTTGAATGATGATTAGAACTTACTGCCACCATAGCTATGATTTGACAGATAATGTCCACTGAAATATACTAATACCTAAAAAATGAACTACTGCTGAAAGGAATAGGTATTAACTTTTAAAAGAATATTATAAATATCTAGCATTAGTATTATCACTTTGCTAATGAAAATATTTTAGTTAGTGTTTGTTTGTTAAATCTGTTTATAAGTGGGTATGGCAGGAGATTATTGCTTTGTTCTCATCATACATGCCACAATTCATTTGGCATAAATTTGGAAGATTATTATATATAAAGCAATTTAAGTTTATTATCGCAATTTCTGGTGATGCTATTAATGATTTATTGTTTTCAGTCATTTCCACTTCATCGAAAATATAAACAATAATTTAAATCTGAAATTTAATAAAAACTAAAAGGAATTCAAGTGAATTAATATCTTTTTAACTGCCTTTGAATAAATTACAGTTTTGAACAAACTACTCTCCAGTTTTGAGGAAGGATAATTAGAGAGCTAAGCATTTATCACAAAGCTTGTTGAAGAATTGGCACTCCTTACTGTTTATAACTTACAAGCTTAAGAGAATAGGGTCATGTGATCTATGACTCTTATTTTGACTATTTATAGCCTCTGCTTTAAGTCTTATGCAATGTTATATTGCTAAGACTACTAATATATGGTATGGCTGAAGATCTATCAGCCCCATATAGCTATTTGAATTGGATAGCGGCGTTTGAAGACATGTAGGTGTCTGAAAATTTCAGATTTCCCACTCAATAGATAACTTTTAGATAAATGCTGGCTTTGGGTTGGTATTTTTAGATCTAGTGTCTGAACCTACCCTGACACCTTTCTGAGGAGTGCCAAAGCACGAAACCATGGTCAGGGGTTGGGGGGGGGGTCCTGACAGATATTTTAAATGCTTTCTCTGGCTAAGCATTTATCACAAAGTTTGTTGAGGAATTGGCAATCCTCACTGTTTATTGCTGTGTATCTTTTACTTTGGAATGTTTTGTTCACACATAACATTTATTTGCATGTAATATATTATTCATTATTATATTTAGTGCAATAGCATGTAATCGATGAAAATTCCTACCATATATTATCTGCCTTGCCTTTGTCCATGTCATGGATGATGCCATTTGTGAAACTGCTGGTTACTCTTATGCTAAATATGCAATAGACACAAATTTCTACCATATAGCATGCTCCTAGCTCACATATATGTATTTCACATGATCACCATCTCTTATACTAGCACATAATTGTTGTAAACAAAGGCAAAACTCTCCATACAGTAGTGCCACCCTGTGCCAAACAGAGTAATCAATGGATGCCAGAAGGCTTGTGCATAAAATCCCTATCTATTGCCTACTCATCCAATATCCCCAGACTACTTTCTGGCTTGTGGCCATCATCAGTGAGGAGCCTTGGATCTGAGAGCACTGTGCCTAGATCTTAGGATCTAATGCAACCCTCCAGCAGCCCCCTTTTATCTCTACTTAACTACAAAACCATGAGAATGAAATTGAAAACACAATAATATTTTCAATCTAAGCTCAATAGCTTATATACTCATATGGGTCTGAACTCAGTTCAGCACCCATACATTTTGGTGTCTTTGGCTTTTAAGCAACCACAGCCACCACTATCCTATTAGAAAGGATTGGTGTTAAACCACTAAATATCACATGATAGGGATTTTATGCACAAGCCATCTGGCACCCATTGATCAACCTGGTTGGCATAGGGTGGCACTACTGTATGGAGAGTTTTGCCTTTGTTTATATGTGTATTTCAGTAAGTAATGTAATGCCAATGTTGTCTTTTACATTTGTTTACATAGCATTTAATTACTTACCTGAATTACAGCATGAAAGCATTTATGATAGTCCAGTTATTTAAATAGCTTATAAATGTATTGTATCCTCAGAATGTAGGTTTATTAATCTTAAAACGGAAATGCTCGTGATTGCTAGTCTATGCAGTGAGTTTATATCTTTCAGAAATACTTAATATCCATTAAGGGGCATTTAAACTGTATTATACCATATATAACATCTGTGCATAAGCTTAATTATAGCATGAATATACTTAATTATTGAATCAATCATTCATTAAACGTATTAACTTGTTTATAAATTGACAAGGCAATCAATTTATGCTATCCTGTGTGTTATATTTTAGTATATATGTAAGTAAATCGTAATGTCTCATTAATTGTTTAGCCTTTTGTCATTTATTTTGCACTCAATAATTTAATTACAATAAGATAAAAGTCTCATATGTGTTGCTAATCATAACAGACTGTAAAAGAATATATTGTTGTTCTCTGATATCAGAATGTGTAATGTACATGCAGATTGGCCTTATGCCATTTTCACGTGGGTTGTACATTTTGGACAGTTACAATATATATGTGTATATTCATTTTTGTGTTCTTTATCAGTGTGTCCCTCATCAAACTTCAATCAAACCTATCAACAAACCAACTCTCACATTACATGCATTTCACAATCAACCATTACTCTTCAGATGTCTAATTATTGCAACACTCAAATCTGCACTACTATATATATATATATATATTATTCTTTAAAATGAAATATATTCAATTTATAATAATAATTTATAATTTATAATGGTTTTGTAATGCCATCATTGTGAAATATATATATATATATTATACCGGATACTCAATCTATTCTGAAACAGAGGGCGCCACCAGACCACTACATGTCTGGAAAATTTGTTTACTGTGATCAGAATAGATGATGATGATGGCTTTGCGCCGACTAGACTCAGGGAGAAACAAGAGATCTTAAATTGTTTAGACAATTGAGACAAAAGCACAAAGACAAACGTCAGCCAAATTAAGTTTAAACATATTTCATAAATTTTATTATGAGAAAATAAATTATTAAATATAAGTTGACGACACAATAGATGGGGGTTAACTCAGGTGTTTACCAGACATACTAAAGGCAAAGCTATGACAGACTGACTGATCTTCTAATAAACAAATTTAAAAGGGAGGAAGCAAATTTCATTCAGCAGAGGATTCACCTAAACATTGGTTTTCATTTTCAGATATTTAAACCATATGCCCCTGAAATAGATCAAAGAACCCAGTGCCGATGAGCTTTCCGAGATCTAAGCATGGTCAGATCTCGAATGTCCTTATATCAGTATGAACTGCACCAATTACTACATTTAAAATAATGGTGATTGATCCACCTCCACCAATTACTACATTTAAAATAATGGTGATTGATCCACCTCAAGAACAATCGAAAAATATCATTGAAACAAAGAAACAATTAAACCTGGTGAATCCCAGCCAAATGATTGGAGAAAATTACTTTAAAATTGATAATTAATGGTCCCAATAAGAGACAAGTAAATGATTAGAAAAACAGTTATGTCTGCCCCAGCAAATAAAGAAAAGAAAATAAACTTACAAACAAATTCTGAGTACACGCTCTGATAAATTTAAAGCACACATAATAACTACAAAAAGAAATCTATCGGAGAGTGCACATGAGTACGAAATATCAAAAGTTTAAATACTCTATTAGATATTAGAAACGAAATCTCCACCTGCGGAAAATTATACAATAAAGTCGTCAGCCAAAAGATTTTTGGAAGTTTAGCAAGAGAGCAAACATAGAGTATAAATTAATTATTGAATACTAAATAATTACAGGTAAGCATAAAAAATATATATACAAGACTGCTAAAGCATTTACAAAAGCGAGGCATAAAATATAAAACTCATTCGTCACTCTCCAATAAACAAAACTGAAAACAAATTGGAATCTTAAAACTAAGATTCCAAGACACACTACAAAATATTGGAAATTAGAGCAAATATTAAATATGAGGCTATATTGATTTAAGAATACATATTTATGATTAGATTGAGCGGAGATTTAATGAGAATTAATTTACCCTGGGAAGAATAAAAACGAAAATAGTTACCTTTCGGTAAAAGCAATGTTCACGTAGAGTGCGCACTTTTACTTAAGTTCATTTTCACGTTCTTTAGGCAGCAAGGCAGATGTAAAGAGGTTCTGGCTTCTTTTAGGTGTTCAAGGCATTACTGGAGCAAACTTGGAAGTCAGGGATCCGTCTTTTGTGGAGTTAGCAAGCCATTTGAGTGGTGGTAACAAGTATAAAATTTTTCATTTTGTTGCAGGCAAAAGTATTTAATCACAGCTGATGTCCTTTAAGAAATTAAATGTCCACGCTGATATAAATTTTTACTTTAGAAACAGCTTGTCTATTTACGAATAATGAATTAACTGACACTCCAAATTTTCAGGGCTATTTATACGTTGCTCCATTTCCCGCGAAACACTTTCCTTGTTGTTCAATTTCTTCGCCTTAGGCAGGGCAAATATTAATCTCCCGCTCAATCTATCTAGGAATTCTATTCAGGGATTATTGAAATGAAATCAACTACATAAAAATCAAATCTCCATTCTTTAAAATAAAAGCCACAGGAATGTAATTAGCTAGGTTGCTTGTTTTTTTGTTAATCAAATGGATTTAAAAACAGGCGGTATATGAAAACTATTTTAAAATAAATCGAAAAACATTTTTTAAAAAAATCCGTTTTACATATAAACGCTTGTGTTTTGATACACACATTCTTTTTAAATAATAATGAAAATTTAAACCCTAAACGTTTAATTAAAATTAAAAGCTTAATAAATTTCTTTTTTTTTTTTGTTTAATAACAACACCATTGAACCAGATTTCAATCAGGTTCTATATATATATATCATAAAGTTGTTGTGGTGTAATGGTAACTTATCTGCCAGTTCAGTCCTGTAATATGCTTCAAAATCTGAGCCACGCAAACAAATTCTTTTATCAAAAAGACTTACATTTTTTAGATAGACCATTTATCTAATCATCCAGGATTAGTTGGTAAATTGGTATCTAGCTATTTTTACCTAAAAGTATAAAATAAGGATGGGGAACTATTCAGAAATTGACAAGTCTAATATCCTTTTTCCATACTGTTTTTCTATGAGATATTATTAGGAACAAGCATTAAGCTATTTAAATGATAAAACGATAGCAAACTCTCATTCAGTAACATCACCTAGTGGATGCTATAATAATCAATGGATGCTAGAATATTTGTGCAAAAAATCCCTAGCTAATGCATCCTCATCCAATATCCCCAGACTAGTTTATAGCTTGTGGCTTTCATCAGTGAGGAGTCTTGGAACTGAGAGAACTGCATCTAAATCTCTAATCTAATGAAACCTGCCACCTTTTACCTATTTAAATAAAAAGCTATGATCCCAAAATAAAAACCCAATACAATTTTTATTCCAAGCTAATTCACTTGTATAGTCATATAGAGTTGAATCCAGTTCAGTATCTATAAATTTTGTTGTCTTTTATTTTTTATAACAAAACAAACCTTCTGGCATCCATTGATACTATGATTTGCCCTGAGTGGCACATATTATATGGAGAGGAAATGGTGCTTAAGCGCTATTTAAGTGTCATTAATTTTACTGTTTACTTATACTCGTGTATATATATATCTTTCACCCATTAATTTTTTTGTTCTAATATATATTAACCAAATGCCACAATGTTAAACTACTAAAAATGTATAAATTTACTACTAAAACAACGTATAAACAAACCAGTCAATCAAATCTCCTACAATAGACAATTATCAGACATTTTAAAATATGTTAAAATAAATAGTCAAGGAACCCTTTCATGAAAATTATTTTGCAGCAACATATTGCTTGTCAGCCACTTCACCATAGTATTTAAGTACATTTATCTATGATTTTCATTTAACAGCATGCAGGGTGGTTTACAGTGCAATAAATTAATAAATGTTTTAAATGGGTACTTTAATATTAAAGCTGCAACATGGAGCATGTATTAGACCTACAGTGCCTGTTCACATTCATATTAATCCACTGATAACTTTGTAATCTTGTGATCTGACCAAAATAATGTGTATACAGATCTTGTACACGACTTTTTTTCAACAAAAAAGAGAACGCGTACACATATCTTGTACATGGTATTTTGGCAGTAAATGATTTTGATTTTATATATAGAGCTCACAAAACAAGCTCTTAACAAGCTTTGAGAATATCCTCAACCTCAGACCATAATCTGCTTCTGGCATCGTCAGTGAGGTGCCAGGATATTCATTAAATTAAAAATACTAAGACAAGCCCAGCACTTTATCTAATGTATAACTATTGAGAAGAAAATCTGAAATCTTCAGACATCCATATGTCTAAAAATCCAGCTATCTAACTCAAATAGCCATATGGGACTGAACTAAGATCAGATACACAATATTGTACCGGTATAAATCCACCACGCTTACTCATACACAGTACCCGAGTTCAAACCCAGTCCACGTTTAAGAATAAATTCCAAAACGCCAACTAAATTCAAACCCAAACCCCGGTATGACCAACCGATGATGACTTTATAACAGCACGGGGTTATCCCTTTACTAGCTCAACTCAGAACCCAGACTAAATTACTTACAGTTAATTATATATAGATCTATTATACTCTGGATATTGGTACGGTCATTAATGTAATGTATATATTTAAGTTGCCAATACAGACAGTAGGTGACTAAATAGACTTCGAGAGTAATGAGGTGGGAGACACAAAATTAGATTAAATAAATTGTTTAATAATAAATAGAAAGCATTAACAATATTATTCAAAAGTACGGTAAGACTTCCATAAATATTCTATTATAATTGGCTACTAGTCTTTAGTAATCATTTTACCTGGTAAACAAACTCATGCCAATATCTGTGTAGTTAAATGATTGACAGGTGGCTAAGGGAATCAGAGTATTTGGGGCATTGAAAATATTTATCTACTATTTTTATTAAGTTATTTTATTCGAATAGATTCGAGCCGTTGCGTATACGAATAGTTGGAGGTGGCTTCGCATAAATATGATATCTAAGATTGATGTACTAGTGGTTGCCTAGATTAAGGAGCCCTACAGTAATCACTTGCGGTGCATCAACGGAATACCAGGCGGCTTGTACTTTGACAAGGCTTAATGCCCCCAAGTAGATCCGGGACACTACAACCAGCCGGGATCATTTCGAAACCCAGTGATCCAAGAGATTACCTGGAAAAGAATTGCTTTCTTCCCATATGGTAGTACGGCGAGACGCCAACTTCGGTGAAGGAAAGGCATTGCCACAGTCATCCAGGACGAGTGCTTGAAGTGGATTTGAAACGGAATTACACAAAACCTAGATAATCTATTCGTCTATTTCTATGCAACAGGTTGATATAACTATTCCAATAAAACATGGCGGAATCAAACTGACCGCAAAAGCAATGATTAATTAAGTTTACTCTGAAACCCCTAACCCCTCAGGTTGTTCAGGCGGTAGCGATAGTAACAAATTATACACTGAGAATTATTTCTCATTTCATGTAGGCAACAAGATGATAAAACTTTAAAACCATTTTACATATTTAAGATTGAAAGATAGGTTACAATAGTATGACAAAAATAAAGGAGAATAATAAAGTGATTTAATATCTGCCAACTCAATACATGAAATAATCTTTAATTCAAAAAAACGAACTTACTTTTAAAATAACTATAATCAATATTATAAACTAGCTTTAAACAGAGTTGGGAAATATTACTATTGGCATCGTTTGTTTATAGCATAAGTAATAAAGGAAAATATAAATGTATTCATTTGAATCATTATTACTATTAAGTACAATATTTATAAATTATTTTCTAAAGACTAGAGCGGAGGAATAAGAGAAAAGAAACTTTACTGACAGGTTTTAAAAAGTAGCATTATAAAAGAAACAAAACTTACATGTGATTAATTTGATTGACAGATTAACTATAAAATTAAGCTCGGGAGAAAGTTAAAAGTTCATGTAACACAGTTACCCTTCTTTCTTCATCCGGCTTGGCTTCTCACGATGGTATTTCTGACGAACGTAGGCGCGCATTTGAAATTTACTTGAAAGGCATAGTCAATTTGGAGATTGGAAGCTGGAAATTTTGAAGCACGTAAAGCATGATCAGACAGCGGCACGAAGATTCAAATTGGCAGGACAGAGATCAGCTCCTGGCACTTAGCCCATCGACATTACGGTTTACTGGTGGACTTCTTAACAAGAGTTGTAGCGATTTCTCTAGCAACTGCTGTGCTGTCTTGAGACTATCTACTCTCAACCACATCAAAAGTTAGAATGTTAGTTTTTTCTAAGATGGCCCCGGTTGACCTTTCTGCCTGGTTTTTGTTTGAGACTCCGCCTACTTTTCTCTAGCCTCCAGCAATCCAACTTGACTATACAATATCAATTATCCATTTCCATTGTTCCATTTTCAGCTATCTTTAACTTTAATACACAATTTTAAATTGACCAAGTAATTACAAAATATAAATTCCTTATCTAATTTTCAAATACAAATTAATTACTCTATACATTTGTACGAGACAGATTTTAATTAAAAACACTGATCAAAGGAATGTGACTTTTGATCAGTATTTTTAAACGACTTTGTATAATTCTAAAAAGTTAAAATTTAAACAAATACACCCGCAATGAAACTTTTAAATTAAGCGGCTATAAATTCACAAACCACGCACACACGAATATTATTTCATGATTTGTGATATTTATACACGGAATCTTTACATATCTTTTTACAAAACATAAAATATATCCCAATTTTTATGTGACTTGAAATAGAAAAAATCTCATTGCGGGCAAATAGTAGTTCGAATTACCGTACTTCAAAAAACACATGAAACTAAGATCGGTTCTTCGATCTGTCTGTTTCAATATATTAATAGCTTGTTAAGAGCTTGTTTTGCAAGGTCTATATATAACATTTGTAAATACGAGCTTTATTAAAATTAAGTCATGTGACATCTGACTTGATTTTTTTTTATCATTTTATGATTTTGATTTTTATGTAATTTGGATAAAAATACATTAACTATATTCCTATGACACTTACTATGTAATATATAACAGGAATTTATGTATTAAAACCAAAGTTTACACATATACTATCACTACAGAAAATGGAATAAAAATTTTGCCTCTGAAAATGTATCACATGATTACAAAGTATGCTGGGATTTTCAGAGAAATGATAATAAATGTCATTTTTTAAATAAAGAAATTAAACCAAAAGTACAAAAAATAAAAAAAATACATATTAATTATTAGATTTTTTTATGTTTTTATTTATTCTGGCTCTTGTCAGAGAGAAATCTAACAATAACTGAAAGTGTTGAAGTATTAAAAAAAAAAAAAAGGATCACATTAATAAAATAAAAACACCTTTTCTCATATACTCACAGGGATTATTTTCTTTCAATTAGATGTCATCATGAAATTACACATTTATTGTGGGTGTGATAAGGCTTCCTATATTCCCTATATTACAGCTTTAATACTAAGTACCTTCAATGTTATAATATATAGTTGCAGCAACTCAACTTTAAACTTGTTAGCCAAAATATGTAAGTATTTAATTGATGCTTATATAATGTGGACTTTGTATATTACAAATTAGTAACAGCAGTGGGTTCACAATCATTGATAAATGGTGTTGGTACTACAAAACAATTGCCCTGAGAGAGATAATTGTCAAATTATTTTAGCATGCTATATCAAAGGTTGTAAATATATCTTACTAGTGATTTTTTTAAAATTTTGTTTGAATATAATTGATATATATATATATATGTTAATACGATTATTTTCATGGGTTGCATATATAAAAGACATATTTTGTAGGTTCATCCGTGTTAAAAAGTTTTAAATATTGATATACCAATGTTTCGACTTGATCGCACAAGTCATCTACTGGGTGATAAAAGATAAAAAGATGGTTGTAGAGGTGCTACAATCACTGATTTGAAAAAAATCTTAAAATTCCACCAATAGCAAAAATGGTAAATTATGAATGTTTTATAATTGAAGTTAACCTTGAGGCTCTACCAACGGCTGCATTCCTCCACCACAAGCGGAGGTATAAAATGGATTCGATATGCCCTCTGTGCAAGAAAACCGATGAAACAATTTTCCACATTCTTCAGGAATGTGGGACCTGGAATAAACTATGCTACCTGACATTGCAAAAGACCACAGATAAAGACTGGGCCTGGGTGGATATGGTGAAAGCTTTTAAAAAGGGCTCCTTTGGCAGTGTTAGATTGGCAACTTCTGTTAACTTTGTCATCTGATTGGCATGAAATAAGGTAACTTTTGAAAAGGGTATTGATTACAATATTGAGGTATTATACTTCAAATTGTTAAATGACACCAAGGACCATGACAAGAAGACATGCCAGCCATGGCTAACCGATCAGACTTGGAACCAGATCAAACTAGGGCCATGCATTGCCTAGTGTAGTGCTTACCTTACATAATAAATAAAGCGATATATTAGTAATTAGAAATTATAACAGCCCAAAGAGCACTAACATATCACGATGATAAATCCTAGGAAATGAAGGTAGTTAAGCCTGAACAAATTAATAAAAGATTAGGAATAGATAGAAGGGAAAGTGACTGCTCTACAAGTGGTATGCCATGCAAACCAAAAAATAAGCATATATACCTATAAAGCCATTTATAACAGAACTGGGAGAGCTTTAATGGTGAAATAGACTTGTACAATTGGACAATCCAAGGACAATATTCCCACTGCAACTGAAGCGGTTGCCTTGTTTCTTTCAAGCTATGGCCCCAAATAATAATGAGACATGAATAGAAGTGTTCTGAAAGTGTAACATTGCTGTTAATATAACAACATTTTTGTCTCTAAATAACTAATGGAGAAATGGACATGCATAATTGGACAGTTTTGTGAACAATAATTTCAGCATAAGAAGTTGGGTTTATGTGTGTAAGTCTGGAAGGGCAGGTGAATTTTGTGTCACTGCACTTCTGGAACTATTAATATCCCACTCACCTATCCATACATTTATACTTGAATGTTCAAAATCATATGCATTGAATCAAGTGTATGGGTGGGGATGCGCTTGACACGCACCGACACTCCCTAAATTTCTTTGTAATGATTCTTGTTGATTGCATTGTAAAACTTATGCCTCTTGAATCGTCTTGAGGCACAAATAAAGGCATTTGAAAGTAAGAATGTTTTTTAAAAAAATCTTTCCAAATATGAGGAAGTTTGCATGTATCATCTCATTTATTAATACAATCTGGCCTTTTACGAGGAAGTTTGTATGTATCATCTCACTTATTAATACAATCTGGCCTTTTAAGTATCTCAATGGCTTCTCTAATTTTGCACTGGTAGAGATTATCACATCTGGATATGATCCTGGTACTAGAAAAATCAACTTTATGACCTAAATCTACAGTATGGAGTGAGAGTGCTGATGATGATGAGTGTTGTTTAACTGCATTAGCATGCTCATATCTCCTAACACTGATGTGACAATTACTCATACCTATGTAAGAAGCTTTACAATTTTTACATGAGATTTGATAAACACCATGAGATTCAAGAGGGATTGAATCCTTAGGCTTGGTTATTATATTGCTGATCTTTTGATGAATAGAAAATGCTGTATCTATATTATAGCATTTTAATATACGTCCGATACTGTCTGTAGTTCCTTTTACATATGGAACACAAATCCTAATAGCTGATTTATCATCTTTTTGTTTCCTATTTTGTCCATTTTGGATTTGAAATAAGGCTTTTTTAATAAATTTATAATTATAACTATTTGCTAATAAAACACTATTAATATGATTTATTTCTTCTTTTAGATGTGACTTATCTGAAAGGTTAATTGCTCTATTTAAAAGAGTTTTGGCTACAGAAACTATCTAAGTTGGGTGATGATGAGAATGGAAATATTCCATAAAATCATATGATAAAAAAAAACATTAATTAATAACCTTTATTCCAATGAATGATACTCAGTCATTTAAACAATCCCGCCTTTTTGATTGTAAAGGTGATTGTGTAATGTACATAATTCACTTTTGATATTCATTTTTTTTTAACGGATTTCTTTTTAATAGTTAAACTGTGTGTTAGCTTTGGTTAATTCCCAACATTTCAATGAAATAGCATCTACCAGTGTCAAGATTAACCTTTCAATGAAAAATCATTAGATCTCAAATAGTAATAAGATTGAGTGGAAGAAAAGAATGAGATTGAGTGTGAAGTAGTTGAGCATTCAGAATATGTGGATTAACAAAATGTTTTTCTTTGGTTCACCATTAATTGTTTTTGAATTAAAATTAGAATTAAAATAAGTGGTCTCCAAAAGGATGGAATATGTTGTGCTTCGTCAGCTCTACTTAAACCAGTTCTTTAACCCAAACACTTTTTTATTTACATCATATAACAGTAAAAACACTAAATATAATATATATGAAATTAAACACCATATAAATCTATAATGGCATACTTTCTCAGCATTTTATGCCACCTTATGTAAGATTTAGTAACTAATAAATGCAAGTTGATAATGCTTTATAAATCCTCTTCTATCAAGTCTCCTCAGAGTAGTTTCAAGCTTATGGCTTTTTTCAGTGATGTGCTTTGGATCTTTGAACAATGCACCTTGACTGTTAGGATCTAATGCACCTTTCTTCCAGCTGCTGTCATCATTTACCTCTCTTTTATATTATCGAGTTATCAGCTCAAACTGAAAAACATTAGATCCTAAAAGCCTAGAAGATGTAGAGTGCCTCACTGATAAAATCCACAATCTTTAAAACTAGGTTGGGCTTTTTAAATAGGACAGCACAGGATTGGAATTATTTTAGGCACTATCACCTGGCTTCCATTATTACTAACTAAAGCTTACAGTAAATAACAGTTGTGAAAAAGTAAGCAAACATTATGTACAGTGGAGTCATGTGATAGAATCGTGTGATATTTTGAGTTGAAATCTGTAACAATTTTTTTAAGTTAATTTAACTTATATCATCTATAAAAAATATATGATTTTACAGCAAGCAAGGTTTAATGAAGCAATAAACCAATCTTTTCTGGACATATCATCAGTAGTCTAAAATAGTGTTTCTCAATGGGGGGCCACATGGCCCCTTAGAAGGCCATAGCCTTTCCACAGAAAATCAATAACTAGAAATTATGCTTTTGTTTCACCTGTTTAATATTATATATAGTATGTTTGTTTAAAAAAATGATTATAATATTATAATTCTACTTTTGTAGTAGGAGGCCACTAAACAACGCTAAAGGAGACCATGAGGGTAAAAAAGGTTGAGACTGCTGGTCTAAAAAGCAATTGAGATCTTTTCCAAAGAAGCAATGAAATTTCTATTTAAACACAATTGTAATGTTTAATTTAATATTGCAGTTTGAATGTAATTTTAGTGATAACTCAACTAGTTTTTTAATACTTCTATAGGTGTCGTAAAGTGTGTATGTATATGTGAATGTGTGACTTTATAAACTATTAATATCATCTATGTTCTTTATTACTTTTTACAATGCTTTTTTTACAACACATTATAACAGTTTCGACTGGCCCAACAATCTTTTTCAGAACTGTCATGGTGGGTTATAAAAAAGCATTATAAAAAGTAATAAAGAACATAGATGATATTAATATTATATGGATTTGGCAATGCAATAAGAAAGATGAAGTTATAAGTGACTCTGTAGAACATATATGCACGCACACCTTCATATACATCCTCAGATAGAAAAGCTTTTGAAGTAAAACATATAAGTAAACTAAAAATATAGTATTCTAAAACTGAAGTACATCATGTGTATCTAAATATTTTTATTCGAATAGTTATTTCAAGTTATTTTATAATTATTATCTCTGTTGCTGTTGCGTTAATAATAATAAAAAACACTTTCTGAAATCATAATTTTTCAAAGTTTACTATATACTTTTTTAATAATTTAAAATAATATTTTATTAATTAATAATTTATTTATTATTTTACTTAATTGTAAAGTAAATATTTAACTAATGTAAATCAATTTATTATAAATAGACAAAATTTAAAGTGAATGCTTTTACATATCTATTTTTAGTTTCGCATGCTTAGATAAAATTTTCATAAAGAACTTAATTTTCTAAATGGTATAATACATATAACTCATAATTATTATAATTACTTTATCGTATTAAATAGTAAATTGAAAATGCATATTACATTGATAATATCTGTTATTGTTATTTTTATATCAAGAGGGGAAAAAAGTGAAATACTCACAATTTGAATAGTGCATTCTTCTCCGGTCACATTCCATTTATTATCGGAAAATCTTACAGAGGCCATATTCCATAAAATCACATGATGAAAAAAACATTAATTAATAACTTTTATTCCAATGAATGATACTCTGTCATTTAAACAATCCTGCCTTTTTGATTGTAAAGGTGATCGTGTAATGTACATAATTCACTTTTGACATACCTTTTTTTTTTTTAAACGGGCTTCTCTTTAATACAGTCTCACAAGAAAGATCAAAACTTCAATCATTTAGCTTAATAAGAGAACTGTCAAATTAAATATACAGAAATGTATTTTTAATAGAAATTAAATTACAACTACCTGGTGTCTGCTTTCAATTTAAAACTCCAAGTTTGAAGTTGTTTATTTTACTTTAACTAAGTTATTAGCACCTTCTTTTCGTTGCGTTATTTTTAAGACATGCAACGGTTTTCAATCAAATATCGAAAAACAATTATTAACAATTATTTGTAACTTGACATTAGAATTTAAATATTATTCTAAGTAATGTTATAATTTTTTTATTTATTTAATACCCTGAAGAAAATTGATTTTTTTTTTTTTTTTTTTTAAAAGCAACCTACATTTGATGTTGAATTCAATTAGGATACAATATCAGAAATGTTCAGTAGTAATAAATTTTAATTATAATAGTAATGAATAATAGCTAATTTAAATTTTGACGATAGTTATAAGCAATTTAGAACAACAATAAAACGTATATCACATGCACACACGCGCACGTAAAGAAGGACTCGTGACGCGCAGTTAGGTAATTTGTAGGGCCTATGGCCTAAAAATCAAAATTGTCCAAATAGTCAAAAAAAATTTTACATTTTTATTTTTTTAAAGTGGACTAAATCGTAGTCATCTTATATATATATATATAAATCATGTGGTGTATTGTTTGGCCATATGAAGACGAGAAAAATTAGGCATTAAATGTTAGTTAGCCATTCAATAATAGTTTACAAATATGTATCTATCTATACATATCAGAAAAAAAAACATCATTGCCGTAGTTTCATTGCTTGATAAGAAAATATATAATATTTTTATATTCTTCAACAATTGTGAAGATATGGTTTGAACTATTTAAAGGAATAATTATATATATATATAATTCACCTATTCATTCAGTATATTGAATGGTTCACCATCATCATCATCAGCCATTATCAATCCACTGCAGGATGAAGGTCTCTCCAAGTTCAATCCATCTTTTCCTATCTTTAGCTTCTCTTTTCCACATTTTCCCTGCACACTTTCTTATTTCATCCATCCATCTCACATGTGGTCTCTTTCTGGGTCTTTTACAATCTCTTGAAATCCAGTTTAAAATTTGAATTGTCCATCTATTATCACCTTTTCTAGAAATATGTCCAGCCCAACTCCACTTCAGTCTTTTAATTTTTTTAATGAGGTCAGTAACACCTGTTTGTTCTCTTACCCATACATTGCGTTTTCGATCTCTTCTTGTTACTCCCAACATGCATCGCTCCATACTTCTTTGAGTGGTCTAAAGTCTCTGTATTGCTCTTCTGTTAAGTATCCAAGTCTCAGATCCATAAGTAAGAACTGGCAAAACACATTAAAAACCTTCCTTACTGAATGTTTACTATATAAAAAATAGAGGGATTTCAATATCCTACCCTTCATCTCAAACAACCAATAAATATGACTACACACACGTGAAATAAATAAATGATCCCAGTATATGCAGAACCAGCACTCATCAGTTCAGCCAGATCATAATCTCACACACATATATACAGTTGTGTTCAGTTTATATTAAGATAACAATTTTTTAACTTTTAATGGGCAGGTTTTAATCTTTTCAAACTGGCCCAACTGATGAGTAGTGGTTCTGCACAAAATACATATACTGGCATTCATTTATCTTTTCACATGTGTGTGGTTATGTGAATTAGTTGTTTGAGATGGAATGGAGAATGATATAGACTGAAAATTCTAAATTCAAATCTCTCTATTATAGTAAACATTCAGTATAGTGAATGAATAGATTAATTATGTATAACCTTGGAAATAGGTTACATCATAATATAACTCCAGCCTACATCTCTCCTATTAATGTAAATGGATACATGATAGTCTGATAATATGTGGGTTCAATTGATGTAATGTCTACATGAGTATGAGTTAAATACCAAATCCACTGCAGAATTTGAGTTTACCAATATTGCTTTTTCAATGAAGTGGTAGTTGAATTGTTGGAAGGGTGAGAAGATTGAAGCCTGTTCATTAAAGTTTAAGAAATTGCTAACAATATAAGTTGATCATTGATTGTATATATGAATGGGAGATTATGATCTGGCCCAATTAATGAGTGCTAATTCTGCATGATATATATATATATATTATGTTATACTTAATGTTTTCACGGTTATATGATGTGGCTAAATTACAACTTTTTGGGCTATACCGTGTATTGTTTTCCATTGAACACCGATATTTCGATGGAATAGCAACCGCCATTATCAAGGTTAACTTTTGAAAGAAAAACCATTAGATCTTAACAAATAACGTGACTGTGTGCAAAATGAGAAATGAGATTCGAGTTCAGCATTCACAATATGAGGCTTATCAAAATGTTTATTTCCCTCAGTATTTTTACCTATTAATTTTAAGTTAATATTGGATAAAATGAGAGGTTTCCACGTAGCTGGAATATGTTGTGCTTCATCAGTTCCATTTAAACCAGTAGGTCTCTTTAATATTTCAATTGACTCTCTCATGGTTCTTAAATCATATCTTTCCAAATTAGCAAGTATTTTTGTATTGTCAAAATTAGGTTTGTGACCAGTTTCTAAATAATGAAAGTAAAAACTGATGTGCTAATTTTTTGATGAAAAGCATTTTTATGTTCCTTAAAGCCTCTTGAGCACTGAAAACACAGAATTTCATAAACTCCTTGGTGTTCCAAAAATATTCTGTCTTTAGGTTTATACAAAAAATCACCAATTTTTTGCCAATAGAAAAAGTGGTATTTATATTAAAACAAGATAGTCTTCTACTGATTTTATCAGTAACCCCCCTAATGTAAGGCAAAATTACTCTATTAAAAGAGGAATTATCAATTCTATCCTCTTTTTTCATTTTAGTATTAATGTTATATAAAGCCTTACATATGATGTTTTTATTATAATTATTAGAAAGCAGTACACTTTTCGTAAGTTCTATTTCTTGAGAAAGATGTTCTTTATCAGATAAATTATAAGCTCTAGTGAAAAGATTTTTAGCTACAGAAAAAAATTGTGCAGGATGATGATGAGAATTAAAATCAAGATATCTGCTTGTATGAGTGGATTTTCTGTAAACTGATATTGACAATGTTTCATCACATTTTCTTGCAATTAAAACATCTAGAAAAGAAAGTGATCTGTTATTTTCCACTTCCATTGTAAATTTAATATTTGGATGCCAATTATTTATAAAAGCAAGAAAAGAATTTAAACAATCAATTCCATGAGGCCATATGACAAAAGTATCATCCACATATCTAAGCCAAATAGATTTAAACAAATTAAAGGACTTTCTATGGGATCCCCACTGTCACCTGTCATTGCTGATCTTTTCATGGACAATTTTGAAAGTCAAGTATTATGTGCAGCTACTAAAAAACCTTCTATTTGGCTTAGATATGTGGATGATACTTTTGTCATATGGCCTCATGGAATTGATTGTTTAAATTCTTTTCTTGCTTTTATAAATAATTGGCATCCAAATATTAAATTTACAATGGAAGTGGAAAATAACAGATCACTTTCTTTTCTAGATGTTTTAATTGCAAGAAAATGTGATGAAACATTGTCAATATCAGTTTACAGAAAATCCACTCATACAAACAGATATCTTGATTTTAATTCTCATCATCATCCTGCACAAATTTTTTCTGTAGCTAAAAATCTTTTCACTAGAGCTTATAATTTATCTGATAAAGAACATCTTTCTCAAGAAATAGAACTTACAAAAAGTATTCTGCTTCCTAATAATTACAATAAAAACATCATATGTAAGGCTTGATATAACATTAATACTAAAAAGAAAAAAGAGGATAGAATTGATAATTCCTCTTTTAATAGAGTAATTTTGCCTGACATTAGGGGGTTACTGATAAAATCAGTAAAAGACTATCTTGTTTTAATATAAAGACCACTTTTTCTACTGGCAAAAAAATTGGTGATTTTTTGTATAAACCTAAAGACAGAATATTTTTGGAACACCAAGAAGTTTATGAAATTCTGTGTTTCCAGTGCTCAAGAGGTTATGTGGGTCAGTCTAATAGAAAAATTAATGTCAGAATTAAGGAACATAAAAATGATTTTCATCAAAAAATTAGCACATCAGTTTTTACTTCCCATTATTTAAAAACTGGTCACAAACCTAATTTTGACAATACAAAAATACTTGCTAATTTGGAAAGATATGATTTAAGAACCATGAGAGAGTCAATTGAAATATTAAAGAGACCTACTGGTTTAAATAGAACTGATGAAGCACAACTTATTCCAGCTATGTGGAAACCTCTCATTTTATCCAATATTAACTTAAAATTAATAGGTAAAAATACTGAGGGAAATAAACATTTTGATAAGCCTCATATTGTGAATGCTGAACTTGAATCTCATTTCTCATCTTGCACACAGTCACATTATTTGTTAAGATCTAACGGGTTTTTTTTCAAAAGTTAACCTTGATAATGGTGGTTGCTATTCCATCGAAATATTGGTGTTCAATGGAAAACAATACACGGTATAGCCCAAAAAAGTTATAATTTATATATATGTTAAAACGAAGATTTGCACGGGTTAAATATATAAAATACATATTTTTCATCCAAAACTTAATACAATATTACTTCGACTCACCAACACGTCATATATTATATTAATGTTTTTACCATAACCCATTTTTTAATATATATATATTGGAGGATCATTTATCTTTTTGACATGTATGTGCTCTTGTGTATTAGTTGGATAAGACAAGAGTGGATGACTAAAGGGAGCTTGAAAATCTGAATTCAAATATTTCAAAAGTGCTTGTAATAATTTTAAAATAAAGAAACCAGGTTCAAATCCTACATTTTGATTTGCTGGTATTTAAATTAAATCTGTAAAATTTTAGTTCATTTAGACTTTAACACATAGTACTCTAGTTAAATATTTTAAATTTATTTGTATAGAAAGAGTTTAATAAAACCAATATTTAAAGGTAAGATTTTAAAGTAATAGATAGATGAATATTGAATGACTGAATACATATTATATTTACTTTAACATTATTTATTTTAAATGTTATTTATTGTCTAGTTTTAGAAAGACAAGTTAATTATAAATTTATTAAACGCACATTGATTACGTAAGTAATATTTACTGAGGCTATTAAAGACAAGTTAAGTAATCTATCCTGAGAATTTCTATCTAGATTAAAACAATAGTAAATAAGTGTATTAAATATTATCTGTAATATTTGTTTTATTTCAATACAATGTAAATATCAGTTATATAATTTTTTTTCACTTTAATGTTTAAGTAATTATTTTAATTGCAATAATAAAGTGTTTTTAATTAATTTTTAATTGTCTAGAGAAAGTTGATTTTATTTTAAATTATGAATAAATAATTAATTTTTAGTTGGCAACCTGCCCTAGTTACATTAGATTAGGGCTTCAAACTAATCAAAAAAGAGGTTATAGGTTAAAAGGTTAATCAAAAGTTTAGTAAAATGGTCACATGACTACTAGTATAAATATGCAAAATGAACAACTGACCACATTCATTCATTGATTTATTGTTCTTCATTCTTATTTTTTTTCTCTCTTCAGTTTCATTTGTAGCAGTTGAATTTTAAAAAAAAACTCCAGTTAAATTTTTAAAAATGTTATTTTCTTTAAATTTTATTATTTCTTAGTTTATGTAGGGTAGGCTAAATTATAACAGCTAGGTACAGTTATCTGAACTGAAACAACAAAAGAACTGAAATATTCATTTCCCAGCCAGATTTTTTGATAATATAATTTTGTTATTACAATGTTTAAAATGTTATTTTTAAAATTTTTCATGTTGGAGAACTTCAACGGTTACTATTGTTATTTCCATTATAATAATGCAAAAGATATTGTCAATTTCAAGTTGCATAGAAACATCTGTTTTACATTTAAATTTCTTGTAATATACTTAAAATTGTTCTTTTCTTCCAAAATGTAAGCTTGTGATTAAGACCTGTAGAGGTCCCTACTATCGCATTTTTACATACACATTCTTGAGGTTACAGTCTTACTAAATATTACTTACGTAATCAATGTGTGTTTAAATAAATTTATAATTACAACTTTAAATTATCATAATAGATTTCTAATTATAAGATCTTTCCATTGACTCATTGTAAATTAAAAGATTTCATGAGTATTAATGTGTAATAAGAAATGTGGACTTAATCAGTGAAGTATTGAATAGCTTCATGCTCTCAGATATAACCGCTTCAACTTCACACATTTATATAGAAAGTAGGTTGATGTAAAGAAGGGGTTTCCCTCATTTCTTCCAAAATGTAAGCTTGTGGTTAAGACCTGTCGCATTTTTACATGCACATTCTTGAGGTTACAGCCTTAGTAATATTACTAACAGCAATAATGTTATTAAAAGTGGTAATAATTTCCTGATATGTTACTTAAAACATTCAATGCATTATCAAATATTACCTAGAATTTATTTACTTTGTATAAAGAACTTTTAATTGTGAGGATAATGACTATATATTTTGCTATGACAAGTATGTTTTATCTGATATCTACAAAAATTAAATGTACAAGAGAAGTATTTAATAATAATATTAATATTTGTATTAATATTTATAAAATAAAAAAATTTGTTTGTGCTATTATTTTAATAAAAACATTTATTGTTTATTACAGTATAAATAAAATTCATTTATTATAACTGTTTTCTCCCCTTAAAATAAACAAAACAATTTTTATCATAATACACATTAGACAAATGCATTTAAAATAGTTGAAGTTACCATCATCAATCATGGTGTCTGGACTAATACTTAAGTACCAAATAAATTTCTCATGGAAAAAAATTCCAAATATTCATAGTTTTTTTAAAAAGCCTATGAAAAACTTCCATTTTTTTTCCATATGTCAAATCACTGGCCAGGAAGTGAAGCCGCGATAACTGTCTGCAAGCAACTGCTTGCTTGCAAGGCAGCTGCACTGATCTCACGGCTACCAATGCTTGACAACATTGAGTTGATTTTTTTATATCACAAAAATGAATCCTTTTTTTGAAACATTTCAATGCAAATTATAATCCTTTAATAATGGTATTTTATATAAATCTCTTAAAAAATAATGTATAATAGAGGTTTTGATTGTTTTTTTTAAAAAAACAACATTATTTTAGTTTATTAATGTTCATTAATCAGCTTTTTAAATTAAACTATTGAATGTTAAATGCACTTTGCCAATTCTGAATTATTGTATATTGATCAGCAGCTTTGTAAACAGTATATATTTTTTATGAGCCTGCAGGATGAATTTTCTCCATCCCAGAGGAAATTTTAAGCATGCCTTTTGAATGCAATATAATTTAACAAAACATACTTTTCACATATGATTCTATGTATTTTAAAATACTGAATGACCAATAATATAAGATTCTATTACTTCAAAAGTATATAAATTTTGAAGCCCATTAATACCAGTTCAGCATACAGAATACCATTGTAACATGGGTTCCACAAGGAACCACTAAAAGGTTTCTGACCACTGATGTAGTATATTATCTGCCATTCTTTAGTGCTCAGTTGTGTCAATAGTGGTTTTGGGTCTCCCCTTAGAAACCAAAATGGTGAAGAGCACATTCTAAACTAGTACCTAACTTTCTATAAATTTTGAAAGTTTGATAAAAATATGAAATCTGTAATCTATTTAGTAATAATAAAAATAAACTAAAGATTAAATACCGATGATATTTAAAGTTTTAACTTTCTGTTTTTAGTTTTGTTTCATTTGTTTTCATAATAGTTTCTTGTTTTAAGTCAATAAACATCACATGATCACCATTTCTTATGCTTGCTTATAACTGTTGTTAAAACAGGCAAAACTCACAATACATATTGCCACACACATCAAGCAAGAGTAATCAATGGATGCCAGAAGGCTTGTGATAAAATCCCCAACTAGTGCCTTTCTGGCATGTGGCCTTCATCAGTGAGGAGCCTTGTATCTAAAAGCACTGCACCTAGATCTTAGGATCTAATGCAATCCTCCAGCAGCCATCTTTTAGCTCTACTTAACTATAAAACTAGTCATATAGGTCCAAACTCAGTTCAGTACCCATACATTTGGTCTCTTTGGTTATTTAATAACCATAGCCACCACTATCTTATTAGGCAGAATTGGTTTTAAGCCAATAAACATCACATAATCACCATTCATTATGTTTGCTTATAATTGTTGTTAAAGCAGGAAAAACTCACTATATGTATTAGCCACACACAGCAAGGTAGAGTAATCAATGGATGCCAGAAGGCTTGTGCATAAAATCCCCATCTAGAGCCTACTCATCCAATATCTCCAAACTAGTTTCTGGCTTGTGACCATCATCAATGAGGAGTCTTGGATCACCTTAGTCTTAAATTGAAAACACTGTAATATTTTCAATCCAAGCTCATTAGCTTATATAGTTATATAGGTCCAAACTCAATTCAGTACCCATACATTTTGGTATCTTTGGTTCTTTAATAACTATAGCTACTACTATCCCATTATGCAGGATTGGTTTTAAGCCAATAAATATCACATGATCACTATTTCTTATGCTTGCTTTTAACTGTTGTTAAAACAGACAAAACTCACTATACATATTGCCACACACAGCAAACTAGAACAACCAATGGATGCCAGAGGCTTGTGCATAAAATCCCCATCTAGTGTCTACTCATCCAATATCACCAGACTAGTTTCTGGCTTGTGAACTTGGTCAGTGAAAAGCCTTGGATCTGAGAGCACTGTGCCTAGATCTTAGGATCTAATGCAACCCTCCAGCAGCCCCCTTTTAGCTCTACTTAACTACAAAACTATGAGTCTTAAATTGAAAACACCTTAACATTTTCAATCCAAGCTCATTAGCTTATATAGTCATATAGGTCTGAACTCAGTTCAGTACCCATAGTGATGGCTATAGTTATTCAAAAATCAAAGATTACAAAATGTATGGATACTGAACTGAGTTTGGACCTATATGACTATATAAACTAATGAGCTTGGATTGAAAATATTACGGTGTTTTCAATTTAAGACTCATAGTTTTGTAGTTAAGTAGATAAAAGGTGGCTGCTGGAGGGTTGCATTAGATCCTAAGATATAGGTGCAGTGCTCACAGATCCAGGGCTCCTCACTGACAAAGACCAAAAGCCTCAAACTAGTCTAGGGGATATTGGATGAATAGGCACTAGATGGGAATTTTATGCACAAGCCTTCTGGCATCCATTGATTTTTCTAGCTTGCTTCATGTGGCAATACGTATAGTGAGTTTTGCCTGTTAGTTTTTTGTTTTTGAAAACAGTACTTTTTTATATCCCCAAAAATGAATAATTTTTGATTAAATTATTTTTTTTTGTTTGTGGATTTTAACTGTAGAATATTTTATCCATCAGCTGTTATTAAGAAAACCTTAATTAGACAACAAAAAGAACCATCAAAAAGAAAAGCAATTATAGATACGATAGTGGCTTCATATCAAAAATAGACAAATTAAGGAAAATCTGCCATCAATATCAGAACACCTTTTAAGAGCCATATGATACTATGAGGAATTCTAACATCTACAAAACCTAGACTTGAAATGTTGAAAAAAAAACTGCATATGAAGTGCCATGTGAATGTGGAAGAACATATATTGGTGGCACCAGTTGTTCCATTAAAAACCACTTGCAAGAACACAAAATGATGACTAGAAGAGAGAAAACAGATGTGCCTAAGATAGCAGACCATGTATGTACCAATGAACATGTTTTATAGGGAAAATACAAAAATATTGGATAGAGAAAAAACATACAAAAAAAAGATTTTTTTTAAAAAGCAACTCACATGACAACGGCAAACAATCCCATAAGTCAACCTAATGTAACTATAAATAATATATGTTAACCACCAATCAACTTTGCACTTAAGAGAAAGTGGAGAAATCAGAAGAAACCTCATAGATAAGTATATGAAATTTCTACTAACTGTTGCCTTTGGCAGGATGGCTCAGTTGATTATAGTGTTATTTAAAATTCAAATACTCAAGAATTTAAGGGTTCTCATGCTAGTACTTTCACTTGCCAGGACAGTAACACCTGAAGAAGAGGGGAAATAATCTCTCTCAAAACAGTGTGCATATACTAACCTGTGTGCTATTAATAACAGTTGAATATATTTGGAATATTTAAATAAAGTTAAATTTTTTAAGACATTAAATACTCTATTAGATAATGGAAATAGTCCGTTACATAAATACAACCAAAACACCATCATCACAAATCTTCAGGAAAACATTTGGTTGCTTAGTTTCTTTTTTCAATTTTCAGTTTTAATTTAGTTTGAGAAAAGCACGTAACATATAATCGAATCGCCAGTACAAGTCTTCAATATTGTCATAGATAAGCCTGTGTCTGCAGCTATGTATAAATAGTTGTTTTGAATAATGCGAGTCTAAAACAATTACTTTTGAATTAGCTGAAAAAATTACCTTCACTAGGTTTTTATCGACCCGATGAACAGAAGTTAATGCTCTGTCTGCTGTCGGATAAATCTGAAAACTTAAAAAAAAAATTGAAGCTTTGTTTAAAGAAGACAGAATTTGCCAATAAATAACAGAATATGCTGTCAATTATTTACTCCTAAACTCTAAATTGTCATCCCATGAAAGTAAGCTTAAAGCTACATTATATATATATAATTCTTCCAGCAAAATTAAAACCTATTAATTTGGACTGGTCAAACACGTGATGAATAGTCCGTTCATGTCCTGTTAAATAATTTACTTTTTATGGCCAATATTTTCTCTTCTTTTTAGAATCGAGGGCAAGAAATAATTCAGTTGTCTATAATTTTTTTAACTATGATTTTTTTTAATAATTCTTGCGTAATTAATGTTATAATATTAATACTTTAATGTTGATCACCAACCTGTTTAATTTGATTAATTATTAATAATCTTGAATAAAAATCTAAATAGTTAAGCTCACTCCATCAAAATTAATATTTGAATCATTTTCCTGTTTTGTATAAGTAAAGTTCATAATTAAAATAGTGCAACTTTCTTTTCCACTCACATTACTCAAACTGTAAATCGCCAACATATATCAAGGGTTAATATTATTCTGTTAATTAATTAAAGATTTCTTTTATACTCAATAGTCCATTGATATTTATTTGATCAGTGTAGTTTTATGTCTTCTTGTTGTATCAGTTTCTGGAATAAAATTATTTATGCGTGTAAATATAATATAAGCTATTTTATGAGTAAATAAGCAAATATTTTATCTAGCGCCGTGCTTGCAATTATATTTCATTCCAATATCAGCCTTTCAAGCTAATTGAGCACGCGCCTTTTGAGTGTTAAATAAATGAATACTCTCTTCTTCAATCCATAAATACTATATCTTGGATTGAAGAAGAGAGTATTCATTTATTTAACTCTCAAAAGGCGCGTGCTCAATTAGCTTGACAGGCTGATATTGGAATGAAATAAGCTATTTTATTAAATTATGTTTAAAATAAATCTCTACAACTATATTGTAACCACTGAACTGTAAGATGGAATTAAAAGGGGTTTGAACACAGGCATTCAAGCTTCTTTCAGGTATTAATTCCATCTTTTTCAAACATCTGTGATCATGTGTATCAGTTGTATAAGATGGGGTGGTTAGCTGAAAGAAACTTGAAAGTCTGTTCAAAATCCCTTTAATTAAGTAACGTTCAGTAAAAACATGATGGTGGCTTATAATCAACAATACTCACAAACTTGACAAAAGTTGACACTCATAAAACCTGCAATAAAGCAATTATAGGCACCATATACACAGATACAATAGGCTTCAATAGTTCACTACAAGGCAAAGACTTCCTCATATTGTTCCACAAAGAAACATTCAAGATAGTGCCACTTATAAGGCTAGAGAACTCCAAGTTGATAGGAGGTCCATGACTTTTTTCTTCTTTTTAATTACCAAACAATTAGATAGATATTCATTTAATAATTGATAATTAAGTAAATAAATGTTTTAAGCATGTATTTTACGCATTAAATTGACTGAAAATTTTTACATACCTAAAAGATGCTTCCACATATTTTAAACTTAGAGTTCAATGGAGGGTTAGTGTAACATGAGGAGTGTGCTTTTGTAATTTACATATGATAACCAATCAGCTTTTTAAACTTATGGTTATATATATTGTAACGGGATGGGGTGGGTGAGATATGGTGAAAAGTAGAATTGAACTGGAGTGATGGAAACAGCAGCACTCGCAGTCCATTTAATGAAATACACATATCAATAATTTAAAAAATTATCTATAAGTAAATATTTAAAGATATAAGAGTATGAGATTAAAGAATTTCCAAGAGCATTGAAAGATCAGCCAGCTAACTCAGAAGAGCAACTAAAAGCATAATTATTTCTCAACCATATATCAATCAGCATTATAAAGTAAAAGTAAGTATAAAATTCTCAACCATATATCAACCAGCATTATAAAGTAAAAGTAAGTATAAATAAATATAAATAAATACTCAAGAGAAATAACCATCCATCATCATCATTGATGGGAATAAACAAATTAGTACAATAAATCAACAGTCAATCTTGTGACTGGATTGAAAATGGGTCTTTTTAAGACCAGGCTAACAATTGGGCCTTTGCCACCTTGGGCAATTATTTAAACATAACTTGGATGCACCAGCTTAGTGCCCATCCATTAAAATACATAAGAATCAAAAATCAAAACAATAATGCTGGGACATTTAAAACATGCTGATCATCATCAATGCTCTGGCCACTTGTACTGGCCAACTATAAACTTAAATTTTTAATAAGACTAAAGTAAAATAAAATATAGTGCATGGGCTTTAAAGAGTATCCTCTTTTGTGCCAACCAGGATGATGATTGATCATCTCTGGATGCTCCAAAGCACTAAATACACATCCCCAGTCATATATTCATCCCGTGCACCAATCTAGCTCAGAAAACATAAAGCTCTATTACTGTATGTGAACAAGAGAGGATGGAATACAATTTTAACAATTAAATACAAGTTTATTCTTAACAAAAAAATAAATGATTATGATCTTATGAGGGTTCTGATTTTGAAAAGTATACATTGAGTTACATAATTTACTTAAAACCCATTCAGCACACAGGCATGTGGCTTGATACAAAATTAACATGTTTGAATTAACATTTAATTTAGAAAAATGATCAGAATTTTACACATAAGTGTCTGTCTGACACATTATTATTTCCAATACAATTGACATACATACGCACACATATGTGCGTGAATTTTCTGATTTTGATTATAATACAAAATTTCAAATGATCACATTGAGATTTAAATAATTACCATTCAACATTTAAATTGTTACAATGATTTAGATATATGTGTGCACACATGCGTGATTTCTAATATACAATTAATATATTTCAATTGATATAAAATAATTATAAAAAAAAAGATTAAATTTTATATGTGTTATACTTGACAAGCATTCATCTATATACGCACACATCCATGTGCGGGTACCTACAATAATACATGATTAAGTTTTTAAATTATATTTTAAAGAATACAGATCCTTAAGCTAGGTTTACTAAAATGCTTACATAGAATTGCACAGATTATTTATAAATTTAATCTTGTCCA
Source organism: Epiperipatus broadwayi (assembly GCA_028023455.1). NCBI lineage: Eukaryota > Metazoa > Onychophora > Udeonychophora > Euonychophora > Peripatidae > Epiperipatus > Epiperipatus broadwayi. The sequence goes on from JAQFVV010012484.1 coordinate 409,782, forward strand.
ACAATAAATAATAATTTTTACATAAAATTTACATATTTAATCTATATTAAAAAAAATCACTTTATCAAATTCTATTACAGCTTTCTTTATTCTTTCTTTTTTTTAAAAAAAAGTATAGTCAATTTTTTTGAGAGAATAGAAAGCTTTTTATCAGGTGATCCCTTAAGTAATTATAAATGTCTTTAATTTTAAAAAGATAGATTTAAAATGTCTTTCCAAATGAATTATTTAAAAACAACTCACTTTTGTATACACATTTATCTGTGCTTCTCTTCGCATATGTAGACAGGCAGCATACATATAACTACTTCTTTATTCAGCTGGTGTTTCTCTTGGGCTGGTTGTTTTTTTTGGTCAATCCAGGCAATTGTCATCATCAGGTAAAAGTATATAATTCTGGTAATTTGTTGGCATACCATGAGGTTCCTTTTGTGGTCCAAGCAATTGTCAAGCTATCTTCTAGAACATATTTAAACAGCTAGTTGATCCATATGAAGTGACCCGGGCTTCATGCATCAAAACTCTGCAGTAAACTATAAGGCAGTGGACTGTCCTTAGATCTTCATAGGAGCTTTGTATAACTCTGCTGGCTATTTTGTCCTCATTTTTTTCCAAGCTGATGATTTAGAAGTGACCCAGCTTCAAAGAAATCAAAACTCCTCTGCAGGAAAATATTAGCAGCTCTGGATCTGCTGTTCTATCTTCATCTATATTAATTCATGGTAGCTATTCTGTCAACTCTACAGTCAGCTAAAACCAACTGCTGCAAACTTCAACAAGCTGCAACAAAACATTATAACCAATTCTGTAGCTAAACTGTTCTCTTCAAAAATCATTACCCAGACTGACTGATATTTTTTATCAGCTCTTTTTATAAAATCATCTGAGGTGTTATAACAACACCTTGATTAAAATCAGAATTTTATTTTTAATAGATAAAAAATTTGTTTAATTAATTAAAAAATTCCAAAAATAAGTATGGTGTTTTTACATTTCAAAATCAGAATAATAATAATAATAATAATAATAATAATAATAATAATAATAATAATAATAATAATAATAATAATAATAATAATAATAATAATAATAATAATAATAATAATACAATATTTATATTTATTCAGACCTTTTAAAAGTTTAATTTATAAAACAATATTTTAAATCAGAGTTATTATTTATTTATTTCTATTTCAGTAAATGTAGAAAATATCTACTATAATTTTTGTCTGTGTTTATTTCTACTTTTCCTTTACTTTATATATATATATATGCACACACATACTATATTATTATGAATATACCATGTAACCCAACCGGTTACAATATATATATATATTGAAATCTTAAACTGGATTCCAAGAAATTGTAAAAGTCCCAGAAAGAGACCACATGTGAGATGGATGGATGAAATAAGAAAGTGTGCAAGGGTGATGTGGAGAAGAGAAGCTAAAGATTGGAGAGGATGGATTAAATTGGATAGACCTTCATCCTGCAGTGGATTGATAATGGTTGATGATATATATATTTATAAGGTGCTTGAACTCAGACTTTCAAGCTCCCTACATCTATCCAATGTATCTTATCCAACATATACACATAATCACATACATGTGAAAAGTACAAATGATCTCCAATATACATATTTCATGCTGAACCAGAATTCATCAGTTAGTCTAAATCACCATCTCTCACACATATATACAATCAGTGCTCAGTTTATATTAAGATACAAAATCTTCAAATTTTAATGGACACGTTTCAATATTCTTCATTCTCCAACTCTTCATCATCCATTTCAATGAAAATCTGAGAGTGGAATCCTCAAAGCACTTGTAGATTCCAATATTATTGGCATACTCATGTTGACCCTACATTCAGTCTGACTCCTCACACATAGGACCTTAATATATCCATTTAATTATACAGAAAGAGATGGGCAGAATACAGGTTTAATATGTAATATTTAAATATATGTATATTGTCTATACTAGATTTAATGTAATTATAAGGAATTTGAACTCATAATTTCAAGATCAGTACATCTATCCAATCCATCTAAAATTTAAATAACTCATTCAGCCTGTATTCTGCCCATCATTTTTCTATATAATTAAATGGATATATTAAAGTCCTGTGTGTGATGGTTCAGATTGACATAAGGTCAACATGGGTATGACAATAATAATGACATCAGCAGGGCTTTGACTATTCCATCTTCAGATTTTCAATGAAATGGACGGCTGAAGAGTTAGAGAGTGATGAAGATTGAAGCTGTCTGTTAAAGTTTGAAGATTTTTTAAACCTAATATAAACTGATAATTTATTGTATGTATATGTATGTGTGTGGTAGATGGTAATCTGGACAAACTGATGAGTGCTGTTTCAGCATGAAATGCATATATTGGAGATTATTCTTTTCACATGCATGTGGTCATGTGTATACGTTGTGTAAGATGGATTCTATAGATGTAGAAAGCTTGAAAGTCTGGCTTTAAGTCCCTTATAATTACATTAAGTCTATATAGACAATATACATTTACTTAAATATTACACATATAATTTTTAAAAGGCAGTTGCCTTGACAACAGTTTAAATTGTTGATTGTTATCTATATTAGGATTGTCTAAGTGTTGACTGATTTCTAATGGATATATATATATATATATATATATATATATATATATATATTGTGCCCTTTTCTATAGGTCAGTAATAGTTCATAACAGTCAATTATTAAAAATTTTAAATTTTAGAATATGTTCTTTTAATACATTAATTATAGTTTGTCAATTATATCTTTAAAGTACAATTTGAGGCTAAAGCAAGTACGTAGTATATAAAATTATAGCGAATTCTTTAAAAATAGTTATATAAAGCTTTAAATATTGTTGCATATGGTTGTAAAGCTGGCCATATTAAATAACACAGCTATAAATAATTAAAACTATATTTAATAAATTTGATTTTAATAGTTTAAAACTGATAAGTTAATAAATACAGTGTTTAAATTTATAATCATATTTAATAGTCAAAATTAATATAATATATTTTAAAAATAAACTTTATGATGGTGAGAATTGTATTTAATTCTATATTTTCTAAATTGTTCTTCCAAATTTTATAATTATATTATATAATATAATAAGTGTATCAATTTATTAGTCTAGGCAGAGAAATAGATTGAAAATCGTCTGTCAAAGTTATTGATCATGTGACTTGTATATTACATATGTTCACACACACGCTTGTTTGAGTTAATAATAAAGTTTAAAATATTTTGAAATTGCAGTATAGAATTGGATGGAATTGTTGCCTATCATAAAAGTAAATAGTATTAAACATTAAGTTAACTATCATATGTAATGTTTTAATTTTTTTTTTTTTTTTTTTTTTTTTTTTTTCTAAAAAAAAATAACGTGTAATGTAATAAAGACGAATACAGATATAATAAAAATTAAATATTTTGTTTAAATAAAAATAGATAAATGGAATAAGTTATTAAGGTTATTTTAAAAGTTATTTTAAATGTTTAAATAATTTTAATAAAATAATAATTGAAGTAAAAGTGGAATTTTAAATAATATTTTTTAAATTTTATTACATCATAATTTCCAATTTTGAAATTCAATTCTACTTGAAATTGAAAATATGTAAATTTGTTCTCAAGCTAAAGTAAGAATTAACCAATAGTAATAGGTATTCTTACAGACTATAAATATGAATTGCACGGGGATATAGGGGAGATTAATAATGTATTGAAACCAGAGAAAGGTAAATTATAGCTATCAAAGAGATAGTATTTTAAAATTATTATTTTAGTCAATTTTAGCGCTCTCTCATAATTTATTTGAAAAAATTAATTAATATTTTGAAAATAACTTGCAAAAAAGAGAGTGTAAACTAAAAAATATTTTAATAATTTTGTTTAACATGCTTTGTTAAATTTTTTAAAGTTCCTTTATCAGTCGTATTTTATCTAAAAATTTAACCTAAGCTTCGCAATAAAGGATGGATATACTACGAAATAAAATGGATATAAGTTGTAATGCTGACAAAATATTTAAAATATTTGTTGATACAGCTTTATTAATGCATAACTGAAGAACTGTTCTGGTACATAAAAACCACAGCTTGGACATTATACGGAGTCTAAAAAATGTATTGAAACATATTATTTATAAGTTTATCCAAGATTTATTTTTAAAATAGTAATAAGACAATTATATTTCATGAATTATTTTATATAATATGATATTCAAAGGAGTAAAATGTTATATACTTTCTGAAGATAACATTTTTAAAGATATTTTCAATAATTAAAGAAAGAACCCAGGAGAATATGTTATAGAAGCATTTTTGATATTAAAATATCCGTTCTTCAAATTATTTAAAATGTATTTAGAAAAGATTTGTTCAAAAGTACTTGAAGTTTTTTATTTTAAAAGAGATTTATAAAAATACCAAATGAAAGTTTAAATGTATCAAGAAGGAAAGATATATAAAAGAGTGAACACATAGTTGAATAAAAGATGGATCCATGGAAATACAAATAGTACTTAAAAGTTTATCGAATATTTTTAAAATAAAATTAGATGGATTGATGCATCGGATACACAGAGAATATTGGTAGAGAAGATTAAGAAGCTTCATGGGATTAATTAATATTATGATTTAATAATTATCATCCTAAATACTAAAACCAAGGATTATTTTCTATAAATTTTACTAAATGGATTAATAATTATTTTTATTTTAAACTTTAACGCGCTTGGAGGAGAACATTTTTAAAAACTCTAGAGAAAATAATAAACATTTTGGACTTATCAGGAACTATCGTCAAGAAAATATGTAATTATAGTTTTGATTCCCATTATTTTGTTAACCTAGTTTAAATCTAAAATTTTATATATAAGATTAGGAAAAACATAAAAACATTAATTTATTAATATTAAAATTTTATAATATAACAATCTAATAATTTAGCTAAAAATATTTTAATATAAAGTGTATGGGTGTGAATTTTTTTTATATCTGCAATGCGCAAGTGGATAAAGGAAGCCTACTGAACACAATGACCTGATAAAGGTTATTGGTAATAATAATAACTATTGATAATTTATAATGTATATTTTTTTTGTTTTCTTTAGATCATCCATAAATTGGAAGAATGAAGTGTAAAAGTTTTTTTACTTATATGTATCGCATTTCATACAACATTTTAAAAAACATTATGAGATAGAATTGATTTGGAAATATGCATACGACGATTATTTTTTTTATTAGTGATATAATCCAACATAACAAATAATTATGTAATTCTTTTAAAATTTTCATGTTATTGGATATTCAAATATTGTCTAAGTAGATTGTATATGATTAGACATATAGAATAATGAAGTAAGCAGACTTTTCTTGTAGAACAGCTAGATTGTTTAACTATTAATGAATTTTATTTATTGTTTTGTAAATGCAGATAGTTATTTATCGATGTAAGATGTGGAAAATCTTGAGAAATAATGTTGAGATAGTGACTTGGAAGTACTTAGTGAACAGGAAACCAAGATGATGTTTTAAGAAATAGGATGTTATAAGGAATGGAAATAATATTTAGTCTTTATGTAAATATCAACATAGTTAACAAAGCCCTATGACTGATACACATTTTATTTAGACAGTTTTTATATTTCTTTAAATATTTGATGTTCTAATAAAGCTGAAGAAATAGCTTTAACATCGTCCCTGTACTAGAGGATATTAGGCAGGTAAATGTCATACCTCTTTGCACTGTACCATGATTTTGAGATATGTTAAGAGTAATACTCTAGCTTTCTTCCTTAATCCTATGCATCTGTTTTCGCTATCTTTATTTCATGTAACTGCATCGTTTAGTAAGATATTTTAAAAGAAATGATAAATAATTTAGAACTAAGGTTATGCTATCGTTTTTGGATAAGATTAGTTTATTTGCTTATAAGGAGCAGAATATTATAACTTAAAATTGAAGATCCAAAGTATCCTAAGGAAAGAAAAGAATCATAGACTATATTTTGAATTTTATTTCGGAAATGAAATATAATTTTTTTTTAAAATAAAGCATCTAAACAAAGATATTTTCTTTAAAGTGATAATAATTTTTAAATGCTTTAGTATTATTTTTTAAAGAGAAAAATAAGTATTGCATATTTTTTAAAATACAATAGTACAAAGTAAATTATGTAAACAATATGCATAGTATATTTTTTGTTTATTGATTAACAGAAATATATTGATGATTACACTTACATCATACTAAAGTAAGGCTTAAAGAAGAATATATTTGGATTAGAAAACATTGTGTGATAAATACTAAAATCTAGTACTGAATTTTGGATAATATTTTGCGTAACATCTTTGACATTGCAAGATGAAATTTTTAAAATATTTTGAGAAATCCATACTCATTATAAAATTTTGTTTTCTATAGAATGTTTTTCTAAGTATGAATTTTTTTAAAAATAAGATAGTTTAATAATATTAAGGATAAAATGCTGTTACTAATAAAGTAGATAAATATATTTTGTAATAAGTTAACCATAATGAGAAACCAAATAGTAACATTTTTTTTTTTAAATTTTGTCCTAAATCTAAATAAAGATATAATTGAAATATAATTTTTTTTTTTTATAACCCGGTAGATCAAACTGTAAAGTAAAAAAAAAGTTAAGGATATCCACTGTAAATAGTGTAAATAAATTGTTTATTTATTTGTTGTTGGTAATAAACTTTGTTAAATTTTGTTATTTCAAAAATTTTGTGTCCGAGTTATTTATTTCTCCACATCGCTGCATGAAAACACGATATATGCATAATAATTGAAACAAATATATAATTTTGCACAAAAGATAAATAGAGAATTATTTTAAGAATTTTAAATATTTTATTGGTATTCATTATAATTAAATAATCATAATTTTACAATATTTTATTGGTCATAAATCAGTTATCACAATATTATATTAAATTATATGCTATCAGTTGCCACACATATTTTGTTTGTCAGATTATTAAAATGCTCCCACATATTTATTATATCATTACATGAAGATATAAGATCATATTATATTATTTCATTATTTTATTATGGTAATAAAATTATAGTAAAAAGAAAAGTTATACAGAATTAGTTAAACAATGAAGAATATTATTATTACTGTTATTTATTATTATTAGTTTCAGTGTAGTAGATTATGACATAAAATCCCTTCTCATATTTTACTACCGTATTTTATTAACTTAGAATAAACTTTATGAACCTGAGATTATTTTATTGAGCTAGATTATTATTAATTAGAAGATTAAGATTTAATTATTGGTTTAATCTTAGTGAGTAGAAATTATGAAAGTCATAAGAATACTATGAGTTTGTTATTTGAAATAGTAATAAGAGGGGGATAGTGTTCTTATGCCATTGAGGTAGTTTCCTCTGGGATATTGGCTCAATGTAATCTATCTTAACACCTGTATTTTCACTTCAAGTCTCATGAAAATATTAAATATTTATTTAATTTATTTTTATAAACTGAACCTTATTCGTATTTTAAATTTGAGCTAGTGAAATATTTTAATTTTAATGCTGAAAATTTTAGTTAATAATTATTAACTGAGATAGAAACCGTTCTATTTCATATCATATATTATTCGGAAGTGAAGATGCACGAGATTACAGGTCAGAATATATATATATCTTATAATGAGACATTGTGTAAGTTTGCAGATCTGCCTTTCTCAATGAAGGTTTTTGTATGTTTCATACATTTGGGAATGCTAATGTAATGATGCACAGGGCATGCGTATGCTAGAGAAGGGCCTCATTATACCCCCATAGACGTAGTAGTTAACTTATAATAAGCTTGACCTTATAATCCCCTAAACATCATGAATAAACCAGAAGCAAACAGAACATTTTATTGAATCTAATTTATATTGACTACTATCTATTTATAGATGTTGCCTGTAATATTTCCAAACTATCAATAGAAAACAAAGCAAGCATTGGTAGCATTGAATTATTCTCAGAATATGTTGATCAAGTTCACAATATCAAGTATAGCGTAATGTCTCCGCTTTGATGAGATATAACAAAATTAAATAAATAAATAACTTGCAAAATGTTTAAGTAAAATTAGTGATGTATTTTTTATTCACAATTTGGATTGCTTTTTTTTTAAATGGCAACAATAATAATGGTATCGCAAAGTACAAAACATCTCTTTGTAATTCCTCTCACTTGGCTATATTGTCATTTAACTTCACAGTATTTATTAGCAATATCTGCCAACCTATAACTATATTTGTATGAAACTCAGCTATATTGAAGATAGGTAAAATACCATGGGCATTAACAATAAGAATAAGGTTTTATTCCAATCAAATGGTTGAGAATCATAGATATATTATGAAGATAAAACAATATCAGCTTCATAATTCAAAAAGTCATAAGTATTGCTGTTCCCTTCATATCAACACAAACCACATTTTACCATAAATATGAATATAAATTTAGAATATACTCCTCTTTAAATATGAACATAAATCTCCTGGATTATATTTCTCTTCAAAGAGCCAAAGGTGAATCTCTAAATTGTTCATTTACAGGACCCTACATTACAATATTGGAGACCATATATAAATATATACTCAGGTATATCATATTTACTTTTAAAGTTCTACTAAGAAGTCATCACCATGCTACAATAATTTTAATTTGTATTCCTTAGGGTTAGTTCTCTTGAATGATAAATGAATACTGAGTCATAGATCTATAACTATGCATATACATATAATTATTCAAAACAATACAATAATTAATACAGTAAAAGATATTTTTAAAAAAAATCTAATAGAAGTACTTTCAACTATCTAGGTAGTCATTGTCAACTAGATTCAAATTATATTACAAAAAACCGTTAAAAATGTAAACAAAAAGTAATACGACATACATCAATTTTCCCACAATTCATTAATTTTTATATTGGCAGCCTGTCTATTTATCAAATGTTGCTTTTCACTTGTTATCAACATAGCTTTGAAAATTTACGTGTAAAGTTTATTGATGATATTTTAAAAAAAGCTAAAAAGAATAAATATATAGATGCTCATACATATTATCATCTTTATCCATCTGCTGCAATTTGTCCTAGAATTTTTTCGAATATTAAACTACATAAACAAGATAAACCTTTAAGATTAATGATTGAATTTGGTGGATCATTTTACAATGAAACTTGTAGATTTATAGAAACATTATTAAAAGATGTTTTTGGATTTAGAAAATATACTATTAGTTCATCATTTGATTTTGTAAAGAAAATTCATAATATTAATATTAATGAAAATGATAGTATTTGTACATTTGATATATGTGAGATGTACGATTCAATAGATAGATTAAAATCTATAAAAATTATATTAGATGCTTTAATGTTTAAAAAAGTTGATGTTAAGAAAGTAAAATTTGTAAATGATGTATTATATTTTATTGATAAAAATATATATGCTATGTTTAATAAAAATTATTATAAAATGAGTAATGGTTGGCCTATGGGTCTTCCTGTAGTTTCACAAATATGTAGTTTTGTAGTATCAAGATATGAAGATATAATTCTTAATAATAATATATATTACTAATATTACAATTTATTACAGGTATGTTGATGATGTTTTTGTTTGTGGAAGTTTAGATATCATAAATTTGTTATTCAATGAATTAAATAGTTTAGAAGGTTTAAACTGGAGTAAATCTTTTGAAGAAAAAATATCAATTCAATATTTAGATATTAAAGTTACTTGTAATAAAAATAAATTAGATTATTGTATGCTAATAAAAGATCCACTGCTTGAAGCCTATGAAACAATTCATCTGAGACAATTGACTCTTGATTGCCTGTGTCTATTAAAGTCACAACAACTCTTCTAAAAAATACTAACTTTCAGACAAATGCCAATAGTAGATTGATATTTGAATTTCAAGTTCAAAATCATCCAAATCAAATTTTAATTTGTTAAAAGTATTTTATTTTATAGTAATAGTAATTGTAATAATGTAAAGAATAAAACATATATGATTTTATTTTTTTGCCTTTTAAATTGTTTTCATATAGAATTGTATGTAAAAATAGTAGTTTGTTTGGAAATAAAATCATTTCTTGGAAAAGGCATATTACTTTAAGTATATTTATTACATAATATGAAGGAAATTTTTCAGACGCTCATTGCTAAGGTTTACAGCCTTGTTAAAACTATTACATAATATGAAGGAAATTTTTGATAGAAAGACTATTCCTGGAGTAATGTTCTTGTAATTAGGCTATTTATAGGTCAGAATAGTTAGAACTTAAATGAAAGGCTAAAGGTACTTAAAAGAAGGATTAGGAATAAATATCTCAGTTCTGCTTTATATCCCCATAAAAAAATTACATACCACACTATTAGTTTTGGTAAGACTAAGGTTGTCTTCACTGAAAGAAATTATATAAAAAGCAGAATGAAAGAATCTTTATTATTAAAAATGTATGATTCTGAAGCAATTAACTTATTTTTTAAAAATTCTTTTAATATTAAGGGTGTGTGGGGTGTAAATGGTAGTGTGGATAATGTTTAGTATAAATTTGTTGTTGTCTAAGTCTGGTTGTAGTATTGAAATCATTAAATGTGTTTTAGAGTTTATTTTTTGGCTAGTCTGGATTAGTTGTGAATTTGAGGTAAGTTTGGTTATTTTATTATTTAATTTAGCTTTAGACTTTTAATACATTGTACAGGCTTAAACCTGCATTTATATATGTAATATATGTGGGGTTTGAACTCAGACTTTCACATATTGCTGATCCACCTGATCACACACATGTTGAAAAGATTTGGTGATTATTTATCATTTCAACATGTGTGTGATCAGGTGGGTCAGCAATATGAGAAGGCACTGAGAGTGGTGGGTCGTGTGAAAGCTGAGTTCGAACCCCACATACTTTAGACTTTTAATGTTTATATATATAAATATCATTAAAAATCAGTCAACACTTAGACAATTCCAATATCAATAACAATCAAGAATTTCAAACTGTTGTCAAGGCAACCTCCTTTTAACAATAAAAGTGGTAACAATAAAAGTGAAATTCAATCGTTATTTATGGTTCAGTATATTTATATTGGCACTAAAGATTGCAAGTTGACCAAAAAGATTGAAATTGTTGACACAAAAACATTTATATAAATATGATTATACACCTAAATATAACCTATCCTGAATGCAAACTAATAAATACTCAATCATAACATTACAAACTGCAATTATAAATTTCAAATTGCACCCAAAGTATTATTGAAATAATAAGTGTAATAATGCTCAAGGCTAAATGGATTTGTAAGTAATTATTAAAATCAGTCAATAATTAGCCAATCCTAATATCAATAACAATCATGAATTTCAAACTGTTGTCATGGCAACTTCCTTTTAACAATAAAGGTGGAATCCCACCTTTATTAATGGTTTAATATACTTATATAGAGACTAAAGATTGAAACTTGTCCACAGAGATTAAAATTATTGATACAAAGAAGTTTAAGTAAGCCTCTTTAAACAAGTACACACACATATATATTATATTATATTACATATATATACACCATATAACTAATTTAATTTTAAAAGTTATGACAATGAGTTTGAAAACAAATGATTAAATACATGTTTTATCAGTCCTTGTTTATAGTTTTGAGACTTCCTTCAACAGAAAATCAAATACAAAGATTTCTTATCACTCGACAAAATATGAAGAGTTGTATGTGAGGAAAAATGAAAAGAGATAGAAAATGAAATATATAAATGAGATAAGAAACAGACATTACTAATATCATGAGAAAAATTAAGAGACCAAAATGGAGCTGAACAGAACATATTACTAAAAAATTGATAATAGATGTGAAATATATCCCAAAGATATTATACAAAACCTAGACAGAGACCACATGGCAGACAGATGAGTGAAATAAAGATGTTTGCTGGTGTAATATAAATATGATAGGCTACACATCAGAAATATTGGATTAAACTTGAAGTGATCTTTATTTTACAATGCATGATGATGATGATTATATTAATATTATTTATTTATTCCATCTATAGAAATAAAAACTTATAGGCTTATATGTACAACATTTGATGAAAGATTAACTAAACCTTTTTCAGGATACATATTTCTGTCAATAAAATCTGCATCATCAGCTTCTAAGAAGACTAATTAGAACTGAAGTGTGTATTCAAACTTTAATGTTAAATTGAGCATTGTGGTTCTATTTAAATAAAACTGAGTTGTGTTTAATGTAATCCCAATTGCTCTTCCAAGTATCTGTTGATAGCAGGTCTGATTATAAAAAACAAATCCTACAGGAGGTTTAGTTGGATTTTCTATCAAACATTGCTGTATGAAATACTATAAATGTTTATAGATGGTGTAAATTCATAATTCTAATGAATTACATATTTATTTTGTATTTATTAATTAATTATTATTTACATATTGATTGTTTATTTTATGGTAAGATTATTTTAAAATGATTTGGATTATAGGCTCTGCCTTATCAATTAACATTAAATTGATGCCAAAGAAGGCTTTAGTTACATTATTAAAAAAAATGTTATCAGAACTTTAATATCAAATTGAGTGTCACATCTATTTAAATCAAAACTGATTTATTATATTTTAGGGGATCTTAACTGGTATCCTGAACAGCTGATCTCAGATTTGATTGATAAAAACATGTGTCCTGCAATTAGTTAGCAGATTTTTTTTTAAATTGCCATATATAAAACTATAGATGTCTATATATTTATACAGAGTACATAAATAAATAAATAACATTAATAAATTTTCTTATTTTTTTTTTGTTAAATACTAAAGTAGGAGTCTGTGTCATTATTGTAACAGCATTTACTACATAAATAACTGTATAGAATGTTGTATGCATATATGAAAATGAAGACTTATTTGGGTTATGAGTATTATACTTTTTGTTTGCATTTTCTATGTTTCTATGAAATAACTTCACCTTTGTCAAGCTTAAGACTTCAATAAAGAACTGTTATGTCTTAAATGATAGCAAGATTTCTTGAAAGGCATAACAGTCTTCTTCCTTGAAATATTAGCCATGACAAGAGTCAATGTTATTTTTTGGAAGAATTGGAATTTATAACAAAAATATTATAGATGCTATAACTCATGTAAATCTTTATTTTCATCATATAACTGTGAAAATATTTTATATAAAAAGAATTATTTAAAATATATTATGTAATTTTAAATACATATAGAGAAAAAGGATAGTATGATTATATCAATTCTTTCATATAATGCTCCATTTAATGTAACAACAAATACTGGTAGGTTACTTATTAATGAAAAGAATGTTGGTGATAAAATTAAAAATAGAATGTTGTATTGTGAATCAAATTATATTGAAAAGTCAAAGTATATATTAAATAAAAGAATTCATAAATAGAAACTACTATATAAATAAATTTAAAATGATATAAAACAGCCTTCTATTTTAAAAATAGTCCATTAATTTTAATATATAGACCACAAACCACACACAAACTTCTTGTTTATAAATCTTGATTTATTATATGATCTATTATATCAAAATATACTCCGATGTTTTGACTATATATTTTTATAGTCTTTATCAAGGAACAACTAAAAAATACATAAAAAACAATAATTACAAATATTCTATAATACATATAACAAATACAAATATCTCTTACCATAAAACTTTTTTAACAAGCAACCTTAACTTTAAGATATTTAAGAAATGAATGTAAGGAAAAGTTAAGATTGTTTGTTAGAAGAGTTTTAAGATTCTGTTATATGTATTATGGAATATTTGTATTTATTGTTCTTTTAAGCATTTTTTAGTGGTTTCTTGATAAAGACTATAAAAGAATATAGTCTAAACATTGAAGTATATTTTTTGAAATTATAATAGGGCATATAACAATTCAAGATTTATAAAGAAGTTTGTGTGTGGTCTATTATATATTTTAAACTACTATATCATTAATTATGTTATTATGGGAATAGATTTAAATCCATGTTTGCAGACCACTCACTTATTTGCAATAGAAATTTTTGTGTTGATATTTTTATTTTGTATCGTAAATGATTTGAGAAAAAAAAACAGACATATTTTATAAATATTAAGAGAGACAAAACTCTCTATACGTATTGCCACTCACGACAAGCCAGAGTAATCAATGGATGCCAGAAGGCTTGTGCATAAAACCCCCATCTAGTGCCTACTCATCCAATATCCCCAGAGTAGTTTCTGGCTTGTGGTCTTTGTCAATGAGGAGCCTTGGATCTGAGAGCACTGCACCTAGATCTTAGGATTTAATGCTACACTCCAGCAGCCACCTTTTATCTCTACTTAACTACACAACTATGAGAATAAAATTGAAAACAGTAATATTTTCAATCTAAACCCATTAGCTTCGCCAGTGAGGAGCCTTGGATCTGAGCACTGTGCCTAGATAACAGTTAAGAGTGAGCATAAGAAATGGTGATCATATGATTTTATAAATATGATGGATAATTTATTAAATAATCAATATATATATATGCATACATATATATGCTCAAATTATGGAAAGTTAGGTATGCACTATGGAACATCAATGTTGTGTGATTTTAATAAGATTCTTTTGTGCTTTTTTTATGTTTAATTAATGACATTTAAGGAGATTACCATACCATAAGTAATAAACAACACATAATACGTATAGATAGTTTTGCCTGTTTTAATACCATAAGTAAGTTGTTGCAGTTATTAATTTTTTATGCATTAGTATAATCAAAATTTTAAAATTAATTATAGAGTTTATTATATATTATTTTATTTGATATATATATATATTGATAAATTAAGAGGATTTTTCCATGTATTTTTTAATATAAATGTCAATATGATGTGACCAGTCAAACTACCAATAAAAGTTGATATTACAAATTGAAATTATGTCATCATGTAATCGTATTCATCGGATTCATCTTTAAATTAAAATTGCAATTGCTTTTAGCTTATTATTATTATTTTCATATGTCAAATGCGTTGACCGGGAGGTGAACCTGGGCCAACTGCTTGGAAGGCAGCTATGCTAACCACTAGGCGACCAACGCATGACTAGTTTATTATTCTATATTTTATAATGTTGCAGAGAAGACTGTAACACTTTATATATTTGAAAAAAAATATTGCAATTTTTTAAATATTTTGGCAAGTAAGTAAAATGGTCTCATAAAATTTTATATATAATAATGAGAAGAATTTCTGACTTTTAGATGTAAGTATTGATAATTTAACAGAATTTTTCCATGTACTTTTTAGATACATTTCATCTCAGATATAAATAGATAAACTCCCAATGATAAACAGGTATTGAAAAACTGGCATCACACTATGTAATAATAGTATACGTCTGACACACATTTTAGCCAAATGTAGAACTTCATTTCATTTATTAATGAAGATTTCAAAAGGATTATAGATCTGACACTATACAGAAAAGTTGTGTTATATTATCAATATATTTTCATGTAAATATTTATAAAAAATCTTCTAATTATATATATATATATAATTAATAAAACAAGTCATAATTTTTGTAACTTGCTTTTAAGCTTGCATTTAAATGATCACTAGATGGAGCTTACCAATAGCTCTAATCAAGCTTTATTTTTATAAGTGCTGAAAGAGAAAGAATTCAAAATCTCTATCATTAAGTCCCTACCTCCAAAACAATTGTTTTTGAGGTTATGGCTAAGTGCTGACTTTTGATTTAGTATTCTAGAGTCCCAGCCCTCCATTTAGAGAACCATAAGCTTGAAAACAATTGGTCTGGAGATAGGGACTTAATGATAGGGATTTTGAATTCTTTCTTTTTCCACACTTATAAAAATAAAGTTTGTTTAGAGCTATTGGTAAGCTCCATCTTGGTATGCTCACTTATTTACCTTTGCTTTTTATAGAAAATTTCTAATATTTCAAGTGATAATATTTGATGAAAAACGTAAACAAATTTCTGCTAGGTATTGTTTTTATCAGTCAAATCTGACATCATCACCAGCATCAGTTGAGACCCCAACAATTATAGTCATCTACCCTATATTAAAGGCACTTACAAATTTCAACATGATCTTAAGGCTTATGCACAAATTTATTAGAAATTCAGTTTCTTTGTTCTCGAGTCTTAACTGATTTTCCAAGATGCTGATGAGGTCAAGTTTTATTGACACAAACATATATCTTACAAGAAGTTAATTGAAATATGATTTTTTTTCTACAGTACAGGCTTTTTTATACCTGCACTTCTATATGTAATATATAGGGGGTTTGAACTCTGGCTTTTACATGTTCCTCAACAATCCATGCTATCTCATACCACTGATACACTTGATCACACACATTGAAAAGATAAATAATCACCAATATTCATATTTCATGCCAAACCAGCACTCATCAGTTGTCCAGATTATCATCTCCACACATATATACAATCAAAGCTCAGCTTATATTAAGATAGTCTATCTTCATACTTTAATGGACAGGCTTCAAACCACTCCACTACATAACTATTCAGCAGTCCATTTCATTGAAAATATGATGATGGAATGCTCAAAGCCCACTAATTGATTTTTTCATCAAACATAGAAAGCATAGGTAAATATTGTTAGCATTATTACGAATATCTTGTGCGAGAGTGGTGTAATGAAAGTTATAAAAACTGTCCATATGGGTAAATGAAACACACATACATGGATTTATTGACATTTCTCTTTGCCGTATGTAATTTCTGGTAATAAATGTATTAAATAACATGCACACTATCATAAATTTTTTGAAAACATATGAATAAAATAAAAGACAAATGACTTCTAAGATGCATGGGGGATCATTTGTTTTTTATGGTATGTTTATTCACGTGTTTGCAAAAGAGTGTGGAGTAGAATGGAGTTTATTTTAATACATTTATAATAAAATATAATAATTAGAAAATTTTAATTGAAGTATTAATCTTACTGATTTCTAATAGATGTATGGATGTGTTGATAACTGACTATGTAGAACAAGAGAACGCAATCATTACATTTCATTTATCATTGTATTTTGAAACTATAGACTGTCTCCGTTAAACAAACAAGTTTATTTTATTAAATTTTTTCTAGTTTGAAAATATTATTCCTTTATCAGCAGACGTAGTATTGTTTGAATTTTAATGGTTCTTTTGTTAACAATTTTATATTGGAAAAAAGAAATAAAAAATGTAAATAATATACAAATCAAAAATTTAAAACCTTTTAAAAGATGTTTAATTAACTGCAAGTTATTTTATTAATATATATATACAAATATTTAGTATAAAAAAATCAATATTTAAACTAAATACATAGGTTATATTGAATTTCTTTGCAAAAATTAAATTAAACATTCTTGAACATTTTCCACGATAACTTTCAATTTTAAAAATAATGTGTGTACAGTATTTATATATTGGACTGTTTCCATCATCTAATATTAAGTATTGAATGTCTTTAGAAAAATTTAACTTTATTTAAATTTTCCAATTACATTCAATTGTTAATAATAGCACACAGCGTTTCGAGTGGTATTATTCTCATCTCATTTCAAGTGCTGCTGGCCTGGCCAGTGATAGTATTAGCTTGGGAATCGAACCTGAACCCTTAGGTTTTTGAATATTGAATCTTAAGGCAATGCTCTGACAAGCTGAGTCATCATGTCAAAGGCTGATTAGAGTTTTACCATTTCATTATTCAAGAATCTAAGGCTTCAAATTTGATTTTCATGCAAGTACAGTCACTGGTCAGGCCAGCAACGCCTGAAGAAGAGGGGATAATGATACCTCTCAAAACGTTGTGCATATACTAACCTGTGCGCTATTACTAATAATTGAATGTAATTGGAAATTTTAAATAAAGTTAATTTTTTCCTAAGGACATTCAGTAGTTAATATTAGATTATGGAAATAGTCCAATATATAAATACAACTAAAATACCATTATCACAAACCTTCAGGAAAACACAATGCGCGCGCACATATATACACGTGATTTTGTTGACAGTTATTTTAGCTCACTAACTTGTAAATCTTCTTTGTAAAGTTTCAAAATAGTCATTTTTTTACTTGTGATCTTAAGTCTGATATTATTCATTGATTTTTCTAATAAAACTCGTTTTGTTTTTATGATCAGGGAAAGATTCTCCCATCTTAATATATCACAGCATTGACTTCGCCTTAGTTCACAATTTTGCCATAATAAAAAGCTAGACTGTTCCGTAGTTATGGTTGCCATTCTAAATTCTAGTTTTTGTTTTCTTTTTTAGATTTGCAATGTACTTGAAAGATTAAAATCTTCAAAGTAAAAGTGTTAGAAATTATGATGGAAGCTGTTTACATCGCATTAGTTTTAAAGTAATGGTTATTGATTATACTACGAATAATTATTTTTTGCAATATCAAATGAAGTGTCATGATAATAACTAATACAAAATAAAGTAAACAGTAGCAGCTTTCTCTATGCAGTAGTGCTACCTAGTACATGCCATAGTAATTAATGAATTCTGGGAGGGGGATTGGGCATTAAAATCCCTATCTAGTGCTTACTCATCTGGTATCCCCAAGACTAGTTTCTAGTTTGCGGCCTTCATCAGTGAGGAACCTTGAAGTTGAGAGCATAGCACCTAGATATTTGAATCTAATGAAACCCTTCAGCAGCCACCTTTTATGGCTTGCACTGGGTGGCACTACTGATTGGAGAGAGTTGCTACTATTTTAATAGAATGTGCAAGCATGTAAAATGATGACCATGTGATATTTTAATGATTGAATATCAAACTTAGCTAAAGGATGAGGATGATTGGTTATTATAAACCAGAGACCCTAAAGTGCATAGATACTGTACTAGGTTCAGATTCATATGACTATACAAGCAACTAAGCTTCAATTAATAATCTTATTGTGTTTTCATTTTGGGTGCATAGCTTTATAGTTAAATAAAAAAATTAAAGGGTGCCTGACAGAAGGTTGCATTAAATCCGAAGATCTAGGTTCAGTGCTCTCAAATCCAAAGCTTTTCACTGACCAAGAACACAAGCTAGTAAGATATTGAAAGAGTAGGCAATAGATAGGGATTTTGAGCCACAAATCTTCTAACATTCATTGATTATTATGATTTGCACTGGAAAGAATTGCTGCTGTTTAAACAGAATGTGTAAGCATAAGATATGATGCCCATGGGTATTAACCAATAATCCAGGTGGGTAAAGAACCATCTTAAATTCAGCAGTCACTAATCTAAAAATCCCAAATTCAATTCCTATGGTAGTAATATCACTGGTTAAGACAGCAATATTTAAGGAAGAAGGAAGAATATTACCACTCAAAACATTGCATTAAGTACTAATCTGAATTCTAGTACTAATAGGTGGATATATTTAAAAAGTTATAAATCAAATTTGAGTTTTTCTGAAGATGTTTAACAATTCTACGTAATGACAATAATGCACGTATAATTGCAAATAAAACAGTGCCATCACATTCAGACAAACAGTATATAAATCAATTAATAAAATTGAAATATCAAAATAAATTCATGTTTAATTTATTGAAAGTATATACAATATTTGGGTACAAATATAATGTATATACTGAACTTTAGATGTAATTAGAGACGATTTGAACACAGACCTTCAAGTTCCCTTCAGCTTTCCATTCCATCTTATATAACTGATACATATAACCACATACATGTGAAAATGATAAAAGATCTTCAATATATGCATTTCTTTCTGAATCAGCACTCATCAGTTGGTCTGGATCATTATTCCACAGACATATATACATGATCAGTGTCCAGTTTATACTAAGGTAGCAAGTCTTCAATCTTCTTCATCCTCCAAATCCTCAGCCATCCATATTATTGAAAATCTGAATGATGGATTGCGCAAAGCCCTTGTTGATGCCAATATTATTGTCATACCCATGTTGACTTTACATAAATCACTTCAACCAGGACACACTCGTCATCAACTGGGTAACAAATATTATAAAATAATTGTAGAGGTGCTCTAAATACTGATCTCTAGCAATAATGAATGTTCTATTAATCGAAAATAGAAATAATAATTATGAGAAATTATGTAGATTTAAGAGTTTTTTTAAAAAAAACATCCAAATAGAAGGTAATTTAGATGTATCATGTTTGCTAATACAATCTGGACTTTTAAATAATTCAATGGCTTCTCTGATATGACATTGGTGGAGAGTGTCACACCTGGGTAGTAATCTCATATTAGAAAAATCACTGCTATTATCTGTACCTATAACTTAGAGAAATACTGATGATGATGATGATGGGTATTTTTAATTGCATTAATATCTTGATTTTTTCTAGCATTGGTTCTTTCAGATAAATCAAATCTCAAAGATGAAATAAATCATATAAGCAATATTTTATCACCTAATGATGATAATAATAAAACAATACACCAAAACCTTAATTCAAGCATTAATCCAAACCTTAAACAATCAAAATTAAAAAAACAAAAAGAAGAAACTATTAGAGCTTGTATTCCTTATATAAAAGGAACTACAGACAATACTGGATATATTCTAAGACATTATAATATAAAGACATCATAACCCACTTATCAAAAAAGTAATAGCATTATAACCAAGTATAAAGACTCATCTCTCTTGAAGCATGTTGACTTTGCGAAATTCTGTGTGACATTTGTTAATCTTTCTTTATAGGTATGAATAGTCATTGTACCAATGCTACAAGAGATGAACATATTAATGCAGTTTAAAAATACTCATCATCATCAGCACTATCTCTTCATGCTATAGATACACACAGGTTATAGTATTCATTGTTCTAATAAGAGAATACTATCCACATGTGACACTCTTCATCAAGGTCAGATCAGAGAAGCCATTGAGATCTTTAAAAGCCAGAATGTATCACAAATGTGATGATATATGCAAATTACCTTCTATTTGGATTTTTTAAAAACTCATTAATCTAAATAATTTCTCATAATTATTATTTCTATTTTCTGATAATAGAATAGTTCATTATCGATATACATCAGTGTTTACAGCGCCTCTACAATTATTTTATAATATTTGTTATATAGTTGATCATCAGTATGACCTGGCTGAAACATTCGTTTATATATGCATTGTAATAAATTATATACAAATGTACCCAGATAATATTTCATTTATATCTGTACCAATGAAAATTTTCAATTTAATGTGTGTGTATATATATATATATACCTCTTGATTGTGTAACACAAAAAATTTACAAAAGGTTATATTTTTCTTGGTTCCCATGTATATTTACAAAATAAAAACTTAATAAATGTTATTAAATAAAAACTAAAATGGAAATGGTAGTGACAGCAAATTTCATGTCATCATATATATCAATAAGTGGAAGCTGTAATTAGGCAAAAGAAACTGTATTTTCATGTTTCCAAAGCTGAATTATAGCTGCTAATTTAGGAGTACTCTCGTTGTGTGTGTGTATGTATATATATATATAAATGGAAGCTGTAATCAGGCAAAAAAAAGTGTATTTACATGTTTCCAAAGCTGAATTATAACTGGTAATTTAGGAGTACACTCATACATATGTATATAACATTTCTAAACTATTATAACAGAATATTCTAATTTGTTAGTGTTATTTTAAATTCAGTATTCAAACTCTAAAGTTCACTGTATTTATTTCCCTGCTAGTACTATCACTAGCGAGGCAAGCAACATCTGAAGAAGAGAAAATAATACCATTTGAAACAATCACAATATAACAATATGTCTATTGTATAAAAGAGAGAAATTTAAAATCAGTATAAAATAATATAAAAAACATTATTGCCAAGTGCTTTCAACTCATTTGCATCCTTATCAAGGTGGTATAAAACATTATTTTTCTATAGCCTTAATAAAGATTCAAATGAGTTGAAAACACTTGGCAATAGTGTTTTTTATATTATTTTATATTATTTTTAAATTTCTCTGTTTTATACAACAGATATATTGTTATATTGTGATTTATATTTTACAATAACAGAAGTAGTTGTTTGATTATTTTGCATATGAAACAAGGTGTCATACAGTAACCTGGATTTTATTACTAATAATTGAAATTATTGAAGAATAATAAATAAAGTTTGAATTTTCCTAAAAGCATTTAGCAGTTAAAATTAAATAAAAGTATTCAAACTGCTGAGCAATAAATCATTTGATTATTTTATATGGTATCCCAAGATATAATCACAAATAAAATGATGTTTATCACAAACTTTCAGGAAAGTACTAGATGATTACATATTACTTCTAAATTGCCAAATTATAGCCTTTATCAATGAGGTCTTTGAATAAGAAGCTGGAATTTATGCACTTAGGCATCTAATAGATACCTTGAATTTTTTACACTATTATGCTAATAGCTTGAAATGTTTCAAAAATCCTAAAATTTATAACCTAACTCAACTTGCTTCTATAAGCATATAGATCTGCCATAAGGTCAGCAACAATAAATTTTATAAACTCAATTTCATCCTACCCATAGACCCCTTTCACTCTTTGCAATCTTTTGTTAGTATCATCATCATTATCAATCATTATCAATTCACTGCAGGATGAAGGTCTCTCCAAGTTTAATCCATCTTCTCCGATCTTTAGCTTCTCTTCTCCACATCATCCCTACACATTTTCTTATTTCATCCATCCATCTTACATGTGGTCTCCTTCTGGGTCTTTTACAATCTCTTGGAATCCAGTTTAAAATTTCACTTGTCCATCTATTATCATCTCTTCTAGCAATATGTCCAGCCCAACTCCACTTCAATCTTTTAATTTTTTCAATGAGGTCAGTAGCACCTGTTTGTTCTCTTACCCATACATTGCGTTTCGATCTCTTCTTTTTACTCCCAACATACATCTCTCCATACTTCTTTGAGTGGTCTGAAGTCTCTGTATTGATCTTCTATTAAGTGTCCAAGTCTCGGATCCATAAGTAAGAACTGGTAAAACACATTTGTTAAAAACCTTCCTTTTCAAACACATAGGCATATTTCCTTTTAATATCAAGTTATTTCTACCAAAAGCACTCCACCAAGTTTAATTCTATGATTAATTTCCTCTATTATGTTTCCATCTGTATTAATAATCTGACCAAGGTATTTGTAACTCTTAACTTCTTCTAATTCATCATAATCAATCTTTATTTTCATATTTTGAGCAAATCGATTAAACATTACTTTAGTCTTTTTAACATTTATCTTTGGTCCTACTTTCCTACTTTCATCTGATAACTCCTGCAACATTTCCTGCAGCTCGGAAGCATTATTTGCAAAAACAACTACATCATCTGCGAAATCTAAATGACTTAAATAATCTCCATTTACTTTCACTCCTTTAGTTTCCCATTTTAATCCACAAAATACTTCTTGCAGCACTGCTGTAAAGAGTTTTGGAGATATGGAGTCACCTTGTCTTTCACCTTTCTCAATGTTGACTTTCCCAGTATCATTATGTAATCTAATTGTTGCTGTTGCATTTTTATAAATATTCTTTAAAATATGACAATATCCTGGATCTATACCTTGATGATCCAATGCTTTAATCACTGAAGAAATGTTTATAGAATCAAATGCCTTTTCATAATCTATAAATCCAAAACATAATGAAAACTCATATTCATCAAATTATAATAAAATTCATAGTATATATCATATCTCACCTTGACTTCAAATAATGAAGTAGTCCAGATTCTATCTTATCTATAATGGACTGAGCATTCATTGCCATGAACCTATCAATATAAAGAGAGATTTTATATCCCACCCTGCCTTCAAATAATGAACTAGTCCATATTCCATCTTATCTAGGTTGAATTGAGCATTCATTGCCATGAAACTATTCATATATAGATAGATGTCATATCTCATCTTGCTTCCAAATAATGAATTAGTCCAGATTTCATCTTATCTAGATTAGTTAGACAATACATAGCCAATGGCAAGAATGGGCCAATAACGGATGGTGCTCATTGAATCCATATATTTTTATTAAGGATGGGGGTCTGGCAATGAATTTGTGAAGGTAAGGTGAGATGTGACAGTATGTTTAAAACTAGAATCTATAAACATACAGATAGTTCAGAATAGTCAACTCATAGCAAATCTATTCCTGGAGTAGTTTATAAGATATCTTGCAGTTGTCATAAAATTTATATAGGTCAAAGTATATTGAATCTTATTGAAGAAGTTAAAGTTTAAAAGAATAGAATTAAAAAATGGATATCATAACCCAGCTTTGAATATTATTTCACAATTCAGAGGTCATTTTTATGAGAGAAATGAATTAAGAAAAGTAAAACAAACTCAGATGATAAAATTTCTTGAATCTGACATCATCAATCTCATGAATACATCCTTTGATATTAAAGGAAGCTGGACTTTTATTTTTTGAAGTGAATGGTGTGAATGTTAAATTTATTCTCTCTTTATGTGTTTGTTGTACTTTACTAAATTTCACTTGAAAAGCTTTATTTATTAATAGATGAAACCATAGCCATGGAAGAATTTTAGTAAAATTTTGTTGTTCTGGGGAGGGGGATAGTATTGCAATGTTATATGATTTTCTATTTTACTTGTCATTACTAGTATAGCAGTAGACATTATTTATTTTTTACTGCTATATAAATATGTTTTTGCCAGAAAATAAGATATTCTTAGCTATTAAGATTCAAGTAAATGTCAAAACATTTATGCATATCTTTACATTAGCAACATAATTGCAGTAGTTAGAGGAGTTTACAATTTATTCCAGTTAGTATGATTACAACTGTGTAGTTGCTGCCAATAACAACCATCACATTAATGTATGTTATAAATCATTCAAATAAAACTCTTTCATCCATGTTGGTTTTCTTGTGAAAGGTTCAATATTGTTTGTAGCCAGCACACTTCTCACTCCAAACTTGATCACACCAATATTTAGCAAATAATGGACATCATGTATTGCTGCCAAAGTAATTCCAAGCTTATAAATTACTGCTGTGTATCAAATGTCTTTTCCTGAAATGAACTTCAAGTATATACCCAGTTTCCCTTTAATATGAACAAACAGATCAATTGGCTGGATTATTTGATTGGCCATGATTGTGCCATCAAATACTTGTTTAAATTATTGTTATTCCACTGGTCAGGTCAGCTGTATTATATCATGGATCCAATTAAGAGAGCCTATACTATGACAAATTCATGAGTGAGGATGAGTTCTCTACAAATTACTCTTTTAAATGAACCTGATTAAAGATTTTGCATCACCTATAAACAACTGACTAAATAAATATTTTTTTAAAAATTTTTATCCGGGATAATAACATTGATTATTAATAAAAGTAAATTAGTTGTGTAAGCTTTTAATTGATGTTGGGAAATACATCTAATTTGAATTTTGTTAAAACTTGTTTTGTTTTTTTTTAAGCAAAGAAAATTTATTGACTTTGTTTATACATGAACTACATTTTTAACACAGCTTGAGAAAATTTACTCTGTATTACTGTAGAGTGGAGTCTTGAGGTGACGGAGTAAATTCTATGATTCTTCTTCTTCTATTAGGATGATTTTGGACTGTTAAAACTTGTTTAAGTCAATCTTTGCTATTTTTGTTATTGATTTTGTATGTGTGTGGTATTTTACAATGTTTTGACAGAATTGAAATAGATTTTATCATTGATCTTCAAACATTTTACTTTTTATTAGTGAAGAAATACTAATATACCATAGCCTACAAATTTGAAAAAGTGCTGAGTGGTATGATTGTGTTATTTAATCCCACGTGCAGTTTAATGCACTTGGTACAGCATCTAATCTAGGGATCAGGAATTCCTAGGATCGATTTTGACACTCACAGGCCTGGCACTTAAACTTCCTATGCACTCCTGAAAAATAAGCCATATGCATTTTTATTCAAGATAACTTAATGTTTCAAACATTTTAGTTTTGAAAGCCAAAGACAAATTCATACAAAAGTTAACTACTGGTAAATAAGATTTAAACAAAAGAAAAGTAGAATGTCGATTATTGAGATACCTATTATCCAAAAAGTCTTATTATTCAGACAAAATGTCAAAGGGGATCTGTAATATTTATGGTGAAAAAAGATAATCTACATGCATATTCACAAAAAAGATTAAAAGAAAAAAAAATTAAGTAAGTAATTTTAAATTTACAGGTCTAATTATAATGAATATAATTTTTAAATTTTAGCAGAGTTGGCAGCTACATGAAAAGGGAGGTGATAAAGATTTATTTTTTAAATCCAAAATGCCCTGAAATCATGGACTTTATGCAATGATATTTTATCTGTACACATTGAAAAAATATCATATGACCCTTAATAATATTTCTGTACCATAATTTCTACTATATCAATCTCATGGAAGTTAGGGACTGATTTCTACCCACTTTTAATACCCTGTAAAATCATAAACATATGACCAATGTCATGTAAAAAATATGCATGGTCCCCATGATGCCCCATTTTATGTTGAACCAGCACTCATCAGTTGTTTCAAACCACAATCTCTTACACATATCTTTATCATTGTTTACTATATATGGATATCAAAATTACTACAGTTTAATTGATAAATGATAAACTCATTGCCCTTACAACTTTGACACAAACCATGTAATGGAAGCATATTAATAATTTTTATTGGTCATTCATTAGACTAGAGATTATCCAAAATGAATAATATTTCTGTAGTGTAATTTTTGCTACACTGCTCTCATGCCAGGTAGGGGCTGGTTTATATCCATTTTTAACATGATGTGGAGAGATGTAATTATAAACATATGATCAAAGACATGTGGAAAAGGTGTATGATTCCCAAAATGCAATTTCATGCTGAACCAGTACTCATCAGTTGGCCCAGATCACAATCTCTTACACATATCTTTATCATTGTTCAATAGATATGGATAGCAAATTACTACAGTTTAACTGAAAAGCATCAAACTTACTGCCCTCACAACTTTGACCCAAACCTTTTGATGAAAGTATATTGATATTTTTATTAGTAATTCATTAAATTAAAGATTATCTACTTAATGAATAGTCTAATGTATAACTAATAAAAAAATTATTAATATACTTCCATCAGGTGGCTTGTGTCAAAGTTGTGAGAGCAATTAGTTTGAGACTTATCATTTAAACTGTCGTAATTGGCTATCTATATATAGTGAACAATGTTAAAGATAGGTGTAAGAGGTTGTGGTCTGGGCCAACTGATGTTTGTTAGTTAAGAATAAAATGTTATCCTGCATCTTTTTCACATCTTTGGTTATATGTTTGTGATTACCTCTATAACATCTTAGAAGCATATGGAAACCAGTCCCTACCTTATGTGAGAGTGTTGGTGTTGCAGTGAAAATTACACTACATAAATATTATTCATTAAACTACTATATATATATATATATGCTGTAGGCACAGATAATGAAACTAGCATATATGTAATTAAACGCAAGATATTAATTTACGTTAAATATAAGAAAATTGATTTATTTTAGCTAAGCGCTTTCAAGAGACTTCTTGCTCTCATACTCATAGCTGCTGTGGTTAAAACTGCATTGTAGAAATGGAAATTTATGCAAATTGATGCAAATTATTTATAGCTGCCACTTTCGGAACAGGGCAAAGCAGACTTCTCTTCTATTAATAAACTTAGGATCGCTTGCTATATGAAACACTTCTCTAATTTTGCGTTTAGCATCGTGTCTTTCTGAACAAACGATATTGGCAGATGTGGGTTCGAATTGTATATATTTACTAGCTTCATTATCTGTGCATACATTATATATATATATATAGTAGGTTACAATTTTTAATGAAGTAAATAATTCAAGCTTATTCATTAAGTGGATAATCTTTAATATAATAAATGATTAATAAAAAAAATATCATATAACTTTTCTTTAGACTGGCTTGTGCACTATTTAGTTAATATATTGAATGTAATATATTGACGTATGCACTGGCAGAATTATAGATAAATATGCATATTTGATTAATTATTTGTATATGTGTGTGCGTGTATGTATTGTACGTATCAAGTCTCAATTAAATATCTGCTTTAAAAAAAAAAAAGCTTTTATGCAATTATTATGAACTAATTTGATGACAAATGAAATAAAGCAATTTAACTTATGTAAATGCTACGTTTAAACGTCTGCAAATATCTTCAATTTATTAATATTGGTTTGCAATTATATCATTTACATATTTATTTTATACCTTTGATAATGTATATATAGTCATTAGTAAAAATGTAAAATAAAAATATAAATGATATAATTGCAATAACATATATATAAATTTAAAATATTTTTTCAACCCTTATTTGTTATATATATTATATCTTCCCTGCAATATAGTATTCGCTGTTTCACAAGATGTTATGTGATTGGTAGAAATCAGCTTACACTCTGTGTCAGAGGGCTACGATAAGTAACCTTTGAAAATTTGAAGGCTACTTGGTTATAAATATTGCATTATAATGGATAAAAATAATTCTTAGATTGGGATGTTGTATGATATTAAGTATGAATAATAATGGCATAATGGAGAGCACAAATGAGATGAGTATCAAAAGTTTTAAACAATCAAGTTGGTTAAATATATTCTATTGATAAAAATATACATGGGTGGGTGTGTATTTAATTATCCATTGTGAGATTTGCCAATAATTCTTCTTAAACTGTCATCTTGTAAAAAATGTACTTCATGTAAGAAATCTAAAACTTTTGTCAAGTGAAATAGAGGTTTGAAATATCCAGTCATTAATAGTGAATTTCATATGACAAAGCTTTGTTCAATCAGTAAGGTATCAACATAGAACACCTGATGAGTGTAGGTTTACTGTGTAAATAGTGAGATAGATTGATCTGGTAACACTTTTCAGAAAAAGATAGCTTAGAATTTTTAACAATCTTGAGATAAGTGCATGATGAATTTGGTGGAAGTTTTGATTGGTTGTGTATATGTAAAATTATACTCTATAAGAGGGTATATAATATAATTTTACATTTCAATATGGTTTAATTATTGTTATATACAGTTTAAGTGTTATTGTAAATACATAAATATTAAATCACTATAGCTCTTATCTTTAAACAGATCAATAGAATATAAATATTCTGTTGACAAGGCAACACTACAACAAAGCAGAAAATGGAAATCCACTTACAACTCTTATCTAAGATCTTTGAACAGAATGTAAGTGAAAGTAATTACTGAAGCACTGAAATCAAATAACTGCTTAGAAATTTAATTAGACTATTATAATTGATAAAGATATACTATTTGGAGGTTGATTAAGAAATAAATGTGTTTACAATCTTTCAAATAAACCAATATCATTTTTCTGAAGGTTTGTGATGATGGTGTTCTAGCTGTATTTTTATATTGGACTATTTCCATCATCTAATATGTGTGTTGAATGTCTTTAGAAAAGTTTAATTTTAGTTAAATATTCCAAATGCATTCAACTGTTAGTAATATCACAGCAAACAGGTTAGTATATGCACCAACTGTTAGTAATATCACATCAAACAAATGTTAATAATATCACAGCAAGCAGGTTAGTATATGCACTAACTGTTAGTAATATCACAGCAAACAGGTTAGTATATGCACAATGTTTCGAGAGGTATTTTTCTCCCCCTCTTCTTCAGGTGTTGCTGCCCTGACCAGTGACAGTACTAGCATGGGATTCGAACCTGGGTCCTTAGATTTTTGATTATTGAAATTTAATGTAACGCTCTAACCAACTGAGCCATCTTGCCAAAGGCAGCAGTCAGTAGAAATTTCATATACTTATCTATGAGGTTCCTATTAACTACTACCTTTGGCACGATGGCTACATAGATTATTGTTATTCTCTTTTTCAGATGTTGCTGGCCTGACCAGTGACAGTACTAGCATGGGAATCAAACCTGGACTCTTAGATTCTTGAGTATTGAATTTTAAGGTAATGCTGTAACCAACTGAACTATCCTGCCAAAGGCAATAGTCAGTAGAAATTTCATATACTTATCTATGAGGTTCCTCCTGATTTCTTCAATTTTTCCTAAGAGCATAGTTGATTAGTGGTTTCCTGACATTATATATAGTCACACTAGGTTGACTTATGGGGTTATTTGTCATTGTCACATGTTCAGCTTCTTTGAATTATTTTCGTTGTACCCTTTCCTCTCTATACAATGTTTTTGTATTTCTCCAGTTGAACATATGTTTATTGGTGGATGATAGAAATAGTCCAATATATAAGTACAACTAAATTATCATCATCATAAAACAGACAAACTATAACAATTGGTCCTTTCGGTAACATCTCTTTAAATAGATTAATGTGATTCACTGTGCTAAAACAGTTTTTAAATCCAGTTCATTCTCTTCATTGTCATGAGTCCAAATATCACTGTAGATGAGTTGTAATTATCTTAGTAAACGTATTGTATATAACTGATAGAAGACTGATACCTCTGTATTTATTAGTATTTTATCTTCTGTTTGCATTCTGATATAACTTTGTCATATACACATTTGGTATAAAATTTTGACATTTTTTTCTACACCCATTACTTCTTTTAAAATATTAATAATAAGTCCAGCAACTTCTAAAGTTTTCCCCTTTTTATAGATTTAATTGCATGTCTCACAGTGGTTGGAAATTTAGAAGATATATTAAATGTAGGAAATACTTTGCTTTTTTTTTATTGTTGTTTTTCGTCACTATATAATTTTTTCTAGAACTCTTTCACATATTTCATGGTATTATTTCTTATTTTAGTAATATGTCCATTTTTTCTTTTTATTATTTTAAGTAATTTTTCCCTTCCATTATTACTTTTGTTATATATTTTCTTATATTAATATTAACTCTTTTTTCATATTATTTTACAGAATTCCAGATATCCAATTCTTCTTAATGAATTGTTTTTAAGTATTTTCATATTTCTTCTTTTCTTTGTATCTTATCCTATCTCAGTTGAAAATTTCCTGGTAAACTGCATTTGTACTAGCTATCTTTGTTGCAGTTCTTAATAGTGCATCATTTATCTTCTTAGTGATTTGATTTAGGTCTGGACCATCTTCAAAAGCTGTTCATTTTTTTAAATGATTTGCAAGTTCTAATTTAAATTCATGCTTAACATTGTTTTTATCAGTAGTTATCACTTTCTCTGTTTTGTATTACCATATATCTTGCATCTCACTAATCAATGACTATCTGTGTTGTCTTTATTATGCTCTATTTTCTAGTGGTCAAAATATAATTTAATTATGTTGTATCTTCATTTGGATGCTTTAAAATCCATATCTGTTAATATTTTTTCTTAGAGAAAAAATTTGTAAGAGTTTTTCTTATTTGGAAAATTCTACAAATCTGTTTTTTCTCTAATATCTATAACTGTAATCAATTTTTTCTGCAGCACCTTCATTTTGAATCATTTTCCAATTCAAGTATTTCTTGAAAATTTATAAAGGTTGTTTGGTATATTCAAAAGTACTTGTATATCTATATCAAAATAGTCCTCCATCATAACGACCACTTGTTAGGGGCATAAACTGAATTGCTAGCATGTGATAACTTCCATTATGACAAAAACTAATCTTGACTCTCCATCTGATATATCATTAGTATACATACCAATTTGGCTTCCAATATTTGTTCCTTTATAGGATTTTTTATATGTCCATTTCTAAAATTAATCGTCACTTTATCTTTTCTATTTTTACAAAGTTCAACACTGGCCCATTTAGAATTCATGTTCTTTTCTCAGTTCATTTATTATAACTTTACTTAAAAGTTTTGTCAAGCATTGTTAGTCAAGAGGTTATAGCGGCCACCTTGCTAGCAAGTAGTTGGTTGCAGACGGTTGTGGGTTCGCGTCCCGGCCGATGCTATGACATATGAAAAAAAAAAAAAACTTTACTTAAAAGTGATATGAAGTTATGAGTAGGTTAATGAAAGGTCAGCTTTTAATGGCAATCTGCAACTGCAATCAGAAAAATGAATCTCCCTCTGTTTTCAGCACCAACTGCTCCCTTGACGAATAACGTTATAAGTTTCCTGGGAATAAATTGCATAATTTAGTTTTGTCTAACATAAAGATCATTCTCACATACATTCAAAAAAATTAAATTGATGTTTCAGTTAAGAACCATAAAGCAACTAAGAAAAAAGACAATAATGTTTAAAACCATGATGGTTTTTGATCTGAAGCTCAGAGGTAGAAAGTCAATGAACCTACCATGTCGATTCATGCATGTTGATAAGAGCTCATCCATTTTTGTTCATTGTATTAATAATCACATAGTAAAAACAACTGCAATAATAAGCACATATACAATGAACATTAATAATTTTTCCTATTCACTTCTTTTAAAACCTCAAATAGGAAACAAAATGTTTCTTTTCAGTTATCTTTAAGCTTTTTTCTGTTCATGAAGAAATGTCAATTTTAGAAACACAACAGTTTTATTCACTTTTTTCAACTGGTAATCAATGGAGAGGCTTTTTCCCTTTTAGTTTGCCATACTTACCACTGGACCCATGCGGTGGACTGGCATTGGGATAGGGGTGAGAACAATAGATGGTTCAGTTGACCAAAATGAAATTTCAGTTTTTTTAGGGGGGGATCAACCCAGGAATTAGATCTTGAATCCATTACTATCACTTCTGAGCTAAACCACACAAAATCATTTATAAATCCATATAAATAAAACTCCAAGGTGGTTCTATAAAAATTAAAATTAGATAACTTCTTTTAGATAGATTAAATTCCCATAAACATAAAATTTATTGATTGATTATTTGATTATTTCTTTCTCTACTGTGTACAGGTATAAAAACAGTTAAATAAATATTCCACTGAAAAAAAAAGTTTTTTCCAATACCACCTCAGAGAGTATCAGTGAAAGAGAAGGCATAACTCACTAAGTCTGCAAATTGCCAAGTAGCCAGGGCTTGAGCAAATTTTTATTCTTATCCATTGATAAAAATAGCTAAATATAAATTTCCTATCTTGTATTGTTAGGTTGTTTAACTATGTGTCAGCTAACTGTGAAAAAAATTCTGAACCTATTGAAAAAAAGTAATTTGGCCAAATTCAAACCCCATGTTTTTGCAATGGTAGATAAAAGCATTACTTATGCATCCCATTATCCCAACATATATGCATCCCAATAAAAATGTTATTGCTTCTATTTAATATAAAATAATATGTAAACAAAAAAATTTTTAAATAATGTTTTTATGTAAATAACCAAGTAAAAAGTAGAAAATAAAGTAATCTTCCACTCAATTAATCTTCCATTCTTAGAAAATATCTGATATCTTAAGATTCTACACTTATTATAAAACAATTGGAAATTTCAGGAATATCATCATTTCATAAAAGCATTTGAGACCTTTTTAATTTTTATGATTTATTTGAGCCTCAAATGCTTTTATGAAATAACAATATTTTGAAATTTCCAATTATTTTATAACAAGTCTTGATTTTTAAGATTGCTGATATTTTCCAAAAATGATGAATTAAAGGAAATATGGATTATTTTGTTATTTTTCTACTTTTTAATCTACTATTTACATAAAAGCATTATAATTCAAGTATAAATTATTTCTTTATTTTCTGAGCTAATGTAGTAAATGGCTACATATTATTTTTTTTACTTTTTTGTTATATTTACATTTTATTTTTAAAAATGGTTAACATTACAAAAACATCTAATAAAGAGTATAATTTAATAATAAGATGTGAAAATAAAAAATATATCCTCTAACACATGAATTCTAAATTTAAGTATTGTGATTGGCTACTTTATAAAAATATTTTATGTATTGGATTTTTAATTATGTAATTTAATTAATAAGTGTTAAATCAATGATAACAAAATTCTATTCTACAAATGGAATACTTTCATTGGCTCAGTTGTTAAAGAGTTTTATTGGAAAATGTAAGGATGTGAATTTGAGGTCTAAATGGGAACAAGATTTTTTTCCATTGTTATAACTTTAAAAAATGTGAATATATGAACATAAAGACAGAAATGTGTACAGACAGGTCAAGTTAATATAAAAGCATTTTATGAATAAAAAATAGTTTTGCATTAATAATTTAATTTATTGTGAGAGACTTTTTATACCCCTTACAATTTACTTTCAAACTTTCATGCACTTACAAATTTGAATAATACTAATATAAAACAACTATGGCAATATGTAATTGTGAAAATGTACACTTTGAGACATCAATAATATAATCAATGGAAAAAAGAGTAAATGCAGTTATAAAAAAGATTATAGTAATAACTTGATTAGTGATTGGTTCTTTTTCAAGCTAACTGCAGTGCCATCTCTGAATCACTGAATGTATTAAATAGTAGTTAAATGTGTTAGTGTATTTCATAATTTATTCCATGGTGGAACAATGAGCTAATATAAAATTTTGTTTTAAAGTGAAATATTTGAAACGATTCATTACATGTGGAGAAATGACACCAATGAGTTGAAAGAATGTTTTCAATTTGTTTATAAAAATTGGTGATGATAGAAAGAGCATTGATTCATGAATATATGAAATACACTATCAAATTTTATATCCCAATTTATATTTCCAACAAGCTAACATCTTAAAACTTTCTATGATGAGAAGATGATCTATGTTGCTATGCAACATATGCATTGATTCAGAGAAGAAACTGCATGCAGCTTGGAGAAAAAAATAATCATATTTTAATTGAAACAAATAATAAGAATCAACTCTTAAGCTATTAACAATCTCAACCTGTAGCTAAGGCAATCTTCTTTCACAATAAAGGAGGTTGCCTTGACTACATGTTGAGATTGTTAATATCCTAAAAGTGGATTGCTATCATCTACATAAAGGAGGTTTCCTTGACTACAGATTGAGATTGTTAATAGCTTAATTGTTGATTGTAATCATCTATATTTATAAACCTATTAAAGCCTTGAGTAATTGGCTTTATTGTCTTAGTCTGACTGTACATGGTAGGGGTGTGGGTGCAGATGTTTAAGCACATATCATTTTAAAATGTTGTTACTATACAATTTTAAATCTGTTTTTGATATTTTGTGTATTCATATAAACAACTTAAATACTAAATTACGTTTCATATATAGACAGGGAAATACACTAATTATTTTAATTGCTTATGACAATCTCAGTCATTACTTCTTTGTAAAGAATCTGAAATGCTCAGGAAGTCATGTGATCACTGAGTACCATAAGTACCTGGATGAATATTGATCCAGGATCTTTTAGCACTTGATGTGCTAAATCCCACAATGCAAAGCACCATAAAATTACTTATGATCAATATGACTTAGTGCTTGGTTGTAAAGCAGTACCAAATGATTCTTTTTTTTTAAGTGTCATAGCATCGGCCGGGACACGAACTCGCAACCCGGGCAACTGCCTGCTAGTGCAAGGCAGTCGTGCTGACCTCTCGACCACCAATGCAAGATGGACACCAAATGACTCTTTTAAATCCATAAATCTGTTTTTAGTAATTATTAATATATTTAACATTGAAGTAAATGGGATTATTGCTTGGGAATTTATAAAAAGTTAGAGAAACAAAAGGGACAGATCCGATGTCCCTGACCCATGAATATTGAGTTCCAGAATCTGCTATCCTAACATTGTATCACACCATGAGAACATTTGAAATCAAAGATATACTGGCTATGACAACAACAATACTGGAAGCCGGGAGGTCATCGCAGCCACCTTGCAAGCAAGTAGTTGGTTGCAGACGGTTGTGGTTTTGCCTCCCGGCCGATGCTATGACATATGAAAATAAAAAACAATACTGGATTACATTTATTTACAAACATACTTACAATTGCTAGTATATTTTTGAAAATTCGCAACTTAAACTAAAATACATTTAAAAAAACATGCCTGGGGCTTTTTCTTTTAACCAAATTTAATTTTCTTTTTATTTCAAAAGTACAAAAAATAGTTTAAATTTGTAAAAAAAAAAAGAAAGAAAATATAAACCAACTGTCAAAATTATTATTAAATATACAAAAATTTCCAACATTTTTTAGCGATATCTATTGCAGTATTGATAATATATTAATTTAAAAAAAGCTTTATATATATCTATTAGTTTTTACAAATTGTATTTAGGGAATACAAGTAAAAAGGTTAATAAGTCTATATGCTAGCAAATAATCAATATAACTAATTGTCTTGTGAGCGTGTACAGTTTACTGCAGCAAAGGTTTGGCGGTTACAGAACTAAAGGTTCAGATTGTATTTATATATGTAATTACTACTGACTGTTGATAACTTAGTTGGTTAGAGCATTACCTTAAAATACAATATTCAAAAATATAAGTGACCAGGTTCAATTCCTATGCTAGTACTGTCACTTGTTAGGCCAGAAACACCTGAAGAAGAAAGGACAATAATAGGCCCAGTTGGTTAGAGTGTTACCTTAAATTTCAATACTCAAGAATCTTAGGGTCCAGGATCGAGTCCTATGCTAGTATTGTCACTGGCCAGGCCAGTGACACCTAAAGAAGAGAGGAGAATAATACCTCTGAAAATTTACCAATTTCAATACTCAAGAATTTAAGCGTCCATGTTTGACTCCCATGCTACTACTGTTGCTGGTCAGGCCAGCAACACCTGAAAAACAGAAGAGAATAATAGGCTCAATACTCAAAAATCTAAGAGTCCAGGTTTGATTTCTATGCTATTACTGTCACTGGTCATGCCAGTAACATCTAATGAAGAGAGGAGAATAATATCTCTCGAAATGTTGTGCATATTCTCTAACCATTGAATGTAATGGGAAAAATTAAATAAAGCTAAATTTTCCTAAAGACATTCAATACTTAATATTAAATGATGGAAATACATCAATATATAAATATAATCAAAATATTATCATCACAAACCTTAAGAAAAACAGTAAAGTTTCAGATGTCGCTTTTCAGCTGAGTAAAGTAAAAATAGATCTGCTTAATATTTCTATACTCCAAAGCCAGATGATTCCCTGATTAATTAACTATATGAATATTTATGTATTTATTGATAAATAACACATCAACTACAGTAATAATGTAATATTAAAACCAAATACAAATTAATATTAAGGGCAGATAAATTTACAAAATATTTAAATTCTAGATTACTGATTATTGTAGCATGAATTTCCCAGTATTATTACTTTCTTAATAAGGTACAGAAAATAGACCATATGTCTACAACTTAGGGGTTGAATCTGAAATCAAATGGTTTTTTTTCTTTTTACAAGAGGATTGGAATTTTTTCAGATAACTGGACCATAATCAACTAAGCTAATCCTATCTTATATTGGTCAGCAAATGGATATTTAGCTATTGCTAACTAGAGAATAAAAGGATAAAAAAACATCCAAACTTTCAATATCTGGCAATTGCTTTTTATGAAAAGCCATTAGGGGTGCATTTCCACTACCGTGGGCTATTGGTTAAAAGCCCATTTTATTTTTTTATTATTTTATTACTGTACAACTTTTGTTATTTATTACTACTTCTCCCCATTCTAATAGGAAAACTTTGTAATTGTATACTAACTAAATTCTTATGAATAATTTGTGACCATTGATTACTCATGCTTGCATTAAAAAAGCAGTCAAATAATATGTCATTTAGGAATCCACATGAAGATTAATGTGAAGTTTGAGCACTGGAAGTGGCAAAAATAGGTTGTGATCCTATGGGTCTTAGCTCTGCAGTTCTTCTATTTCTCTATATCATGCCAGAGAGATGCTTATACATTATATGTAAAATCCCTATTTTTTTCTAATGTCTAATTGGTGAATGTATGTTTGTCCAAAAGATTGTCACATGTCAAATTCATAACCAATTAAAAACAACTAAAAGTTTATGCAAAGGAAGTAATTCTGCCATTAGTAAAATAGACTCAGAAAAAAATCAATATGTGCTTTTAACTACAGAAGTATAGTATAGTTGTATGAGATAGTATGGATAGTTGGTGGGTGCTTGAAAGTCTGAGTTCAAATCCCTATATTTAGAAGTATAGTATATAAATTATGAATAAGTGTAATTACAGTACATCAATTCATGTTTGAAATATGATATTTAGTGAAAGAAGTAAATAGATGCTATAGTATTGTATTTACATTTAGTTTGGTTAGTGTATAATTGAAGTGGAAATGAGGGACTTTCATGCCAGTGTACAATTCTTACACTTATTTATATAATATTAAAATCTTTTGTTTAGTTTACATTAAATCTTTAAAAAAAAAATTGTAAAAGCAACCAATTAAAAAAAAGCATGGCCTATTTAGATCAGGTATCTGGTGTGTGTGTATATATATATTCGCATATGTGTGTAAGCTGGCAAAACAGTTTTTATTTCTTTTCCTAATTTAACTGAGTGAAATTTTGGTGATGAACATAATCATAGCTAAATTAAGAATTAGATATGAAGTGAAAGATAGAATATTAGAATGAAAAAAAAATGACTTTTTTTTTCAAATTATTTATGTGTTGAATACTTTATGTAAGAATACATTTAAGAATACTGGACATAAGTGGTCATGCAAACTTGCTATTTTCAGTATAAATCTGGAAATATAATGAGGAAAGAATTGATAAAATTAATAACTTTGATGAGAAAAGTTGCTGGTCTGGATATTTTTTAAAAAGTCAGTTATAAATTTATAAATATGAATATTGATTTAAAGAAAGTTATTTCTGTAACAATTGTTATTCTCAGACCATAATTGGGGGAAATATTGAATTTATTCAACAACTTAAACAAAATATCAAACATTTTTTTACTGAATTTCATTCATTCATCAAGAGGTACTATATGTAAAGCAAAGATTGAAAATAGTTTTGAGTATACTGACAGTTGGAACAAAAGTTAATTTTATAAATGCAAGAATTCTCCATAATGAGAATTTGCTCACTTATTACAGGAAATTGAAGTGGTTGGACAATTTAGTATTATATGGTATACATTTGGCAATGCAATAAGAAAGAGTAGTTCTTATACTTCTTGAAGAAGATAAAGGAATACTGGAAGTAGAGTTTGAATAAAAAGAAAGAAGAAATATAGGTAACAGTTGAGGTTAAGAGATATAAAGTTCTGAAGAAGATTGTTTGGGCAATCGAAACTGTAAGAAAAGGATGGTAAATAAAGCAATGTGTAACAGTGGCAAAGTGCTTGGGGAATTTAGTATTATATGAAACTGAATTTTAATATTATTGAGTTTTAATGTTTAATAATCAATAATCAAGTTTTAAATCCATTTGTAAATTTATTAGAAGAAATGTGATTTTTTCTGCATGAAAGAGAATATGATAATGATGATTTAGCAGCAATTACAGAATAGTTAAATGACTTAATGATTTTATGTGGTATCATTCAGCATTTTTCTGAACTGAATAAAAAACTTTAGGAGTATGGTTAAGTTGTATCTAGCATGTTTGAAAATTTTAAAATGTTTGTGACAAACTTTATGTCAATAAAAATGATCTCATAATGAGAATAATGGAATTTTTTCTATAGTTACAAAAACATATTTAATATTAAAGTATTTTTAATAAATTGCATTAAAATAATACTTAACAATTATAACAAACAGGCAAAACTCTCCATACAGTATTGCCATTCAGTGTACGTCAGAGTAATCAATGGATTCCAGAAGGCTTGATTACTCTGGCTTGCACTGAGGGGCACTACTGTATGGAGAGTTTTGCCTGTTTGAATAACAGTTATAAGCAAGCATAAGAAATGGTGATCATGTGATGTTTAACGATTATAAAGGAAATTAAGCAAGTTTTTCTGGAGATATTTAATCAAATAAAACATTTAGAAACTACAGCAGTTTCTTTTGTATCCACATCAAATCGAATTTAAGAACTTGGAATTTAACTTCTTTCACATAGTTAATTATTGATAATTTAGAAATAGAATTCCAAATATATAGAAAAATAAATTTGAAAATTTAACTACAGAGTTAGAGAAACAAATTTCTGAACATATTATTGACAATAAAAATAAATAATAGAATAAAGAACTGAAAATATTATACTGAAGGAATGGGGGTCTTTATCAAATAGATTTACTACAATAAAAAATAGGAAATGCCATTTTAACTATATTTGGTTCAACTTATGCTTGTAAGCAATTATTTTCATCAATGAAATTTTACGAAATCAACTGAACAAAACAAGCTTAGCAAGACAGTAACAGCTGCATGATAATGACCTGGGCCAACTGATGGGTGCTGGTTCCACATGAAATGCATCTTGGGGGTCATTTGTCTTTTATTATATCTTTATTTATGTGAATTTAAAAAGAATGGGAAAGTATGGATGTGTTTATTATATCTATAAAGATATTACACATGGGAAAGAGAAAGGTGAATTACTCTGTGTGTGTGTAAAATTTTAAAAAAAATCAGATATATTAATCTTTAACTAGGTTTAAAGTGTATATCTGTGCTAGAGATAATCTCTAGCTTCGAAAATGATTAGTAATAATCATTATTGTATTTATCTAAAATGGATGGCGTCAAAGTTGTGAGTGGAGGAAGTTTGACAATGGTAAATGAAAATGTAGCAATGTACTCTAGATAAATACTCTTCATATAATAAAGTTATATATGAGAGATAGTGACCTCGGCCAATTGATGAGCGCTGGTTCAGCACGAAATGCATCTTGGGGGTCGTTTGTCTTTTATTATATTTTTATGTGAACTTAAAAAGAATGGGAGAAGTATGGAGGTGTTTATTATATCTGTAAAGATATTACACATGGGAAAGAGAAAGTTGAATAATTCCGTGTGTGTATGTGTAA
This sequence comes from Epiperipatus broadwayi, assembly GCA_028023455.1. Taxonomy (NCBI): domain Eukaryota; kingdom Metazoa; phylum Onychophora; class Udeonychophora; order Euonychophora; family Peripatidae; genus Epiperipatus; species Epiperipatus broadwayi. The sequence continues at coordinate 450,840 of JAQFVV010012484.1, forward strand.
AATAAAAATAAAAAAATCAGATATATTAATCTTTAACTGAGGTTTAAAGTTTATATCTGTGCTAGAGATAATCTCTAGTTTCGAAAATGATTAGTAATAATGATTATTGTATTTATCTGAAATGGATGGCGTCAAAGTTGTGAGTGGAGGAAGTTTGACAATGGTAAATGAAAATGTAACAATAATATTAATGAACTCTAAATATGAATCAAATATAAAATTATTTGAAAATAAACTACAAATTTCGCATTAAATATACATAATGCGATGTTTGTTATTTCTATCATTCATGTTAATGTTTATTTTTTATTTCTGCGATATTTGTTATTTCTATCATTCATGTTAATGTTTATTTTTATTTCATCCATTATAAAATTCGGTGAAATGATTGTACTTTTGACCTAAATAAAATTACATTTATATGCATCTTATTTATTTATACAATAACCGTCTCGCGACTGAGGTTAAAAAAAAAAGTAATTAATTTTTACTCATTTGTCAAAAAGATTCGCCATCCCTATATTGGACCATACATTAACCAACTGTATTATCAAATCTGATTTTATTTTAAAAGTACATTTATATTTTAAAATATATCAATAAGTGTAATTAATATCTCTTTAATTATTAAATTATCAGGCAAAAACACTCCATATAGTAGTGCCACCTTGTGCTAACCAGAGTAATCAATGGATGCCAGAAGGCTTGTGCATAAAATCCCTATCTAGTGCCTACTCATTCAATATCCCCAGACTAGTTTCTGGCTTGTGGCTTTCATCAGTGAGGAGCCTTGGATCTGAGAGCACTGCACCTAGATCTTATGATGGCACTAGATAGGGATTTTATGCACAAGCCTTCTGGCATCCATTGATTACTCTGGTTACCACAAGGTGGCACCACTATATGGAGAATTTTTGCTTGTTTACTAACAATTATGTGCTAGCATGAGATGGTGATCATGTGATATTAAATTATCATGGGTTGTTTTTTAAAAAATAGTATATAAAATTTTTCTATAGTACAGGCTTTATCATACCTGCACTCCAATATGTAATATATAGAGGGTTTGAACTCAGACTTTCATACGACCCTCATTTATCCACGCTATCTCATACTGCTGACACATTTGTTCACTCACAAGTCGAAAAGATAAACAATCACCAATAATCATATTTTGTGCTAAACCAGCCCTCATCAGTTGATCCAGATTATCATCTCCACACATATATACAATCAATTCTCAGCTTATATTAAGATAGCCAATCTTTATATTTTAATAGACAGGCTTCAATCCACTCCACTCCACTCCCAACTCTTCAGCCGTCCATTTCATTGAAAATCTGATGGTGGAACGCTCATTGGTGCCAAAATAATGTAATTAAAAAAAAAAAAAGATTAAAATAAAAAATAAAAAATATAAAAATTTAAAATTTAAATATTGGTATATATTATTTAGTCTTCAAAATATCTCAATTGATATTTTAGTTACGAATTGTCGTTAGTTAAAGGAGATTTGAACCCTGACTTTTAAGCTTTCTTCACCTATTATCTCCATCTTAACCAATACACATGACCATATACATGTGGAAAAAAAAAGATCTCCAATAGATGTATTTCGTGATGAATCACCACTCATCAGTTGGTCTATTGGTATATATTATTTAGTCTTCAAAATATCTCAATTGATATTTTAGTTACGAATTGTCGTTAGTTAAAGGAGATTTGAACCCTGACTTTTAAGCTTTCTTCACCTATTATCTCCATCTTAACCAATACACATGACCATATACATGTGGAAAAAAAAAGATCTCCAATAGATGTATTTCGTGATGAATCACCACTCATCAGTTGGCCTATATCTTAAAGTTCAGTATTTGCAACATACTTCTAGTATTGATTTATTACGAATTGTCGGCAACTGAAAAGAAATATCATGGTGTTTCTGGGCCTTAAACTCGGACATAACAAGCCAATAAAATTCCCCACGCTGTTTGACGCATGTTTGTGAGCAAAATCATATTCATTTATCATATAATTAATCACACACTAATAACAATTGCGGTGAGAAGAAAGTACGGAATGGTTATTAGGAGTTTTCCCTGCTCGATTCCTTTAAGGTCTAAAGGAATCAAAGAATCATTTCAGTGATGTGGAAAAGTCGGGCTATGAATCGAAACTGAATTAAACTAGGAGATATCTTCGTTCTAGAGTGGATTAATAATGAAAATACATATAATTTGTGTATATATAAACAAAGCTCTCTTTAAACACTTAATTATAATAAAATATTTATAGACATTTTTATAAAATTAATATTGATTACATTAAAAAAAGAATAAAAACGTTCTTTTCTTCTTCTTTTTTTGTAAATTTTTCTTTTTCTCTTTTAATATTAAAAATAGTTACTTGGATTATTTTCTTGTCTTTGTTTTTTTTTCTTTTAATTAAAAAAAAGCGTTCAATGTTTTCATTAGTATTCGTATTAGTTTCCCGTGTCTGCCGTAATAGTACGGTGCCACAACTAATCATCGCGATCACATGTGGAGCAGAACATAGTTAATAGTTACTTCTCTTATTCATGAGAGAATGTTTACTTCGCCGAAATACTTATCGTCTTTTTACTTTATTTTTTTCTGTTTAAATGTAATGTGAAAAGAATACGTAAATAAGTTTTAAATAAATAAAAAAAAAAACAATTCACCATAAAAACAAACAAACGAATTGTGATTAGGTTATTTATGACATTTTTCAGATCTTTTTTTTTTTTACTAATTTATTTATTTCTTTTCTAATCAAAAAGTAATGTGTATTACATACATGCACGCGCACTTAATATAGCTATGTGCGTCTGTATCTTTGTCTTAAAAAAATTATAGTTACAAATATTCTCTGTAATTTTCCCCCGTAAAAACCACAATCAAGCGCTTATATATTAACTTTATTTCTTTTCGCAGACATGACAAAATCAACCATTTATTGATTTAATTTGTCCCTGCTGCTTCCAAAATGCTGTGTTCTGTTAACTTGTTCTCACATTGTCACGTCTTTTTCTCGTGGAAATAAATAACTGAATCGAATTCGAACATTATCAAGAAATTATAACGGTGTTTGTTACTATGGCGAAACAGTAGCTCAAAGATACTAGTAAGTTAGTGATTTTTTTCATTTAATGAAAACAAAGTAATATATATATAAAGCTATGTTAGCGGGACTACGATAATAATTCAAAGATATTTGAAACATATTATACAACATCTTTTCCAACAGCCTGAATAACTTATAGTACAGTAAAATTGTCATTATCATTCAAGCAGTATTAAAAATATTTTTAGTAAAGTTATCTCATATGTAGGAGTAAAAATGTAGTATAACAATCTGCTCTTTAATTCTGATGACGTGTATTTTTGTTGGCAAGATCATTTTGATATTTGAGTTTTTTTGATGAAGTAGTAATGTAAAGACCAAAATCAGTAATGATAAATTTAAAAATCATCATCATCATTTTCGACCATTATCGATGCATTCCAGGATGTAGATCTCCCCACCTTCAATGCATCTTCTCCGATCTCCTGCTTCTCTTCTCCGCGTCACTCCAGCACACTTCCTTATTTCAGCCATCCATTTCACACGTGATCTCTTTCTAGGTCTTTTACAATCTTACATATAACCACAAAATTAAAATGTCGAAAATTAAAACCAGTATTAGCATTTCAGCTCAACAGAAACAAAATATCGTTTAATCACTGTTTTCATTTCAAATATTTGATTTGATTCATATTTAGTTTCACAGTGAACAACTGAATTGTTTCCTTCTCTTTAATCTCACTGTGAGTCGCTGTACATAGTCATGTGATTAGTTTTATTGACAATCATATGACTTTTGCACAATCACTTTTGAGATTGAGCATTTAACAATTCTAATTATTTAGACTGAATTTTTTTAAAAAAATTGTGTTATTCAGCTGAGAAGTTGTTCCAGAATCCTTAACTCTCGCTCACCACTTTACTACTGAATGGAACTGTACAGGGCAGTATTTTGATTATCATAAATTCAAACTTTGAAACACATGCTATACTATATTACCATAACGTTTACTTATTTCTTGTTTATGCTACCTGACATTAAAAACACTTTTGAAGCAACAATTTATTTGTATTACTTATGAAGTCCCTCTATAATAGAGAATTCTTTATAAAATATGGCTCTATGTGGTTTAATGTACTGGTTAAGTAGCTAATTGAGATCTAAATCTTTCTGATCAGTCATCAGCTGAGTCAAATAAAAAATTAACCTTAGCTTAGTCAATTCCATAGACTGGTCATAATCAATTAACCATTAGGGTACATAAGGTTCATATGCCTTTTTGGTTTTAGCAAGTCACATAATAAAATGGTGTATTGCCATTTAGATGATCACACAATGTTTCACCCTTGGAATTGAAAGAATTAAGCCTCAATATAATGATACTCTACATCATTTTTTACCACTGCACTAAATCACAGGGCAATTTCTTTTTTAATTTACTAGGTCCAGATTTGAACTCTGGTCCTAAACATATCAAGCAAACACATTGCCATTGCCAAGAGACATATTGGAAAATATAATTGTTCTTAATGTTTTTGTTGTTTTATAATGGGGCATTTATTTAATAATGCAAAATATTTTACAAACATTAGTAACAAAAAGGAAAAACTTAAATCTGTAATATAGTTTCAGTATATGTCACAGTATAATCATAAAAATAAAATTAAAAAAATAACAAAATGGTTTATTGCTCAAATATTCATAAAAAGACAAAACCTCTCCCACACTTATTTTACTACTTATATGATTTTTTTAACAACCCCATTTCTTCCGATGTACTTTCCACAATGCTTTGTTTGAATTTTTTTGTGAAAGTTTTGACCCATCTAGGAGTCTTCTTCAGATCTTGGAAACAAACATCCTTTCCAATTACAGAAATTAAATAGAGCATTGTGTAAGGTGCATTACAAAATCTATTTTTAAGATCATAAAATGTTTGAGCGCTGGACATGGAAACACTGGAGCATGATCCATAAATTTGGGGTTCCAGAGTCTGACCCTGTACCACTATCCAATCACAGAAGGCATTGTAAAATCATGACACAGATACAATAATATTATTTACATTGTAGTATATTTAAGCCAGTCTTATATTTAAGTTACCCCATAACAGTTTTAATAACAAAGTTGAAAAGGAGCAATAAATATATATATAAAAGATATTCATAATACAATACAATCTAAAACAGTAGCAAACTCTCCATACAGCAGCGCTACCTTGTGTAAGCCAGAGTAATCAATGGATGCAAGAAGATTTGCACATAAAATCCATTTCTAATAGAGATGTTGCTGTTTAAACAGCTTATGTAAGCATAAGAAATGAACTTGTCATATTTTAGTGGCTTTGCATACTATAACCTTATGCATGTATATAATTCATATATAAATAGTTTATGTTATCACCATCATCATTTTAAAAGAATATCATGCCACAGCAGAATATATATCTCAATTTATCTTTTATCCTATCCATAGTTTTTTGTTCCATTTGTTCCAGAAAACTTTCTTATGTATTCAATTCAATTCATCTTGATTCTTCTAATTTAGAATCCAAATTAGAATGTAAGTGGTTCATGTACTCTATTATTACCTCTTCTAGAACACATTTAGTCTAATTCTAGTTCTAATTTAAATTCTTTTATTGCCCTGGAAGCCTCTGGAGTTCAAAAACTAGGGCTTGCTATACTACTGTGTTTCCTGTTCCTAAACGATTTTACAAATTCAGAAGTAAGAAATCATTTAATTATCTCTTTTATTATTCAATATATATTATATGATCAACATCTCATACTAGCACAATTGTTGTAAACAAAGGCAAAACTTTCCTTACAGTAGTGCCACCCTGTGCCAAACAGAGTAATCAATGGATGCCAGAAGCCTTGTGCATAACATCCCTATCTATTGCCTACTCATCCAATATCCCCAGACTAGTTACTGGCTTGTGGACATCATCAGTGAGGAACCTTGGATCTGAGAGCACTGCACCCAGATCTTAGGATCTAATGCAACCCTCCAGCAGCCACCTTTTAAGTCTACTTTGCTACAAAACTATGAGAATGAAATTGAAAACACAATATTGTCAATCTAAGCTCAATAGCTTATATAGTCATATGGGTCTGAACTCAATTCAGCACCCATACATTTTGGTGTCTTTGGCTCTTAATCAGCCATAGCCACCACTATCCTATTAGGCAGGATTGGTTTTAAACCACTAAACATCACATGATCAACATCTCATACTAGCACAATTGTTGTAAACAAGGCAAAACTCTCCATACAGTAGTTCCACCCTGTTCCAAACAGAGCCTTCTGGCATCCATTGATTATTCTGTTTGGCACAGGGTGGCACTACTGTAAGGAGAGTTTTGCCTTTGTTTACAACAATTGTGCTAGTATGAGATGTTGATCATGTGATGTTTAGTGGTTTAAAACCAATCCTGCCTAATAGGACAGAGGTGGCTATGGTTGTTTAAGAGCCAAAGACACCAAAATGTATGGGTGCTGAATTGAGTTCAGACCCATATGACTATATAAACTATTGAGCTTAGATTGAAAATATTGTGTTTTCAATTTCATTCTCATAGTTTTGTAGTAAAGTAGAATTAAAAGGTGGTGCTGGAGAGTTGCATTAGATTCTAAGATCAAGGTGCAGTGCTCTCAGATCCAAGGCTCCTCACTGATGACGGCCACAAGCCAGAAACTAGTGTGGAGATATTGGATGAGTAGGCACTAGATAGGGATTTTATGCACAAGCCTCCTGGCATCCATTGATTACTCTGTTTGGCACAGGGTGGCACTACTGTAAGGAGAGTTTTGCCTTTGTATTCAGTATACTCTGGTAATATTTTTTTTACACCCACATATTTTTCTTTTCTTTCTTCTTATTAATATTGCTATACATTTCTCCATGTGTACTGTAATTTATGCATATCGTTTTGTATTAGCCAATCTCCATATCATACTTTTATTAAATATACAACTCTTAGACTATAAATAAACGTGAACATATTTTATTAAAGCTTAATTTTTCAAGAGTATAGACATCCTCACCTTAATATTAAATTTTTTCTGCCAAAAGCACTCTATTTAAATTTAATTATGGTTTACCTGTAATATTAGTATTATCAAGAATTTTTTGCTATTAACTTCTTCTACTCTATTATTATCTAAGTGGACTTTTTTATTTTTTTGAAATTCTGTAAACCTTAGTATTTATCTTTAGTATTACACTTTACTCTGGATTTTATAGTTTTTTCTCTGAAATATTACTTATGAAAACAACCATACTACTTGATAATGAGTAGTAATTTCTGTAGTGTAATTTTTACAATAACACTTTCATGCAAGGTAGAGATTGGTTTCTATCCCCATTAAACACTTTATGGAGGGGAGTGATCATAAACATATGACCAAAGACGAGTGAAAAAGATGTTTTCTCCAAGATGCACATTTTAGTCGAACCAGCATTCATTAGTTGGCCCAGATGACAGTCTCTTATATACAGTATATCTTTATCATTGCTAGGTAGGTAGGTAGGTAGGTAGGTAGGTAGGTAGGTAGGTAGGTAGATAGATAGATAGATAGATAGATAGATAGATAGATAGATAGATAGATAGATAGATAGATAGATAGATAGATAGATAGATAGATAGATAGATAGATAGATAGATAGATAGATAGATAGATAGATAGATAGATAGATAGATAGATAGATAGATAGATAGATAGATAGATAGATAGATAGATAGGTAGGTAGGTAGGTAGACGGACGGACGGACGGATGGACAGATAGATAGATAGATAGATAGATAGATAGATAGATAGATAGATAGATAGATAGATAGATAGATAGATAGATAGATAGATAGATAGATAGATAGATAGATAGATAGATAGATAGATAGATAGATAGATAGATAGATAGATAGATAGATAGATAGATAGATAGATAGATAGATAGATAGATAGATAGATAGATAGATAGATAGATAGATAGATAGCCAATTATTACAGCTTAATTGATAATTGTCAAACTTACTACCCTCACAACTTACATTAGAAATATTATTCATTAATGGTTAATCTCTAGTCTAATGAATGACTAATAAAATTATTAATACACAACTTTCTAATTTTTAAATATTCATTTATTTATATTCCTTTTTTTTTTTTAATTCTTAAAACATTTTCCATATAATTATCATTAAAAAAGTTTTGGAAAGGTAGAATCATATTGCCTTTTTTATCGCGGCTGACTTTTTTGTGTCCTATTCATTACAGGTGCATTTTGAGACTGTGCTTCAGAATTTGCCACTACCATGGGATCTATTTTAGGGATTATGCTGAGAGCATTTTTAGACTCATCAAACTTAAAGCAAATGCAGCTTTTAATAAAGTCCTTTCTATAATTATTCTTAATTCTTTATGAATAATTTATTGATGTATAACTAATTTTAAATTTCTATTTGCTTGATCTTCCCCTCAAATATATAACATATGACATAGTGCTATAGTATCCACATATCCAGATTAGTGTCTTCCTTTGCCTTCATCAGTGAAGACTTAGGATTCAAAGCTGGAATTAATGCACTTAGGTGTTTAGAAGCTACTTATGCTTTTCTTGCTAATTGATTAAAATGGAAAGTTTTTAGTTTTTGAATCTAAGTCGACTTGCTTGGTGTAGTTATATAAATCCAATACCAGGGCAGTTTCCATATATATAAAAGATATTTTGCGGGTTCATCCGTGTTAAAATATTTTAAATGCTGACGTTTCGACTTGGTAACACAAATCATCCAGTGAGTGATCACTCAGTGGATGACTTGTGTTACCAAGTCGAAACGTCAGTATTTAAATATTTTTAACACGGATGGATCACTCAGTGGATGACTTGTGTTACCAAGTGGAAATGTCAGTATTTAAAATATTTTAACACGGATGAACCCGCAAAACAGGTATTTTATATATGCAACCCGTGTAAATCTTCATATCAACATATATATAGGCCAATTGTAAGTCCCTTTTATCTTTATTCAGAAAGGTTAATATAAACAGCATTACACCTTCCTCAAGTTACCCATATGCTGCCAGGGATAGTTTTTTATTTACTTTAAAATCAAATACTGTTAACCTGAAAAGTAAATGGTCACCAGATGGTATATTACTATATTGAATAAGCAATTTTCACACTAGTATGTAGATAAGGCAACAAAATGAAGTATAAATAAAAAAATTTATTAACTGCTAAACAGGCTTTCAATACAAATATCTTTGTCAAAGCCCAACTGACATAGGAAATCAGCTAGCATGTTTTAACAAAGATATTCTGTATTGATAGCTTGATCTAGCCGTTAATAAATGTTTTATTTATACTTAATTTTGTTGCTGTTATTATTATCTACATACCCGTGTGGAAATTGTTTATTTATTTCATATTGTCCATGGTAATAATTTTTTTGTCTATATATATTACTGTATTATACATATTCCCAGAATGGTTTATATTATGTCTTTTTCTTTCATCAGTGAGAATTTTGGATTCAAATATTTACATGTGAATGTGTATTAATTTCAGACTTGTATCCTAAGTGCTCAATGATAAAAATGAAAGCCAGATATCAATATGCATTTGTGGATGTTATAATACTCTAGTATTTGTTGTCATTGACTACTCAGACTTACACTAGATAGTGCTAGATGAAAGAAGGATAAAATACTGTTCTTGAAAATATTTAAATTCAGTTTAGTTTAATTTTTATAGATATAATAAACACCGCCACACTTCCCCAATTCGTGCTGAACCAGCACTCATCAGTTGGCCCAGGTCACTATCTCTCATATATATCTCTATTATATGCATAGTATTTATCTAGAGTAAATTGTTACATTTTCATTTACCATTGTCAAACTCCCTCCACTCACAACTCTGACGCCATCCATTTCAGATAAATACACTAATGATTATTACTAATCATTTTCGAAACTAGAGATTATCTCTAGCACAGATATAAACTTTAAACCTCAGTTAAAGATTAATATACCTGATTTTTTAAAATTTACACACACGGAGTTATTCACCTTTCTCTGTCCCGTATGTAATATCTTTATAGATATAATACACACCTCCACACTTCCCCAATTCTTTTCAAATGCTAAGTTTGTAAACGATCTGTTCTGATCTTAGTAAAAATCTTATATAGAATTGATAGATCTGTGGAGTTTTATTATTCATTGTTTAATAAGATCATAAAAATGCAAAAATTTAAAAGAAAATAATAATTGATTTTTGTGAAGATGTTTTAGACAAATAATTACCTAATAAAAATATAAAAGGAAAAAGTCGAAACATTATATTAATTACGTATGGAATATAAAAAATAATTTTTAGCTGAGAAAAATGATAGCAAATTAAATTTTGTAAAATCAACTACTTAATTGGACAATAAAAAACGCTGAATCTTGAAATAAATTTTAATAAGCTACATTAAAAGTTGTGAAGTTATATAAATCATAGAGAGTAATAAATTAAGTGACGAAAGAAATGGAAATTAAATATTTTAATGCAACTTAAAAAAAGTCACATCTGCTTTGCCTATCTATATTTCTTTCATATACTCTATCCAGATATAAATATTTGAAAACCAGGCACTCTTCACAAACTTGGGAGCTTAATTGTAAGTATAGAGGATTTGAACTCAGATTTTAAGCACCCTTCAACTATCCACACTATCTCATAAAACCGATACACATGACCATACACATGTAGAAAAGATAAATAATCACCAATAAATGTATTTCGTGCTAAACCAGCACTCATCAATTGGTCCAGATTATCATCTCTCACATATATATATATATTTGCGTTTTCATCATCAGATTTTCAATGATATGGATGGCTGAAAACTTGGAGGTTGGAGTGGATTGAAGCCTGTCCATTAAAGTATGGAGATTTGCTATCTTATTATAAACTGAGCACTGATTATATATATATATATATATGAGAGATGATAATCTGGAACAACTGATGAGTGCTGGTTTAGCACGAAATATGTATATTGGTGATTATTTATCTTTTCTACATGTATGTGGTCATGAGTATCAGTTGTATGAGATAGTGTGGATAGTTGAAGGGTGGTTGAAAATCTGAATTCAAAGCCCCTATACTTTCTATCCAGATATATATCAATTAATTTTAAAAGTACCAGACTTTTTTATAATTATGCTTAAACTTTGAGCAAAAGCAGTAAAATTATGAGGGTGTAACCTGGTCATCTGAAGAGAGTTGATTCAACCGGCTTTTTTACCCTTCCGGGTGTCTTTATTACACGCATTTGTAGTAAAATAAAAGTTTTAAATTATATACAAGACATTACGCTCAGATTAAAAAAAGGGGGGAGGGAAATTTAATCAAATGATGTAATTGTTTTTGCAAGTAATGCTTTAGAGGGCCAGAAAATGTTGCAAGAGTTATAAGATGAATGTAAGAAAATAGGACTAAGATCTCTGCCTTGTGTGAGAGTGGTGTAGTGAAAATTACATTATAGTAATATTGTTCATTAAGTGGATAATCTCTAGTTTAAGGAATGATTAATAGAAATTATTAATATACTTCTATTAAATGGTTGGGGTCAAAGTTGTGAGGACAATAAGTTTGACCCTTATCAATTAAACTGCAGTAATTGACTATATGTATACCGAGCAATGATAAAGATATGTATGATAGATTTTGATCTGGGCTAATTGATGAGTGCTGGTTCAGCATGAAATATGCATCTTGGGCATCATACATCTATTTCACACATCTTGGGTCACATATTTATAATTACCCCCCTTCACAAGGTGTTAAAAGTGGATAGAAATTCGTTTCTACCATGTGTGAAAGTGATGTAGTGAAAATTACACTACAGAAATATTATTCATTCAGTGGATAATCTCTAGTCTAAGGAATGACTGATAAAAAATTATTAATAAAGCAATGTTAAATGGATTTTCTCAAAAGAAAAAAAATAAAGACTGATATTGATGAATTAGAAGTTAACAGCTATAAATATCCTGGTTAGATTATTATTACAGATGGGAGCATAATTGAGAAAATTAATCATAGAATTAAGCTTAGATGGAGTGCTTTTGAGTAATAATTAATATTAAAGGAAAATATGTGTATGTTTGAAAAGGAAGGTTTTAATAAATGTGTTTTGCCATTTTTTACTTAAGGATCTGAGACTTGGACACTTAACAAAAGAACAATATACAGATCTCAGCCTGCTAAATGATATATAAAGAAATATATGTTAGAAGTAACAGTAAGTGATTAAAATGGAATACATGGATGAGGGAAGAAAGAGATATCACTGACATCCTTAAAAAGGGGACTCTGAAGGGAGCATAGCCAGACCTACTTCTAGAAGAAATGATAGTACATGGACAGTGGAAATCAAACTGGATTCCCAAAAGATTTAAAAGACCTAGAAAAAGACCACATATGAGATAGATCAATAAAATAAGAAAGTGTTCTGGGATGACAGGAAGAAAAAAGGCTAAAGATTAGACAAACTGGATTAAACTTGGAGAGACCTTCATCCTGCAGTAAATTGATAATGGTTGAAAACAATAACAACTATGAGATTGCATTTAATAACACAATAAAAATAATAATCATTAATTAAGTTTTATTAATCATAAAATTAAAATTGTTTGGAATGCTTTTGATAGAAACAAATTGATACTAAAAGGAAATATGCCTATGTGTTTGAAAAGGAAGGTTTTTAAAAAATGTGTTTTACCAGTTCTTACTTATGGATCTGAGACTTCGACACTTAATAGAAAAGCAATACTAAGACTATGCCTATGTGTTTGAAAAGGAAGGTTTTTAAAAAATTGTGTTTTACCAGTTTTTACTTATGGATCTGAGACTTTGACACTTAATAGAAAAGCAATACTGAGACTTTCAAACCACTCAAAGAGGTATGGAGAAATGCATGTTGGGAGTAACAAGAAGAGATCGAAAATGCAATGTATGGGTAAGAGAACAAACAGGTGTTACTGACCTCATTGAAAAAATTAAAAGATTGAAGTAGAGTTGGGCTGGACATATTGCTAGAAGAGATGATAATAGATGGACAATTGAAATCTTAAACTGGATTCCAAGAGATTGTAAAAGATCCAGAAAGAGATCACATGTGAGAAGGATGGATGAAATAAGAGAGTGTGCAGGGGAGATATGGAGAAGAGAAGCTAAAGATCAGAGAAGATTGATTAAACTTGGAGAGACCTTCATCCTGCAGTGGATTGATAATAGTTGATGATGATGATGATGAATTAAATTTATATCCAGGCTAAAATTGATATAATCTCTAGCTGAACAAATGATTTACTAATAATCATTAATATATTCATCTGAAGAGGATGCTATCAAATATAGCATGTATAAATTAAATTGTGAAAATTTGATACAGATAGATACTGAATAAGAATAAAGAAGATATGTAAAGGGGTAATGATCTGAATTAACAAATGAGTGCTGGTTCGGATCCAGAAAAAATGTATCCTGGTAATCATTTGACTTTTTCCAGGTATTTTTATTTCGTGTATTTGAAGTATGTGTAGTATTAAAATATAATATAATATATGTGTAAATAATAAATAACTTAGATTGGATGTAACTGAAAAAGAAGTAACTGAAGCTTCCAATGAGTTATATAAAGCAAACAAACTTTTCAAAAAATAGATGGCACCACCTGTCTCTAGCATTTGTTGTGATTGAATGTAAATGATTGAAAGCAGAAAGGGTACAGATAATGAAGTTATGGGAGAATAGATATGAACAAAGTGATTATACAGAAAGTGAATTATTGTTTTTTATGCTGGGTTTGCGAAAGGATAAGGGGGATTTAGATATAAAGGGCATAGAGTTGACAAAGATTATGTTGTGGAAATGGGATGGGGCAGAATATGGGAAGACTTAGAGTGGGGAAAGGAAAATAAAGTGGCTAACAGGTTTATCTGGGCATAATTGCTGAGATATTCTTGACTTCATTTAAGGAGAAGCCAAAAATACATCACATTACATCACATCATTGGGAGGAAAAAATGATAAATGAAGCAAAGAAATGAAAGGGATTGATAAAGAAATTAACAGTGTTTTCATATAATAAATATGACGTAGTTAGAATTGTACGGAAGGGAGTTGCAGTAGCAGGGTTAACATATGGGAATGATGCATTATGTGTTGGTAAAGGGGTATTAGATTACTTAGAAAAAGTACAAAAGGAAGACATACATTAGATGCAGTTGTGTGGACAGCAAAGGAGGCAATTCAAGGGGAAAGGGGATGGTCAAGTTTTTACATGAGAGATACAAAAATCAAAATGAAAATGTTTGGTAGATTGCAGTTTATAGATAATAAAAGATAAGCCAAAATAGTATTTAATTGGGTTATGAGTAAAGGGCAGGCAACAAGATGGGTGGAAAAGGTAATGTGGTATGCAGAGAGTTTGGATAAAGTATTTATATTAAATTACTTGTACAAAAGATGGGATGATTATGTTGGGGGATTGTTGAGTGTTATAGTGGTAAGAAATGAGATAGAAGAATAAATGCATTAATAAAGAATAGGGAGTTGGAGAGTTAGAGAATTAGTATGGAAAGTAAAAAGAGTTTAAATATATATAGAAGTAAACGGAACATTGGGTGTGAGTTTTATAGCAAGGAAAGTAGTGTACTGTTTAAGGCTGGAACGAATCTTTAGCAACAAGAGAATATAAACGTAAATGGAAAACTATGGGTGATTTAGTCTGCAAGTTGTGTAAGGAAGGCATAGAAAATACTAGGCACCTATTAATTGAATGTAAATGTTTGAAAGCAGAAAGGGTAAAAATAATTTTGTGGAAGAATAAATATGAACAAAGTGAGTATACAGAAAGTGGGTTGTTGTTTTTTATGCTGTGTTTGGGAACAGATAAGGGGGATTTAGATATGAAGATTGTGGAGTTGACGAAGATTATGTTGTGAAAATGGGGTGGAGGAGATTATGGGAAAATTTAGGGTGGGGAATGAAAAGGGAATGTAAAGTGGCTAACAGGTTTCTCTGGGCATAGTTGCTGAGAGATTCCTGATTCCATTTAAAGAGAAGTCACAGTGCATCACATCACATGTTCTTATATATGTTTAGTTTATTTATATAATTTTAAATGAGGGAGTAAATTCAATCTATTGATTGTATATATTTATAGAATAAATGATAACAATCACCATTTTAATATTCAGAGGATTAAAACTTCAGTTAATTCATATAACATCGTAATTCAGTATTTTAATGTCTAAATTAATAATCATAGCTATACGCTCTGAAAAAATGGATTGGCTGATCAAGTAAAACAAATATTGATATTTATTACTATGTGTTTGAACCCTGCAACCCCAGAGTAGTGTGCTCAGAAGCCAACGATTGTAAAAGAAAGATCAAGGAGGTATATTTTATTATCAATGATAACGCGATCAATAGACGCGACACGTGTTTTGCTATTTCAATAAAATGGACAAATTAATTTACACACGCATTTGCATACATTATTATTTAATAATATTACAGCAGTGGTTTATAATCTATTTTGGCCATGAATATGAGAAAAAAACCTCGATAGTACTAAGCCTAGATTAATTTAATTGAATAATTTTTATTACTGACAGCTTCTTCTTCAGCGTGTTAAAGTGCTTATATATAGTATTACTATTATTGTGGTAAATAATGAAATTATAAGTAATATTTATATTTCTCTCTTATACTACTACTATCTATTAGAGTAGATTATTAAAGTTATCCAAGATGACTTCTGTACAAATGTTATTAAATATAATATTCCACAAATATGTGTCTCAATTTTTTTTTTTAAATATGATTAATATTCAATAAAAAATAAATACAGTGAAAACAATTTCAGAAAGGAAAATACACAGGGTAAAAAGGTAATATATTAAATACAATAAAAGGAAATATTTAAAAATATTATTAATACAACAGTAATATTTATTTTGATGGCTAGACAACCCATATTACACCTAATAAGAATAGTAACGTTTAACATTATGTTTAAACATGTGTGTGTGCATGCACGAAAGTTTGTGTTTCAAAAAGTCAATTTAAAAAGGTATAGTCGAAAATGCTTAGAAAGATTTTTTTAAGTATTAAATGAATGAGTTTATTATTAATTAAAAATAAAAACTTTAAAATAAGCAAAATAGAAATCATTTAGTTTAATATTTTAATATTGCAAATCATTTATTTGTAAAATAAATAATTGTATAATTTAATTTTATTGTTAATTAATGTAGTATGGTAGTTTAATTTTCAAAATAATATTTAATTCTCATTTTGGATTTCTGTTTGCAAATCTGACTGACCTTGTTGTGTTTGGTCTGGATCACAGACCCAACTTACAGAAAAATAATACAAACACCAGAGTTACAATTAATATAATCTTTATTATATCTACAAATATATTTAATACAAGAGAATATGTACAATATTAAATATTATAGATGAACATAAACTCTGGGTTCTGTCTACCGCTTCCAGCTACACCTGATAGCTTGCCTCATGGGTAGGGGGTATGACTCTTCCAGCTGTACAAGGCAGCTTACCTCAAACCAACAGTAGTCTTAGCAGCATCCGGCCCCTGTGGGACTTGCCTAGCTGTGTAGGCAAATAGTGTATTGCTATAATGGGAATGTTTACTGCTGTTCAGGTTAGCAGAGCTTCCCTGGGAGAACGCATGCTGTCTTTGTAGGTTAGACAGACATTATCTCCCGATTCTCACAAAAGGCTGACTATTTATAGCCAGATCCCTGATCTTATTGAAAACATTCAGATTCAGTGATCATCACTGCTTATTGGCCTGTATTAATCATTGACTATGTGTTTAGCTGTACATCAGCTTATTGGCCCACACCAAACAATGCTTAATCCGATCAGATAAGACATAATCTGGAATAGTCCACTTCTGCGAGAAAGGAGGACTATAACAGACCTCTATTACCAAGAAAATTTCTAGTGGAAACCAGTAAAATGTGGATAATTCTCGAAATATATGTTCACATTTTTTGCCTGTGAAAATTTTTATACTTAAAATTTACACACAAACATACATTATAGAGACATAAGAGAGATATGCGATCCCCAAAACACATTGCATGCTGAATCAGAAACTTTCAGTTGGCCCAGATCAGGAACAGGTCATAATGTCTTCCCTGTGTTATTAATATTTGTTCATTATTGATTTTCAGCAAATTGTTACAATTTGAATTACAAGTGTCAAACTTTCTGTATTTACAGATTTGATATCATCAACTTCAGTTAAATACATTAATGATGCTTACTAAAAATCATAGATATTAATTTTTAAATGTATTTAAGATGTTTTATCTAAGCTAGGCATGATATGATAATCTCTAACTAATAAACCAATAAGAATAATCCTTGATATATTTATTTGAAGGGGTTATGAATGCAGAAAGGTTTAACACTTGTTAAATCAAATTATTGTGTATATACAGTGCAAAGGCTTCTTGAACAATCTGTCATAGAGAGCATTGAAAAGGACCATTTTTAACTAGTCTTTTTACTTGTGATAGTGAGAGTTTCATCAGATATTTATTTTTGCTTCTTCTTTGGTTTAAAATAGCTATGTCTAATTAAGGACTAGAAGTGGATCTTTTTGGTTTGGCTATGGATCAGCTATTTTTAAAAAATCCTGAAAATGAGTGAAACTTGCGAATAAAATTTTACCCAACCCGAATTTGAACCTATGCACTTTAAAGTCATTATATATATATATATATATATATATATTAACTAGTGAGGTAGTATGGTTTGAAGTTTATAAAAAAAAACCGAAAGAAACATTAATCATTTGAAATGCTTTTAATCGATTAAGTAAAATTTATTGGAAAAATTATCTTTAATTCTTTTTTTAATTAAATTCCTACTGTGTCAGATCAGGATTATTATTAAAAATCGTCAATGATGTCTCTTCTGTTAAAATCCATTGAAATGAAAATAATTATTAATCGCTTTCTACTAAAAGAATTCTGTTCACGGTATTAGTTTGAGAGCAAAAATTATGAATTGAGAACATTTCATATCTTTGTAGGAATATACATGTATAATTTATATGAGAATATTTTATGTGTGCATGAATATATGTACACAAACAAAAGATATATTATCTGGGTTTATATGTTTAATTAACGACATTATTACACTGATGTTTTAACTGGATCATCTGCTGTCTACTGGGTAATTTAAAAAACTTTCAAGTGCCGCAAGTAATAACACACACATTGTCTCCTATAGTAAAAAGATGGCTGGAGTATGATGATTGAATTTTTTTTTCAAGCTGTCGGCATTACCACCTTTGAATCAGTCATATATGTTACGTAATAATATAGTTTAGCTATTCATCTCAAAAATGTTAAGGTGCTAGCATGTCTGGACCACAATTTATGACACGAAATACGACAAGATATTTTGTATCTTAACCCATGGTGAACAATCAATACGTTAACATTAAATTGGACAAAATTGTCATTAAAATATTTGACCCAATTGATCTCCTTATAACAATGAAGCCATCAATTGCAAGTATGTTTCAAGTGATTTGCAAGATTTCAAGATAGCAAATAAAATATTAATGATGATCTACATAGGTAAAACATACTCATATTTTATATGTAACTTGTGAACCAGACATACTAACATCTTAAAATTTTTGTGGCAAATAATTCAGCTATGTCACTACTTAACGCATGTATTTGGAGAGAGAAGAATTTTTTTTTTCACTGGGTCTCACTAAGATTCAGCCAATAAAAACAAAGTTATAAATTTTTAAATATATATATATATGTCTTGTCAATACTAAACTTAATGCAATTATAAAGGACTTAAACTCGAATTTTCAAGCTCCCTACATTTATACAATCTATCTTATACAACTAATACACATGACATACATGTGCAACATGCACATTGTCTCCAATTGTAAAAAGATGACTACATACATGTGAAAAAGATAAATAATCTCCAACATGGGTATGACAATAATATTGGCATCAACAAGGGCTTTGAACATTTCATCCTTCGATTTTCAATGAAATGGGTAGCTGAAGAGTTGGAGAGTTTGTTTATTAAAGTTTAAAGATTTTCTATCTTAATATAAAACTGAATACTGATTGTATATACTTGAGGGAGATAGTGATCTGAATCAACTGATGAGTGTTGGTTCAGTAAAAAATACATATGTTGGAGATCATTTATCTTTTTCACATGTATACGAACGTGTGTATCAGTTGTATAAGATAGATTGGATAGACGTAGGGAGCTTGAAAGTTCGAGTTCAAGTCCTTTATAATTAAAGTTTTAAAATGTGAAAGTGTGTGCTGAGATGGGGGAAGTGTCTCGATAATAGCTTTTTAAAAATAACATTCACCGCCCAGTTAAAGTTAGTTGCAATCAACCTGAAACATCAGTACAATAATTCTGTTAATTATACGAATGAACTAGGACAATTTATCTTTTATATTTGTTGTCTTTAAAACACTTCACTTTAACATATACATACGTATAGAAATAAAATAATAATAAAAACTTAAGAACAATATTAAACCTTTAAAAAAAATAAAATTATATATCAATCTTTGGGTAAGAACCACTCAAAATAAAAATTATAATAATTGCATATGGCAATGATGGTGATAGTTTAAAATATACTGTACAATATAATAGTATATACAATATTCATAAAAGATAATAATAATAAGACAAAGTATGATCAGCAACACGACAAATAAATGCAATGATTATAGGAATAAGTTTACGATTCTTGAGCTTGAAGATACGAAACAGTTCGGTTAATTTGAAACAAAAACTTTTCCTCATTAGCAAATCACATTTATAATCTATATATCTGATTTTTAGCAGATAATATAATATTTTTACTAATCAGTGTACAGTATTCAATTCGCTATAAGATATGTAAAAAAAATTTTTTTTAAATAATATGGATTGCGCTTGTATTTTAAAAATAATGCTTTTATGTAAACAGTACTAGCTGACTAAAAAGAGAAAAATAAAGTAATCTGACAAAAAGTAGACGAAGACTGAATCTCGGTTAATTTATCATCCTTGGAAGTAGTATATACAAGCGCTTGAAAACGCTGATTGAAGTCTTGCATTGGTGGTCGAGAGGTCAGCACAACTGCTTTGCACATTGCAGGAAGTTGCCCGGGTTGCGGGTTCGCATCCCGGCCGATGCTAGGACACTTAAAAAAAAATGCTGGTTGAAGAAGCTGTTAATAGCAAACAATCAAAATGAGTTAATCCAAGCTAAGCGCTTTCGAGGTATTGTCCCTCATATCAGAGATTTTAAGAATCTAGACATTGGAAATTGAAGGAGTATTGTCATTTCATAAAACCATTCAAGACCTTTTTGATTTCTATGATTTATTTAAGGCCTCAAATGCTTTAATTAAATGACAATATTCCTTCAATTTCCAATTGTTTTATACCAAGTCTACATTCTTAAGATCTCTGATATTT
This sequence comes from Epiperipatus broadwayi, assembly GCA_028023455.1. Classification (NCBI taxonomy): domain Eukaryota; kingdom Metazoa; phylum Onychophora; class Udeonychophora; order Euonychophora; family Peripatidae; genus Epiperipatus; species Epiperipatus broadwayi. The sequence continues at coordinate 471,515 of JAQFVV010012484.1, forward strand.
TCCAAGTATAGCAAATTAACCAAGATTCATTTTTTTCTACTTTTTAGTCAGCTAGTACTGTTTACATAAAAACATTATTTAAAAAAAACTGTTGCTTATATATTACTTTATACAGCTCGCAAATAAGCTCTTAACAAGCTTTGCAGAATATATCCAACCCCAGACCTGTTTCTGCTACTGGCTTCCTCAGTGAGATGCTAGGATATTCAAGTATTAGATTAAAAATACCAGGAGAATCCCAGCATTTCATGTAATGGATAACTATTAAGTAGAAAATCTGAAATTTTCAGACATTCATATGTTTTCCGATCCAGCTATGAAACTTAAATAGATAATTCTGCAAAACTTGTTATAAGCTTATTTGCAAGCTCTATATATAACATTTGTAATACAAGCTTGTTAAATTAGATCATGTGACATATGACTTGATTTCTTTGTAATATTAACTTATTTTTGTACTCTTTAATTATAAACTTAAAAAAAAATCATAAATAGGCTATGGCTAAGATTTTTTTTTACTTTTTGAATGAAATTTTTTTTTTAATTTCAACAATCGATTAAAAATCTCAGCCAGAGCAAAATTTTAAAATCTGAACATACAGGTCCAAACATACACACACAGACAGAATAAGTTAATATAAAAAGCATATAAAAATGCTTAAACCACAGGCTACATTTGATATATTCAAGAGCCATAATTAAAAGTTTGAAGTATTCAACAGATGCAAATATTTGACTAATAAATTTCCAATAAATTCGAAGTGTATTATATTTCCAGAAAACTGTAACAATAAAAGCACCCAAGTTGATGAAGTTGTAAAGAGTCAGTAAAAAATTGCCAATATTAAAGAATAAAATATATACGATCTCAAATTGAAATGTAAATACTCCATAGTAATGATAAATTCTATCATAATTTCATGACAAAAGTTTTGTGATATACACATTGAACCAACTCGAGAATGGTAAATGGCTAGTGAATCGCAATTTGGCCATGGTGATTATAGACTTTATAAAAGATAAGTAAAATAAAATGCCTAGATCGCTTTAAACACACATGTACATATATATATATATAATGTTCAAATTATCCATCCAAACATTTTTCAGCAACGCCCTCTGTGAATAAAGTTTGAATTTCAAACAGCATGACGCAAAAGGATATTTTCTTAAATATATATATATTAAAAATATTGATCTCACTGACATAATTTCTATTAAAATAATAGTTTTACAATTAAATGAGGTCTTTAATCAATTATATACAAACTAGCGGTATGATAATCAAAGATTATAAACCTATATATATATTGTCTATTGGCAAAATGTGTAGGTACTTAATTTATCACAAGAGTGAAATTACTAATTTTTAATTAGATCGCTCTATAATGTCATGGTTCAATATAAAATATAGGAGATAAATATGAATGAGTAAAATCAATGAATAAAAGTTATTCCATAACCTTGGGATCTATTAAAATACATTAAACGATAAATCAAAAATTAAATAATATTTTTGTAATAATTTGGAGACGAGAATCTGAAAACTGAAGAAAAAACACCTACTCAAAATAAAAGAATTATCAATTTTGATTGATTAATAGGCAAATATATATGCAAATTAGTAAATTACAAAAAAATAATTTACTATAGATGTATTTTTTTTTACGTGTCAAATGCGTTGACCGGGAAGCGAACCCGGGCCAGCTGCTTGGAAGGCAGCTATGCTAACCACTAGGCCACCAACACTATAGATGTATTTCATTAAATAAAAATGATTTTCACCTTTTCGTATATGTGCTATACTAATTTATATAAGCTCGACAATGCTGTGTTGAGTACAGAAAAACTCTCAAACCTAATCACAAGATACTTTAAAAAAATAAAAGAGGCCATTTTATCTTTAGGCTAATTTCTTATCTATATAAGTCACTCTGAAGTGTCTTGGTTTGAGAGAATGAAGATTATACTCTCTTCACTTTTACATCCATTACTTTCTTTCATATATTAATATATGTAAAATCTATATTATTTCAGATAGATAGATAGATAGATAGATAGATAGATAGATAGTTAGATAGATAGATAGATAGATAGATAGATAGATAGATAGATAGATAGATAGATAGATAGATAGATAGATAGATAGATAGATAGATAGATAGATGGACAGATGGACGGACGGACAGACAGACAGACAGATAGATAGATAGATAGATAGATAGATAGATAGATAGATAGATAGATAGATGGATGGATGGATGGATGGATAGATGGATGGATGGATGGATGGATGGATAGATGGATGTCTGGATAGACAGATAGATACACAGACAGATAGATAGATAATTCTATTAGCTTATAAAAATGGTACAGCTAAATAATAATATATAATTTATAAAAAAAATACTTAGATCATAATCATTTGTAACTGAATTTATATGAGTCAGAAAAAAGGAACTATATATTACATTATTAGCAAACAGTCTATTTATTATAGAGTTTTAAAATTGATTTAAAATAATTGCTTATTTAATTTTTCTGTTTTTATTGTTATCTTTTCTCATGTAATCTGAATTGGGATTACATTTATAAATTACAAGATTTTTTTATTCAAAGAAAACTGTAATGATATTAGACTGATTATCTCTAACAATTCTATGTGGTTATAAAATATCTGGTGTTCATGAATAGTCTATTATTATTGAAACACACATTTTCTGAAAAATTACATATCTGTTTCTCTTTACGTATGTTCAATAGATGATGATTAGGATTTAAAGTAATCAAAAGTACTTCTATACAAATTATATATTATTTATTTAAATAATAAGTTAAAGAGAAGGGATCTAATCTATGCACTTAATAAATGAATCTGAACATTAAGTAATAAGTGTAATAATAATCAAGGTTAACTGGATTTATACGTAAATCATTAAAATCAGTCAACACTTAAACAATCCCAATATCAATAAAAAGCATCAATCTCAATCTGTTGTCAAGGCAATTTCTTTTCTTTTCTGTCACCAAGGCAACCTCCTTTCAATAATAAAAATTATTTTTGAAATACAAACATAATTCATATACTTGGAGTTTAATCGTATTATTTTTCTAATGACATTCTGACAGGTTTCTTTGTTCACTAAATTTAAGCTTTCAACTTTCAGTTTGATATTAAACCATTATTATTTATCAGAATATAATAAATTTGATCTCATTTGATAGATATTTTTGTTTAGAAATTAAATGTAAATTTTAAAAAATCACATTTGATTTTTGGAATTATATTAAAAATTATATTTTAGTCAAAACAAAATGTGTCACATCATCAAATTTTAAGTGGAGCTGTTTCAATTTGCAAAATGAATGAAATCTTCTTTGTTTGATGTTTGTTTTAAAAATCTGAACAAATTATTTTTTAACAACTACTAAATCTATCAATTTATGCTTTAAAAGTTTACACATTTTTTGAAATTTTTACAATATCACTAAATATTATAACAATCATGTGAGTAATCTCATTTCTAGACAGCTGTATGTTTCCCATGACAGTAATCTCTATAGTAACAATATTCAGAAGAAAATATTTTATTATATTTAAAAATAAAACAATGCTCTACAAAGTGAATGTGTGACAATATTTATTTTTGATTTTTAATAATTATTGCACAATTACAATACAAATATAATCATAAACTTTCCAAAAAAATCAAGTTTTTAGATCAATATTGTTTTGACCATTGTAATATTTTCTGAAAATAATCATGCAAGGTTTGCGATTGCGGAATATATGAGTACTCATCATCACAGAGCTTGAGATGCTTTAATGGACTGCCTACTCGATTTTCCTGCCATCTTTTGAATTTCTTTGCATTTAAAATATTAGAAATATACGTGAATTTTAAAGCCGTAAGAATGAAAAGTTTCACAAAATTTTCACCAGGGGAAAAAAACACAAATTTAATTTTTAATTTCTAAAAATCTCAAATGAAGCTTGACCATCTGGATAAAAAAAAACTGGTTAAATGTAATATAGTGGATTTGAGCACAGACTTTCAAACCCCTTTCACTTATATGAGATAGAATGGATAGCTAAAGGAGCTTCAAAATCTGTGTTTAAATAAAGGTTATTGCTAAAAAATTTCTTGAAAATCTGTGTTCAAATAAAGGTTATTGCTAAAAGGAGATTGCCATGACAACAGATTGAGATTGTTGATTGTTATTAAAACTGGGATTGTTTAAGTGTTGAGTGATCTTAATGATTTACTTATAAACCCATTTAGTCTTGAGCATTATTACATTTATAAGTAAACAAGACAAAACTCTCCATACAATAGTGCCAACCTGTGGCAACCAGAGTAATCAATTGATGCCAGAAGGTTTGTGCATAAAATTCCTATCTAATACCTACTCATCCAATATCCCCAGACTAATTTCTGGCTTGGGGCCTTGGTCAGTGATGAGCCTTGGATCTGAGAACCCTGCACCTAGATCTTTGGATCTAATGCAACCCTCCAGCAGTCACCTTTTATCTCTACTTAATATAAAACTATGAGAATGAAATTGAAAACACAATAATATTTTCAATCTAAGCTCAATAGCTTATATAGTCACATGGGTCTGAACTCAGTTCTGCACCCATACATGTTGGTGTTTTTGGCTCTTTAACAACCATAGCCTCCACTATCCTATTAGGCAGGATTAACATCACAGATCACCATCTCTTATACTAGCACATAATTGTTATAAACAAGGCAAAACTCTCCATACAGTAGTGCCACCCTATGCCAACCAGAGTATTGATTGATTTTAATGATTATTATTTATTTGAATCATTACTATATGTTTAAAAAATTGCATATACAGTAGTATATTTTTGTCAGATATTAATCTTATATTTATATATAAATACACATAAAGTACATTTGATAGTCTAATGTATTTTTAAATAATTTTAATTTAAAAATTTGCCAAGCTTATCTGACTTGGGATTAGAAAGTCCCAGAATCGGTCTGACAGTTTAGTGGATGAACTCCTGCATAATAAAGCCATGTGCTTTTTTTTATATATTGCACAACATAAACTACTTAATTTAATTAAAAATTCAAATTACGATTTAATTGGATGCTACTAAAATGTTGTTTGGGAGTTGTGGCTTGAATTGTAAATATTGAATTGTAAATAAATAATGCTGCTTTTTTTATCCTCTGCTTTCTATTATTTTTTTTCTTCTCCCATAATATTACAGTTATCAGGATTAAATATGTGACCCCCATTATTTTCATGATTTAAGAAAACTGAATTAGTATTAGGATCAAGTTTTGAGAGATGTATTGATAGATTATCTCTTTAACAACACGGGTCACATATTTAATCCATGTGAAAAAAGAGATAATAGAAAATGAAAAATAAACAAAACAGTTTATTTACAATTCAAGTCAATCCTCAATTAAAATTTTGATAACATCTAATTAAATCAGAATTGGAATTTTAATTAAATCAAGTAATAAAGTGTTTAGATGTATAGAAAACAGTCCCTACCTTATGTGAAAGTAGGGTAGTGCAAATTACACTAATCCACTAATATTTACTAAGGCAATAAACCTAAAGCATGTGCGATGAAAATGTGAAGGTAGGGATCTCTACAGGTCTTAACCACAAGCATTGGAAGAAAAGAGGAGAACCCTTCACATTTCAAGTGCACATGCTTTAGGTTTATTGCCTTAATAAATATTACTTATGTAATCAATGTGCATTAAATAAACTTATAACTAATCCGACACTTATTAATTAAACAGTAGTATTTGGCTACCTATATATACTGAACAATCAAAAAACTATGTGTAAGAGATTGTGGTCTGACCCAACTAATGAGGGCTGGTTCAACATGAAATGTGCATCTTGGAGATCATAACATCTTTTTCACATCTTTGGTCATATATTTATTAGTATGCCCTTTCACAAAGTATTGTGACATGATGTGCTATGGCTTCTCCTTTATTGAAGTCAGGAATCTTTTAGCCACTATGCCCAGAGAAATGTGTTAGGAATCTTACTTTCCCTTTTCATTCCCCACCCTAAGTTTCTCCTATATTCTTCTCTACCCTGCTCCATTCCACTTCCACAATATCATCTTTGTCCATTCTATTGCCTTTATATCTACATCCCCCGTTATCTTTTTCCAAGTCCAGCATAAAAACCCAAGAACCTACTTTCTCTATAATCACTTTGTTTATATTTATTCTCCCACAGCTTCATTATTTGTACTTTTCTGCTTGTAAGCAGTTACATTCAATTAGCATATGCCTAATATTATCAATGCCTTCCTTATATCATTTGCAAACTAAATCACCCACCTTTCTCCATTTATGTGTATGTTCCCTTGTTGCTAACAATCCTGTTTGAGCCTTAAACAATAAACTACTTTCCTTGCTATTATTGTACATTAGCTCACACCACTATTCAGTTTACTTCTATATATATTTAAACTCTTTTACTTTTCATACTAGTTCTCCATCTCTCCAACTCACTATTTTTTATTAATGCATCTATTCTTCTATCCCATTCTTTGCCACTATAACTCTCCTAACATAATCATCCCATCTTTTGTATAAGTATGCTGACATAAAGTCTTTATCCAAATCTTCTGCATACCTACTAACCTTTCACTCATCTTGTTGCCTGTTCTTTACTCATAACTCAATTAAATCCTATTTTGGCTATTCTCTTACTATCTATAAATTGCAATCTACTGAACATTTTTATTAAAAGTGGATAGAAATGAGTCTCTACCTAGTGTGAGAATAGTGTAATAAAAATTACATTACAGAAATATTATTCATTAAGTAGATAAGCTCTAGTCCAATGAATGATTAACAAAAATTATTAATAAAGCTTTTAAGTTGTCTAATATCATTTAGTATTACCTACGATTATGGTATAAAAGTGTATAAACCAATAAACATCACATGATCACCATTTTTATGCTTGCTTATAGCTGTTATTAAAACAAACAAAACTCTCCATACAATATTGCCACTCAGTGCAATCCAGAGTAATCAATGGATGCCAGAAATCTTGTGCATAATATTGTTATCTAATGCATACTCATCCAATATCCCCAGACTAGTTTCTGGCTTGTGGCCTTCATCGGTGAGGAACCTTGGATATTGACACTCAGTGCAGGTCAGAGTAATCAATGGATGCCAGAAGGCTTGTGCATAAAATCCCCATCTAGTGCCTACTCATCCAATATTCCCAGACTAGCTTCTGGCTTGTGGCCTTCATCAGTGAAGAGCCTTGATATCCCCAGACTAGTTTCTGGATTGTGGCCTTCATCAGTGAGAAGTCTTAGGTGCAGTGCTCTCAGATCCAAGACTTTTCACTGACGAAGGCCACAAGCCAGAAAATAGTCAGGGATATCAAGGCTTCTCACTGACACAGACCACAATCCAGAAACTAGTCTGGGGATATTGGATGAGTAGGCACGAGATGGGGATTTTATGCACAAGCCTTCTGGCATCCATTGATTACTCTGGCTTGCACTGAGTGGCAATATTTTATGGAGAGTTTTGTCTGTATAAAAGCTTACTTAACAAATTTTTAAAATTAAAAATTATTTGAAAATACTTTTACTTTGCTTCAAACTAAAGCATTGATTGCTGGAGTTTTTTTATATTATTAATTTTATATATATGTTTTATTAGTATAATAATGATGTAAACTTTTGTTCGTTCATTGTTTATTTTTGTGAAAGCAATAATCATAATTCAACTAAATTAACATCTGTTTCTTTATCTCCAGTTGTGCTTTTATGATTTTGTAATTTAAGAAATGTGAATTAGTGTTTTATTACTTTTTTATACATTTAATTTTCCTTGGTGGGTTGTTGCAAATACAATAACAAAATTGAGATAAGCTAGTGCGATAAGGAGAAAAAACTGACTGTCATTCATAAATCTTGATTTTTTTATTATTTTTCAAACATCGCTTGTGATATTTTCTATAAAAATTAACTTTCTTTCCATCCGTATTTTAATCAGCAGAAGCAGTATCATTGACTATAAAAAAAACATTAAATTTACAAAAGGTCTAAGTTTACGTTTGATGTTTATATAATCTTGTAATTTTTTAAAAAACGTAAGCATTAATTATTCTGAGAATAGACAATAAAAAAAACCCACAAATAACTAAATATCATCTCAGAACTTATTTTCGAAGTCCATTGACCAAACTTTCCTAAGTACGAGATGCTAAAATAAGCTATTTTAAAATTCAAGCTATCATAAACTTGAGAAATGGACACTAGAGGGCATAGTGTTATAATAGTCTCGTTACCAGAATGTCTCTAGTCTTCCTTTGTTAGTGAGGAATTGGAATTCATAGCTGGAATTAATACATTTAATAGTCATATTAATAGGCTGAAATTAAAAAAAAGAATAGTAAGGTTTTGAATCAAGCCAATTTCTTTGCATAGTTGTCAGTTCAAAAGGTACTGTTACTGACGTTTTAAGAGAGTTCTGACATATGACTAAATATGACCGATGACGACAAAACACTGCCACTAATGGTAATGCATATTACTTATATTAATCAAATTATATTTCACCTTCAAATGAAGGATTAGACCAAATTTTACCTTGTCTCCATTGGATTTAGCATTCATCATGAATAGACAAATAGATAACGTATATCCATTAGTAGAAATGAGCCAATGGGATGATAACGTTCAGCGAATCTCATTGTTTTCACTACGGAAAGAGTTCTGGCTACAAATAATCAGTTCAGTTGGAGGTAAAAAGAGAACAATTATCAAAGCTCAACAGCAGCATACATATTGTTCACTATACAGCTGAGCAATGAAACAAGTTCATGCTAGAACTGGAAGTTTCTAAACATAAATCGGGCATAAAGCAAGCTGATGCAGAAAATATGAAGTGTTACCATGCTGACTCATGAGTCAATCTTTCATGGTACAGCTGGAAGTGCTAAGTAAGCTTAAGGATACCTGAAATATTTTCAGAAATAATTGCATGGCAATTAAACCCTACATCAAGCCAACAGTATCCGTGAAATGTATAACCCAATAAACATCACATGATTACCATTTCTTATGCTTTGTTATAACTGTTAATAAAATGGAAAACTCTCTATACATATTGCCAATCAGTGCAAGCCAGAGTAATCAATGGATGCCAGAAGGTGTGTGCATAAAATACTTGTGCACCGAGTGGCAATATGTATAGTGAGTTTTGCCTGCTTTAATGAAATATATAATTTTTATATTTGTTTATATTCTATGAGGTTTGTGTTTTTATTAATTCATGCAGTATATAAAAAGATGCACAGTTACATGATATTGATAGCTAACATTATTAGCACATCAATAAAAAAATTTAAAATCAAATGCTTGTTAATTATTAAACAAAAGTATTTTTTTTTTCTATTATGACAGAAAAAGAGAAAAAAAATCAAATGGGTAAAACTGGTTTATTAGAAGACAATGATTTGGCTTTTCTTAAAAATTGGCCAGCCCACAAAGATGAAGTGCTTTTCTATATGCAGGCTAATCAAATCAAAAAGCCTGTCTTATAATTAGCCCCACTGATATCAATCATTGGATCTCAAACATGCAAGATTTTAGAAATACGGGCAGCCCTCATGCTTCTGGCTGATCTTGATTTTGACAAATCATTGTCTCTACTGCTAACATTCTTCTTGCCAAAACACTTAATGATAATGCTGAGATATATATCACTTTATTCTATGTAGCCAGGGGGGGAGAGAGAGAATGTGAGAGATTTTGTTGTTATATTGAAGAAGGTAGCCATGAAATGCAATTATAAAAACTTCCCCAATGAAGTCAGAGAGATTGCTTCATTTGTGAGATGAGAGATCAGAATCTTAATGTCAAGATTCTCATAGACCCTGATATCACATTTGTTTCAGCTGTCTCCTAACTGATTCAAGAATTATAAAAACTTCCCCAATGAAGTCAGAGAGATTGCTTCATTTGTGAGATGAGAGATCAGAATCTTAATGTCAAGATTCTCGTAGACCCTGATATCACATTTGTTTCAGCTGTCTCCTAACTGATTCAAGAAGATATGAAGGGAATCAAGCAACCCCACTGAATAAAATGGATTCCAGCATTATAATTATTGATCAAAAAGCTGGGTCAAACAAGTACACAGCTGAAAAAGTTAGCCTGAATAAATTGGCAAATAAAAAACTTTGTTACAGATGTGATGCATCAATTCACACACAGACCAAAAGTCCACACTAGTATAGTGTGTAGATATCGCAAGCATGTCTACACAAAAGCTTTTTGTTTATAAAGAAAAAAGAATTGGCTAATGAAAAATGAAAGAGTCCATTCCAAAAAACCTGTATAAACAATATAAAGAAAAAAAGAAATGGCTAATGAAAAATGGACGAGTCCATGCCAAAAAACCTGTATAAACAATATGAGACTGCTTTCAAATACAAAATTATTATTATTCAAAAAATAAATACTACAACGTTTCTAGAGAAAAGCTTTAATTAATCATAATAGCATAGTATGCTTAGCATACTTCCAACTACTGAGTAATAAAAAACGTAGTTCAAAGCATGCTAAGCATCCCTTGCTATTATGATTAAATAAAGCTTTTTTCTAGATTCTTTGTATGTATTTATTTTTTGAATTATATTGTCCAAGGAAAAGTCTATCAAAGTTTTTGGAAAAATTATTATTAATGATACACCAGTAATAATGGAACTGGGTACTAAGTCTGCAATGTCTCCATTGTGTCACTGTGTTCTATCATTAACAGAAAAAATAAACAGCTGTACTCTGGCAGTAAAGCTAACACTGACTTTCAAGGCAATCAAATATCATTTTTGTATCAAACAAGAGTTAAAGTTACCATGTCTAATAAAATAATGTATTTGCCTCTTGGCATGCCTGCTAGGAAGCAGAGCAATTTAATAGGCCATTACAGCTTCAATCACTTAAGTTTTGCATTGACTAGAGTGAACCAGGTCACAAAAATAAATTTAAATATTGTCTACCCAGAATTAGTTGTTAATAAATTGGAGAACTAATAAAAGTAAAAATGCACACTATGTAAACTCAAAATGTAGATCAATTAATATGATGCACTTGGAATTAATGCACCAGTTAATGCAAATCAATTGCATGGGGGAGAATTAGTGACTCTGGATTTTAAAGCTTACTGAATTGGATCCAACAGGGTTGGCCAAACAAAAAACCTAATGATCTGCATCTAATCTACTGGACCAGAATCTGGGGATCAAGAGTTGTGATTTTATCAGCTGGCCAATCTCAAGTGCTTAAGATTTTACATAAAGATCATCAGAGATCATAAGGTTGAAGATATCTAATGTCTGGTGGTCTTCTTTGAACTCTGGCACTGACTCTATGGTCCATCACAGCTGGTATTGTATGATGAACCAAAACGTGCCAGAAAAGACTAAAATGAATCAGTCACTTAAACCTGGAGATTCTTGGAAACCATGCTGGCTTATAAAAGGACAAATTTCTATTAGTAGTTGTGGATTTATATTTTCAAGTGACTTGAGGTAGTGGAAGTATCATCACTCCAGTACACAGCAGCTATTAAGAATCTTAGGAGGCTATTTACCCCCCATAGTCTGCCTAAAACTATTAATTTAAGACAATTTACTACTTTTATATCAACTGTATTCAGCCAATTTTGTACCAATCTTAATCTAGTGTTCAGCCCACTATTCCACCCTGAGAGCAATGGCCATGCTTTAGAGAATAGTTCATAAGACTAAAAAAATGCTAAAAAAGACTAACACAGGGAGTTAGAATACCAGAATGCTTTTAGCATAGCACAGACACTGACAAAATGTTAATTGAAATAATATTCATCAGGGATCTAAGAACTAATATGTCAGTTCTCAGACCTAGTTCTACTAAAGAAAAAATTGAAAATAGTAGTGCAGATGGACCACCACAAGTTCTACTTGCATGTATAGTAGAACAACCAAATGTATTCCAGAAGTTGTAATCAAAGTGAAAAGATCACAAACAGTGGTGGTTTGAACAGCAAATGAACAGCTACATCAAAGACACAGAAACTAGTTAACATTAAATTATGCCTCACCAACCTTTAGTGAAAAGTCATCAACCACCAGGAAAGAATTACCAGCCAACAGTGACACATCATCAGCCAGCAATGATGAGTCTACAAAATTAAAAGTTTCCAGATCTACAAATGAAGATACTGGTCCAAGTGATAAAGACCCCAAACTTGATAAAGTCAGAAAGCAATGAAGACATCGACCAAAGGCATCTGAATGAGTATATTCTCCAGGACTAATTTTAATGCTAGAGAGAAGAAATGTTACCTCCACTTATGTTCAAATAAGAGACTAGTTCAGATTCCATCTTATCTTTATTGGATTGATCTTCATTGCTACAAATCAATGGATATGCAAAGAGATAACATACATTCAGTAGTAGAAATAAGCCAATGGATAATGATGCTCAGTGAATCCAAATGTTTTTTTTATTATAGAAAGGGATATGACTATAATTATTCAGTCCAGTTGGAAGTGAAAAGAGATAACAACTGTCAAAGCTGAATGGCAGTATACACATTGCCCACTATATAACTGAGGAGTGATGTAAGTTCATATTAGAACTGGAAGCTGTTAGATATAAAGCAGATGTTGTAATCTGCTCAGAGTAGCCAGAATGGTCACTGTACCCAGTACCCACTCATGAGGCTATCATAGTACATCTGGAAGTGCTAGGGAATTTTAAGGATACCTGAAATCCCTTATAGAAATAGTCACGTGGCAACTAAATGCTATAACAAGCTAACAGTATTAGGTGAAGGTATAACATTGTATATATTGTAAGTACATATTTTTATATTTGTTTACATTAATAAATATTAATCGTCTTTTATGCTGTTTATCTGCAGGTTGTGCACTATTCTTAATAATGATTAAAAAGAATTACTTACTTGAAACACTACATCATTTTGAGAGTTAAATAAATATATAGTATACAAAAAGCAATATTACAAATTCGATGCAGAGTCAGCCGAGGAGGATTTGAACGACGCAACAGCACAAAGCCTCAGGTTTGCATTATCTTGTCTTTTATAAACATCAAAAAATAAATTAAAAACATGTTATCACTTGCCAAATGTAACTCCTTTCTATTTTGATATATATATTTTTTACAGTACAGGCTTTTTCATACTTGCATTCCAATATATAATATATAGGGGGTTTAAACTCAGACTTTCACACGACACCCAACTATTCACGCGAAATCATACTGCGGACACACTTGATCACACACATGTCGAAAAGATAAATAATCACCTATATATGTATTTCATGCTAAACCAGCACCCATCAAATGGTCCACCCATCAAATGGTCCAGATTATCATCTCCACACATATACAATCAATGCTCCGCTTATATTAAGATATGCAATATTCATACTTTAATGGACAGGCTCCAATCCACTCCACGCCACAATTTTTATTGAATCAATATTTGAATTAATAAAATAAAACACAGGCAATTATTTTTTTTTGTGAATTTGAATTCAAAATAAATAAAAAATTTAACAAAGACGATCGTTTTTGATTTGATTTCTACTAATTGCAATGTTCATTGGGTTATCTCAAGAAAAGTAAGTAAAGATTGATAATGTTGAATTAGAAGAAGTTAACAAATGCAAATACTTTGTTCATATTATCGATACAGATAAAAATATAATGGATGAAATTAATCATAGAATTAACTTTGACTGAGTGCTTTTGGTAGAAATATCTTAATATTAAAAGAAAATATGCCTATGTAATTGAAAAGAAAGTTTTTTAATAAATCTGTTTTTCCTGTTGTTATTTATGGATCTGAAACTTGGACATTTAACAGAAGATCAATGCTGAGATGTAGACTACTCAATAAAGTAGAGAGATATACAATAGGAGTAACAACAATGATTGAAAACAAAGAACATAAGATGAGAGAACAAACAGGTGTTACTGACATTATTGAAAGAATTAAGAGTCTGGATTGAAGCTTTAAAAGTAATATAATTGTTTTAGAAATGTTCATGTTTTCCTTACAGAGTGCTTCAGATGAATCTATATAAAAGAATTGAGCTAAAGAGAGAAGACATTTGTTCTTTTTTCTAAAAATTTTGTCTTGAGTATTGGATTGAGAGTATAATCATTTACTTAATAAACCAGTGGTTGAAGTTTTAATCTGATGTATTACATAATGTTAGTTAAAACAGGCAAAACTCACTATATGTATTGCCACACACAGCAAGCTAGAATAATCAATGGATGCCAGAAGGATTGCGCATAAAATCCCCATCTAGTGCCTACTCATCCAATATCCCCAGACTAGTTTCTGGCTTGTGGCCTTCATCAGTGAGGAGCCTTGGATCTGAGAGCACTGCACCTAGATCCTCTAGAAGCTAGTCTGGGGATATTGGATGAGTAGAAACTAGATGGGGATTTTATGCACAAGCCTTCTGGCATCCATTGATTACTCTAGCTTGCTGTGTGTCGTAATACGTATAGTGAGTTTTGCCTGTTTTAACAACAGTTATACACAAGCATAAGAGGTGATGGTCATGTGATGATATGTTAGTTGCTGGGAAGATTCTTATATATATATATATATATATATATATCATAACATACATGACAGAGTGACAAGATATTATATATATTATAACCCCCCAACTCAACACCGATCCTACACATTATATGAGCAAATGCCCAGGGCACCAATTCTATTAATGAAATAGAATAAGTTAACAATTATATATTGCTTTGAATTAATATTGAGACTCTTCAACTTATGCCTGACTTATAGCTTAGCTCTGTGGAGAGTTAAAGAACGTTTTTATACAGAAACATAAATAAAGGAAGAAATATTATTGATGGTTAAAATAAGATACATGCTTCATTTGTTAATCAACCAAATGATAAAAATTAATAAAGTTTTATTCAAAGTAATAAATTATAATTTTGATTTGATTTCTTCCATCATCCAAATATACTCATAGATTAACTACAATATAACTTTAACATAAAAACATTATATTGAATCACTCAACTATCTAGCATGTCTTAATCTAAATGGATAAATTGATATTACTTTGGAACTAGGAAATCAGATCTCAGGGAATCTTTAATATGATTTCATTAAAGAAATTCTATTACCCAATAACTTATAACTATTGTAATAATAATACAAAATAAAATAATAATAATAATAATAATAATAATAATAATAATAATAATAATAATAATAATAATAATAATAATAATAATAATAATAATAATAATAATAATAATAATAATAATAATAATAATAATAATAATAATAATTGTTAATTAGAGAACATATTAATAAAAATAAAGGAGGCATTTACATCAATGGAAACATCCATGCCATTAATAGAAAGGATACTTGCTTCGAGATCTCGAAGAAATGGGCTATGTAATACTAGCTTATTTGAATATTTGTATTTGCATATTTTATTATACATTTTATGAAGGCTATGAATATGAGGCATGGATCCTCGAAAACGTTAAGCCGATAAACTTTAATACTAATTAATATCTTCTCTAATTAACAATTATATATTTTACATATAGTGAGAAGTAAAGCTATATTTAATAATAATAATAATAATAATAATAATAATAATAATAATAATAATAATAATAATAATAATAATAATAATAATAATAATAATAATAATGAATTAGATGATGTTTCACTGGACTAGCAATTAGAAAATGAAGGAAATAGGGTACCTTTTAATCTCACATCATTGTCTAACTAATAGCTAAGTATGCAACCTTTTTATAAGTTTATTGGATGGTAAAGTATTTCATATAATGTTTGGATCAAAGAAACAATATTATCATATTACATTATCAAATTTATAAAGCAATGTACTTATGTTGTGATAGATATGTAGAATGTGGAAACTAGAATATGAATGCACATAAGAACAACTGAAGACAAAGTTTTAAATAATAAATAAAGCATTTATTTACATTTGCAATTGAAATAGATATAATTAGCTCACATTGGGACTATTGTCCTAATTCTTAAATTTACACATGCATTACAAATCTGGGTTTGATATCTCTTCTGTTACACTTTTTTATTATTTATTGACTATACACTTACAAGATATAAATTAATAAATAAATAATGCCCTCATATTCTGACTTCAAATATATTTGGGCTGTTAATTAACTCTAACAATTTTTTTTATTATTATTATTAGCAAAAAAACACTAGGTAAATTAAATATATTCTGGGCACAAATATATAAGTTGGAGAGGTCACTATCAATTGTTAAGAAAGACAAATCAATAAACTCGGCTGGCAAGAAAATAATTTAAATAGCTCAATTAAATAATCCCTTTACATATCTACACTTTTCACACATTCAAAAATAAAAATAATAATAATCATTCTAATGATTTGATGATTTAAGGCTTGCGGTAAATTAATATGATATAATTCAAAATATTTACTTCCCGATAAATAAATTTAATAGTATTATACTTTCATGTCTGCGAGATTATTTGTATTACGTGTGTGTCACATCTTATCCTATAATTAAAAAACAAAATCATACATTTTATCAGTTTACTTATGAATTACTAGTTAAGTATTATAATTCGGACAATGCCATAAACCAACCAGCAAATATAACACTATTTCTGCTTTAATATTTCATAAAGAATTTAATCTTACTATTTATTTATCCACCAACTGCATTACATATAGCTATAATTCTATGATAACACAAAAAATAAACATTCAAGAAAAATTTAAGCACATGCGGAATAAATGAGCTCTTTGGCTAATAAATCTAACGACAAATATTGGCTTCCCCACCTAACTTTGAGGTATACTATTGGCGTGGAACTTTGTCTCACCACCAGAATAAAGGGGGGAAATAACATTTAACTTCATAAAATATTTTATAAATGCATACATAGGCAATCTATGAATCTACTTCACTCATGGCAAATACTTGGATATAATAAGGGAGAGAGTTCTCAATCCCAATAAACATAGAACATATCAAGAATAACTTTCTTTCTCATAACTATTTAATACTTTTCATTCTATATATTGGAAAATAAATATACATACAGGTAAGTCACTAATTCCTTCAATTCTTTTAGAATATGACATTATCCGAAATTAATAGAGAGAAACAGTTATAAAACTGAATATTTACTAATTATATAAAATAATTGCATAAGAAAGACACACGTATAAATAAGAGTGAGAAAAAAAAATTCTAAATTATATAATATGACAAACTATTAACTATTTTAACCTTTTTAATGGCAAGGTTTACCATTTCTGACACAATATTTCATTCATACATTACTCTAAGCTAAGTGCTTGTTTCGAGGCAAAAGAATATACACCTCTCTTCAATAAACCATATATATAACTTATATAAGACATTATATTTAAATAATAAATATTTATTGGCATATTGCTTTTGCAATACGCTCAATCCGAGATGATCTAGGAGTCAAGGGAATAACAAAAATTAAATAATCAAATACATAAATAATAAATCTGTCTATCGATCTATGGTATATCAATAGCAACAAACAAAAAAAAACAAGTCACTCTTCTTTTAACTTAAAAAAAAATTCACTTGTAAAGTTTCTTTCATTTTTAAACATAAAGTTTTCCAACTGACACGAAGACAGGGATGATGATTCCAAATGAGTATGTATTACTAAACATAAAAACAAATTTCTCTGGGATAGACATTCACAATTTAGATTTAATTCAGTGAGCTCCAATGTTCTTAGCAATAGCTAATAGAGTTCACTAATATAGCATGTGCAGTAATAAATTTTTATATAATGATGGAGATATAAATAGATAGTTTCAGCTACATCTCTTTTATATTTATCATTTAACTAATTCTGGAAATACTTTAATTTAACAATAATTTAAGCAGGTTTCCAAATGTAAGCATTAGGTTTATAAATTATCATAGGTATAATTATTTTTGGTCCTTTGTTAATTAATTATTCACGTAAATCTACAATTCCTTAAGCAATAATATTTTTATTTTATAATAAGTCCATATATCAAGGAGAACAAGAAATATGTAATATTAATGTCCTTCTACTTGATTTAAACATGTCATATTAAATAAATACTAGTAATTAATCAATTATTTATAAGCCACGCATTTACTTTGTTAATAAAGTAATTTATAAGCATGAATAACAAGCATACTTATTATCATGGAGTAATTCAAATATATAGCGTAGAAATATTATAACTTGCATCCTTCCATTTTAACTTGACCTTTATACAAGTAGAGAAGAATTTAAATGGAGAGTCAAGATAGGTTCTGTTAAGCAGTCCTGCATAAATTTCCTTAAGATATAAGGTTCACACAATTTTATTAAAAGATTATAAAGTTCACGCATTTTTATTTTCATCTTAATAATAATAACAACAGATATAAGCAAACAAAGTAGATTAAATTTATTAGCATAGAAATACATTTTAAAGATGATAGAGTTAATTTAACGTTTAACTGAGTGGAAAGAAATGAAGAAAAATATACCTTTCTTATAATTTAGCTTGACATCTTTGGTTAAATGTGTCTGGTAGCTAGAATTCCCACACTGAATTCAATAAAGAAATAATGTTTAAAAATTCACACTTTGGAGTTTAACTGACTTGATTTCTGGAAGAGATTTTTTTAAAAATACACAAAGAAGAAGTGGCAGATAATGAATGAATGGCTGAATGAATAATCACTGAATTTCTATTACTAACTATTACTTAAATACATTTCTTTTCCATCAATCAAGAGGTCATTCTATCCTCCAAAGGTTAGCTCCACCCTTTGCACTTGTTTAATCAGTGAATAAATATTCAAGAAATCTTTTCTTGAAAAAAAAAATCATTTTGATTTTCTAAATTAAAACAAACTAAATAATATATATATATATATATAACTTTATAATAATTAAAAAAGCAAGTCATATATACCGTGACATTACTTTTAATAAGCTTGTCGTTAAAAAAATGCTACACAGAGAGCGCACCAATAGCTCAAACAAGTTCTTAATTAATAAGTGTGGTATGAGAAAATATTTAAATTCTCTATCCAGAACACTCCCATCTCCAGGCCAACTGGTTTCAAATATTCTAGCTTTCCACTGATGTGATCCATAAGCTCAAAACTAGTTATTCTGGAGATGAGAGTATTCTGGATAGAGATTTTAAATATTTTCTCATACCACACTTATTAATTAAGAGCTTGTTTGAGCTATTGGTACGTTCTCTGTATTGCAAAAATAACTTTTTCCACTATTGAAATAGATGAATATTAATTAATCAGTAAAATAAAATAGTTGATGGAGCCACTGTACATTGTAAGCCTGTAACCTATAATAAAAAAAGGTTAAATGATATCCATATGTATCTTCTTAGTGTGAGTAAAGTTGTTATTTGAAACTAAAATAGTTGATAACATAATTGAACTTGTCAAATAATTCACTAATCCAGAATCCATTAATTACTCAAACCATATTTACATCTGTTATTAGAGATATTTACTGTAATTTTAAATGTTTTATTGTAGAACATAAAATTTTATATTGTAATTAAATATAAAAATGAAATTGAAAGATGATACAGACATACATGCATACACATATGCTGCTATATGAATACTATATTATCCTGACTAAAATATGATTGATATGACTATGAGTTAGACATACTTCACTGACTATATTACTTATACATGGATGGGTGTGCCAATGAATAAACAGATCAGAAAACCATCTAAACAAACACCAACCACTATTCTACAAATAAATAAAACAAATCTATATCAACTTAACTTGCATATCAGCAATTCCTGTAATAATCTACCCCTCTTTCTTGCATTAAATACTTTATCAAATATAACAACAACAGTAATAATAATAATAATAATAATAATAATAATAATAATAATAATAATAATAATAATAATAATAATAATAATAATAATAATAATAATAATAATAATAATAATAATAATAATAATAATAATAATTTATTTATTTTTTTTATTTATTTATTTATTTATTCATTATGAAGCAAACAATAAATGTATAATACAGTGAGATAAATTCCATACAAGAAAAATCTTGTGTGAGGAATTTAAATGTAACAACTAAAAACACTAATAAAATACAAAAAAAAAAGTATAAATATAACATAAAATATTAAAATCACACAGATATTGCATTTGGCAATTCAATCACAGTAGTAAATAATTACATCATAACATATAATATAAACAAAAAAAAAAAAATAAAATAAAATAAAATAAAACTAATGCTTAGCATAATATAACCAGTGCCATAAATGCTTTTTAAAAATCAAATAAGATAGTGTTCATTAAATTCACAGAACAATCTCTTATAAATAAATATTAAATAATTTAGGACCATTATAACTAAATTGCTTCCTACTGGATGTTTTAAGAAAATTAAGTAAAGCTAACTGATATTTAGTAGATAAACGAGTATTTACTAAAAAAACACTAATAAAATACAAAAAAAAAAAGGATAAATATAACATAAAACATTAAAATTATACAGATATTACTTTTGGAAATTCAATAACAGTAGTAAATAATTACATAACATACAGTATAAACAAAAATAAAATAAACAAAATAAAACTAATGCTTAGCATAATATAACCAGTGCCATAAATGCTTTTTAAAAATCAAATAACTAGTGCTCATTAAATTCACAGAACAATCTCTTATAAACATATTAAATAATTTAGGACCATTATAACTAAATTGCTTCCTACTAGATGTTTTAAGAAAATTAGGTAAAGCTAGCTGATATTTAGTAGATAAACGAGTATTTACAACAGAAGATTTAGTATCCAAATGAAGTTTCCTACAATAAATATCAAGAATCACTCTATATTTATACAAATGGAAAACAACTAGTATATTAAAAGTGGCATAAATATCTTTAACAGATGTGGCACGTGATCTACCAAAAATGATACGCATTGTATAATTCTGTAAAACAGACAATGTAGTCATTGCAAAAGTAGAACAGTTCCCCAAACTGATATATTATAACATAATAAGCTTTGATAAGAAGAAATATATAAAGTAATCAAAGCTGACCGGAGGAAAAAATTTAGATAAGTAGAAAAACATATAATTTAATTTACGTAAACGAGAACAAAGAAAGTCAATATGGTTTGACCAAGATAGTCTGGAGTCAATAAAAACACCTAGATAGCAAATATTATCAACAAAAGAAATGTTAGCACAAGTACAAGTGCTATTACAATGCCAAAAATACTTATTACAAATAGTAATCTTAAGATTAATGAATATTTGACCTATAAGAAAAATTAATAGCTTTTGTTTTACTCAGATTAATTGATAAATTATTAAATGCTAACCATTTACTAATTAGGATTAAATCATCATTAATTATTTTTTCAACAAAATTATATGAAACTGCAGCATAAGATAAAGCAATATCATCTGCAAAACCATAAATCTTAGATTCTAAAGGTAAAGAAAATAAATCATTTATATAAATTATAAATAAAATGGGACCCAAAACTGAACCTTGTGGTACACCATGGTTAACTGTTATAAAAGAGCTTACAACACCAGAAATATTTGTTGCTTGTTTTCTATCCTTTAAGTAACTCGCAAACCATGAAATAAATCCACCACTAAAACCATATGAATATAAACGCTTAAGTAAAATTTTGTGAGATACAGAGTCAAATGCCTTAGACAAGTCTAAATAAATAGCAACAGTTTTAAAATCCTTATCTAGTGAAGTTGTCAAATTGTTTACATGACTATAGAAAGTGTCCAAGGTACTTCTACCAGAAATAAATCCATATTGATGTTCAGATAAAATATTATTTTTAGATAAAAATGACATCATTTTCTCTTTAACCACCATCTCTAACAATTTGGATATTACAGATATAATAGATATTGGTCTATAATTGTCAAGCTGTACAGGATCACCCTTTTTAAAAACAGGTGTAATAAAACCAACCTTCAAACAAGTAGGAAACAAACCAACATTTAAGGAAAGATTAAACAAATAAACAAGAACAGGTATGAAAGCTGACTTATTTTCCTTAAGAATCTTTGGTGTTAACTTATCTAGACCAGCTGAATGAACATTCTTTAAGAGATCAATTTTACCAGACAAATCCAAATCAGTAACATCAGTACACAAAAAGAATTTACACAAGAATCAGCAAAAGACAATTCTTGTACTGGTGTTCTATCTATTGACAGATCTGAAAAAAAATTATTAAACAAGTCAGCAACACATTTTTCATTATTTTCTACTTCAATCAAATTATCATTGTGTTTTATAAATTTAAGTTGACTTGACAAAGGTTTCTTTACAAGAGAATTTATCAACTTCCATTTCAAAGAAATATTTTTATCATTAAAATATTTTTGATAATATTGAAATTTTAATTTCCGAATATCAGATTTAATCTCAGTATTCAATTTCCTCAAAGTCAACAAATCTCCACCCAAACATTTTAAATGATTTCTTTGATTAATTTTTCCAATCAAATCATTCGTTATCCAGGCTGAGCGCTTGCGGTTTTTGCTAGTCAATTTAAAACTAACCATAGATTTTGCAATTAAAGATTTACAAATATCTTGAAATTTTAAAAAATGCTGAATCAACATCATGCAGAGCAAAAACATAATCCCAATTCTGATCAGATAATAACATTTTTAGTTTATTATGTGATAACTTATTAATATATAAATGAGTATTTACATGTGGTCTACAATTTAATAATCTCAACACAGTTGCAAAATGATCCGAAATAAAAATATTTTGTACAGACGATTCATAACTTTGATTCTGGTTTAGTCTGACAAATATATGATCCAAAATTGATTGACAAGATTTCGTAATACGAGTAGGTGAAAAAATAGCTTGATTAAAACCATAACTATAAAGCAAATTCAAATATCGTACGGTAGGCCCATGTAGATTATTACATAAATCTATATTTAAATCTCCCATAAGAATTACTGAAGTAGTATGTAAATCAGACAATAACACATCAAGTTCAGCTATAAAATCCAAAATGATACTTGTGCACGATCTATATAAAGCAACAATAGTTAACACAAAACAAGGTAAATTCAGATGAATCAAAACACATTCTGCAGAGGCAAGAAATGGATTATGATACGTAAATTTAATGTTTTCTTTCACAAAAACTAATACACCACCTGAACGTGAAGACGCACGAGGAGAAAGAATATTTGAATAGCCATCCAGAACATATAAATGCTGTTCTTCAATGGAAATCCAAGATTCAGTTAAAATTATCACATCATAAAAACCGGCAGGAAAATCATTTAAATACACAACAAATTCATCGAAATTAGATCTAACACTTCGTATATTCACATGAAAAACATTTAAATTAGACAAAGTTTCATCATGAGAATAAAATGCATCAAGCTTCACTTTAGGAAATAAATTTCAAAACGCTGACAACTCAGATTCATTTTTAATTAAAACACACGGAGAATTTAAATCATTTCTAATATAAACCAATCCATTACGTATAAAAGCCATACCTTTACGTTCACGCATTTTTTGCTTAGCCTTCCATAACAGCTGTCTAATATGTGGAGTTATACGTTGATTAATATATACACGCTGACTAGATTCCATTAACAAAAAAATCAGAAACCGATTTAATAACATTTCTCTTCAATAAAAATGATTTAGCTAAATTTCGCGAAGCAAAACGAGTAACAATAAAACCAGCTATATTATTAGATTTAGATTTTGTCCGATAAACATTCTCAATACAATTAGTAGTAAAGTTTTCAATTTCAAGTTTTTCCGCCAACTTCGTTACAATTAAAGATAAATTTTCATTTTCACAAAAGGGAACACCTTGTATTTCAATTTCACATTCCAACCGTGAACGTTCCATATAATCAATTTTTTCCTTTAACAAAGTGATTTCGTTTTCACAAGAATCATACATATTTGACAATCGTAGTAAATTATCATTATTTTTATCAACTTTACCCCGCAAAAAAATCCACGTCAACCTGAAGCTTCGCAACCGTAATTGTAAGCTCTGAAATTGCCGTATGTATAACCGGAAGTAATTTTAATTTTTCCAAAATATCACTTAAAATCAAATTCGAAGAATCACTATTATTTACCATAACAGAACCATTACTATCAGGTGGAATTCTACAAACATTACATCTCCATTCCTGCTTTTTTTTTAAAGACATTCGTCTATAGGTAGCCTCTCCTAACGTTGAGCACGTGTAATGAAAACTGGTGCTACAGCCCATACACGAAACAAAATTTCCATTTTTTGGTAGTAAATCATGACAAATCTTGCAGAAAGACATTTTATAGGCAAATCCAATTAAATCCTATTTTACTGAACACAATAAAAATTAATATTTATAAATAAAAATACAGTAAAACAAAACAAAAGCAAGAGAGAAAAAATTGAACACGTCTTTAATCTAGAACACCGGAAGTATAATAATAATAATAATAATAATAATAATAATAATATCAATAATAATAATAATAATAATAATAATAATAATAATAATAATAATGCTTATAAAAATTCCCAACTAAAATTCATAAGCAATTCTCACATAAGGTTTTAGACCATTAACAAAAAAGTTTAGCGCTATTTCACTTTTTTTTTTAGATAAATGCAGTTATTCACCACTGACACAGTATATTTTAATTACTTGTGCCCATTCAGAAGGTCATAATATATATGCTATATATGTTAAATGCTCTATGTAAAAGCAGATTGGGTAAATAGAAATTGGTTACTACAACTATATACTAATCCTTGATCTTCATCAGTGATAATTTTGACATTGTTGGTATCCTCTCTCAATCATTTTGTGTCTTAAATTCAGAATTACATCATTAAATAATAAAGCCCATTATATTATTAAAACATATATAATCAATAACTGTTTACTCTTCCACAAGCAGTTAAAAGTAAATAAAAACATCCTAGATTGTCAACATGGGTGTGATTAGATGTTTTAAAAAGTGCATGTTGTTTTCAAAATGAATGTACAGAGAGGGAAAGTAGTCTGATTTAAGGTACAGATGGGTTTTGTTTTATCTGGAGTGGAGAAGAGGGATACATTGATAAAACAAATCAATTAACGTATACTGCAATGATTGTTCATCCTTCCACAAGGTGTTAAAGTGGATAGAAATCAGATCCTGCCTTGTGTGAGAGTGATGTAATAAAAGGTATTGAGTTGTCAACTTGGTTAGGAAGATTCAGGTATTTGACTTCTTTAGATCACCTGAATAATGAAAACTGTTTGTAAAATGAAAGCATAGTTGAAAAGGGTGGTCTGATATTTTTCTCTAATGGCTAGTTGTGGCGTGGTGAAATTGAGATAAGGAATATGTCAATAGCCAAAACTACTTGTGAAGATTTGTGTAAAAGATTGTGATCTGGGATAACTGATGAGTGCTGCTTCAGCACAATGTATGCACTCGAGGGATCATTTACCTATTTTACATCTTTGAATATGTTTCAGAAATGTGTGATGGAATAGAAGATTGAAATATATTTAAATATATATATATATGTGTGTGCATGTGTGTGTGTGAAGTTAAATTTGAGCATAACTAAAAATGTGTAGTTATCTTATAGTATCTGCTATGGATGTCTTACTGACTTGGAAAAAAGCCAAGTGAATATTGCAAAACAATGCATCCATGATTAGAAATGTTCGTCTAACTATATATATATTAGTATTATGTGATCCACAAGAGCGAGGTTTTTTGTACTTATATATTTAAGCTCATCTACTTTAGATAAATAACTATTTTAATGTTTAATACTAATCATTTATCAGTATGTAGACTATCATATCGTTTTATAAACTTTAAACTTGGTTAAAGATTAATGTATCAATGTTATTATACATAATCATATGATATCTTTTATCTCTTTTTACCATGTTAATATCTTATAACTTCTATTCAATTATACAAAACTTAAAACACATAAAGACAAATTCTTTGTAGTGAAAAAAAAAGTATAAGTTTATATATATACATTATTTGTACCTATGGCTTTGCTTATTTTAATACAATAAAAAAATATAATACAATATGTAGTTACTCCCACAGCATTGATATTTATTTACAAGAAATAATAATACATGAGTTATCAACAGCAGCATCACAAGAAATATAACTCTTTATAATCAGTTATACTATGGATTTTAATTTAAATATATTTCTCAGGTGATAAACTAATTTTTGCAAATGACTATAAAATTTTAATATCATGGTTTTTGTTCAAATTCCACTTGCAAGTACAGAATTAAATATATGGTACAAATGAAATGTAATTAATTTAAAATATATTTACAAAATCAAATTTTTACATTCCTCACCAAAAACTATAATTTGCTTCATTTCTGTACTACGTATTTCAATACGAAGGTCACAAATGACTTTGTTCCCATTTCAACAATTTTCCAACATCTATTATCTTTTAATTAGTGCTGTCCTCTTTGGGCATTTTTATGAAGTCATTCCAACATGGTGGATTTTGAAGCATTTTAATGTTGCAAATTACCAAAGTTTTTCAAAAAATTAAGTATCATAAAGCAAAAATCCATACACTATGCAATTCAGCAAACAAAAACAAAAGGGGGAAAAAAAATCATGCCAGATTCATCCAGGTGTGTGCAATATTTGTTGAGTTATTAAGTACAAACAAATAAACAAACTTTCACATTTACATAGTAATAAGGATAAGGATAACTTATTACAAAGAAATCCATTTAAAATATATGATTGCCTAAGACATAACCATATGTCTCATTATTTAAAGAAACTCAATTTTATAAAGTATATAAAATGCCAATTGTGAATAAAAACAGACAGCATAGTTTTATTGACATTACACATCAACTATAACTTTCAAGTATTATTTAATTATAATCACAGAGACTAAACTCTTTATACAGTAGTCCCACTCAATGCAAGCCAGAGTAATCAATGGATACAAGAAGATTTGTGCATAAAATCCCTATATAGTGCTTACTCGTCCAATATCTCCAGACTAGTTTCTAGCTTATGACTTTCATCAGTGAGGAGCCTTGGATCTGAGATCACAACACCTAGATCTTAGGATCAAATGGAACTCTTGAGCAGCCACCTTTTTACTTTATTAGCTAACTATAAAGGCTTAAGTCCAAAATGAAAACATTATTAATAATTTTGGATCCTAAGATCTAGGTGCAGAGTTCTCAGATTCAAGACTGCTGATTGATGAAAGCCACAAGCTATAAACTAATCTGAGGATATTGGATGAGTAAGCCCTAGATAGAGATTTTATGCACAAACCTTCTTACATCCATTGATTTCTCTGGCTTGCACTGAGTGGTACTACTGTATGGAGAGTTGAGCCAATTTGTAAACTACTTGTGTAAGCATGATGAATGATGATTATGTAATAAACAGTGAGGATTGCCAATTCCTCTACAAGCTTTATGATAAATGCTTAGCCAGAGCCAGCACTTAAAATATCTCTGTCAGGAACCCCTCCCCAAACCCCAAACAGAGATATTTTAAGTGCTGGCTCTGGCTAAGCATTTATCATAAAGCTTGTAGAGGAATTGGCAATCCTCACTGTTTATAACTTACAAGCTTAAGAGATAGGGTCATGTGATCTATGAATTGATCTATGACTTTTATTTTGACTATTTATGATTATGTAATGTTTAGTGGTTTAATAATTATAATCATATGGTTTTTTTATTTTTAATGACAATTTCTTTTATAATAAAAATTGCACAAAAGATATACAGATTTATTTATGCTTAATAATTATAAGGTAGAATTGATTTGCTAAAAAATAATAAACACTTAAATAATTTGACTGCAACATTTATTTAAAAAACTTAGAAAATATATAACAAAAGTTTCTTATCTTTTAAAATATTTTAGTCGTTGTCATTTTTGAAAAATATTTTTACCATGTTAATAATTAATGATATTCTGGATTCCTAAAGAGTTTATCAATGTAACTCCATAACACAGACAGCACATAAATCAATATTTTGAAAAATAACAAAATCTGGTTTTACCATATTTAATAAAATAAAATAAGTTTTTATGACAACCATTATTACTACTAATCCAAATGTAAACACATTTTTTCTATTAACTTTATTACTTTAAATATTCTAATTGTTTATAAATATCTGAGAAAATATCGAAAATCATAACATGATCATTAATTGTTTATAGTCATTTCAGAATAGCTTACTACTATCCTGAAATAACGTTAATATACGAGATGTGACAATTTAATTTCCAGAATGCACCCTCATAAAATATACATGGAGAAGTGTATACTAGTAACTAGTGTTACCTCCAAAATAGTTCCCTTATGCATCTATAGACTGATTTAAAATGTCATTTCCTTTTCTGGAAGCAAATCTGGAACCTATTTTCAATAATACTGTTGAGTGGCTGTCTCACATTCTTTTGGATATCAGATAATCTAAAATCACAGAGAGCTAAGTCAGATGAATAGGCAAAATAATCTGTTGTGTAATTGATTTTTTGGCCAAAAAAATCTCACAATGAGTGTGCTAGGTCACATTTTTACATGAATGTGCATGCACAGGGTGGCAATACTGTATGGAGAGTTTTGCTTTGCTCATAAATATTTATTATCTTCTCAATAGCTAATTAACAACTATATCAGCTTAAAATTTACACATTAGCTTAAACATGTTCAAACATGAATGTTCAATACTCATGTGATTTCATTACAATTAGATTATAGATGACACCACATGGCCATTCTAGGAATTAATTTGTCAGTTTTCCTATAGCATTCATGCCATGCATCATAATATGCCAATAAGTTTTAATTCTAATAATTATTCTTATTGCATTGCCAAATGTACACGATATAATACTAAATCATCCATGCACTTTACTATAATTACACAATGCTTTATTACCACCCTCCTTTACAGTTTAAAGTTTCAATTGACCCAACAATCTTCTTCAGAACTTCTATATCTTTTAACTGCTCTTTTACAGTTTGCAGTTTCGATTGCCTCAACAATCTTCTTCAGAACTGCTAAATTCCTAAATTTAGCAGTTAGGATATATAAAAGTTCTGAAGAAGATTTAGCAGTTAAGAGCTATAAAAGTTCTGAAGAAGAATGCTGAGGCAATCGAAACTGTAAACTGTAGAAGAGGGTGGTAAATAAAGCATTGTGTAACAGTCATAAAGTGCATGGATGATTTAGTATTGTACGGTAACTTTGAATTCTTATATAGGATCCAATGACTCATTCTTTACTTTTTTATTTATTGATGGAGTTGTATTAGATTACATATAGCTTGTTGGGAGTTTTCAGTAACTTTCACTTAAATTTCATCTACATTTGAGCCATCATTATTAATATTAATATAATCATTTGTGTAGCTCTTTCCAGTATTAGAAGTTATATATATATATATGTCTTTTTTAACCTTCTTATATACTTAACTACTATTTTTTATACAAAAACTTTACTCTTACAGTTTCGTCTTGTAGTCATCATCAGGATACAATATTCAAAAATATAATCATACAATTAATACATTTTATATACATATTTATATACATAATCAAAACATACATCTTAACCTCATCATTATAAATATACATAAGACAAGGATGACGAAGAAAATTGTATTACTTCCATAAGAAATGTTAGAAGTTGTCTTATGGAAAGTTTACAAAGTCTGATAAACATTTCTCAACTTCTAGTAATTCAAGATACAGCTTTACTACTGAGACAAATCAAAAACCTTTTTGGATGTTCAACCAAAAATCTACACTTGAAACATTATGATATTAAAAAGACATTTCTTATAATGTTTTTAAACAAATATCTTTTTCTAAATTGAATAATAAAGCCAACTGAATTTAATATTCCTCGACATTACTGGAATTTCATCATGAGATTCAAATTGATCCATGGGTCATTGCATGGGTCTATTTTATAAATGAAATATCATACCCAAAATATGGAAAAGCATATAATGTGAACCATATATTTAATAATTATCAAACCTATGCATATAGAGAAGAATTAACAAAGCCATCATTAATTTTTATTTTTGGTTGGAAACTGTAAATTCCTTCATAATATTTTAATGGTTAAGCTGTTAAAAAAAATCCATTTTCTAAATAGTACCATTTATATAAAGCTGTGTAATAATTGCAGCATATATTCCTAGATTTCAATGATGTTCAGTAGCCTATTTCAAAAAAAAAAAAATTAACATAAATGTATATGCAAATATATAGAATATTCAAATCACTTATGCAAATATATAAAATATTTAAATCACCCTATCAAATGTTAGGATATTTCACCATTATCCTCTGTGAATAAATATAATGTTTGAACTTCAAACATCTGGCTCAAAAGGATACACCCTTTGTTCATATATATTGTAACCTCTACAATCTTCACCTTTATCACCTTATACACACATAAATGTCCAGGCACCAATTCTATATCAGATAGAATAAAATTTATAAATTAGGTTGCATCTCTAATTATGGTTAAGACTCTTATTGTAGTATTAATTTACAGCTTAGCTTAGTTGGGAGTCATAGGGTCTCATGGTTATCTAGAATGCAAATGGGATGAGAGAAGCATTTTTAAACAAGAATTAGACAATATTTATTTAGTTATACTATTGGTACTTACTTAAGTTATCAAAAGAAAGCAATTTGTGGATTAAACCAAGAATCATGATATGTTCAATTCTCCCACCATCCAAGTACATGCTAGACCAATCATGCCACTCATCTAATATGTTTGGGGATCACTGTAACAATAATTAATCTAGAGACATTTGATTTAGATTGCATAGCCATACCAATGTTTATTTAAATGATGAAATAATCTCAGGGCTCTATTATATGAATAATAAGCTATTCCTATTATAAGATGATAATTAAGTAATGAGGAACTATTGTGAATCTGACAATTCTTATAATGAAATAAAGGATAGAAAATAATAGAGATCGGGTGCATTTTTATCACACATCATTATCTATTTTTGACAAGGTAAAATCTATATCTTGGCATTATACAATGTTTGGATCAATTAATTCAGTATTATTTAAATAAATGGCATATACTATTAAGCTGATAAGTAATACAGTTTTAAACAAGGTAAAATCTATATCTTGGCATTATACAATGATTGAATCAATTAATTCAGTACTATTTAAATAAACGGTATATACTATTAAACTAATAAGTATTATCATTAGATTATGTTGAACATATGTGTGTGTGTGGAAATAGTCAATCGAACGCATATGATAAAATAATTCAGAGGAAATCTTACTTCAATAAACATTTATTACAAGACACATTCTTTTACAAACACGTCGATGATGATTTAACATTAATTTCACATTAACTACAAACTTGACTAAATAACATTTAAATTACATAAATCCTATACACAATATTTGGGCGCTCTTCCTCTTATCTGTTATTTCAATAATATTTATAACTCTATTTATTAAATTATTAGCAATACAAAATAATAATATATTATCAATGCTTATATCATCTATTCTCATTCTGTGCTCTCAATGAACTAAGAAATCGGCATCAAATAACCAACTAATATCTTTGAAATTATTTCCGTATGCTTATAAATTTATATTTATTATATGAAATTAAGTAATAATTTTATTAAAATTAGCATTAAATAAAATAAAATTTTGCAATCCAATATTACATTCATACCGGGAGGGTGAATTGCTAGTAATAATAATAAATGAAATAATGATAATGTATGTGATATGATTTGACAAGCTACTTAGAACTTACAATTCCAGCGATGGTCTCCTTCCATATTTTTAAATTTATCATATCTCCGAACGTGTGCGCATTTATAAATTTACAATCACAACGCATTTATTGATTACATTTTTTATCGGTTTACTTGCGGAGTGAATAAACTTCACAATACGGACGGTATAATGAGCTAATCATTAAATTATTAATCTAACTTCAAGTATATTTCAGAAATCACTAAAACCTTTATCTGAAATAACTAACATATACTACATAACGATAAATACATGGAATGAAGAGAGAGCGAGCAAAATGCTAACAAATAAATATTCGCATACGGGCACGTGAGGGTTAACAAGACTTCAAACATCAATTTAATTCATCAACTTAGTAACTACCAACCTTTCTGAATAAAATGGTGCAGGACCAAGCCAATTAATCATAAATAAAAAGGACATCTACCACTTTAATTTAAGGAATATAATCATCACATCATATATTATCAAATAAGGAAATATACTACCACCCATGGCTCAATAGATAAATAAGTAAAATGAGCGTTATTCAATCCGAATAGCATGATCATCCTTTCAATCACCTCTCCACTCAACAGGCATCTAACGCATTTTATATAGGACAAATCCACAACAGACAAACTCTTAAATTTTCACAATCTTTAGCGCATAGCACCAGCCGTAACCGATAGGAAAGAAATAAGCATAAATTTAACTCTTATAAAATAGCTTCTGATAGAGAACACACACGTGAATATATATGATCATGTATGAAATATTTTCGAAATCACATCACGTGAATATATGATCATGTATGAAATATTTTCGAAATTACATCAGACAATAAAATGTTATATTAGCATTAATTAAATTATAAATGAATCTAATATCTATGAAAAATTATGAACATCGAATTTCAAATTAGCCTAAATACTATCAAGTAAGCCGGACCATTCGGCAATACTGACATAAATATTTTCATGTATCTATTTATTATTACCAACTAATGAATAATGATAAAGCATGCAAATTTGCACTAATAATATGATCACGGGAATATATAATATATTTACATAATACAACAAAAGAAAATATTACCACTTTGGTATAACTTATACCAAAATCTCCGAGACGTTCTATAGAAGATAGGTATATAAATACATAATAATAATAAACAAAATTAATACAAATTAAACATAAAAGAAAATCAATAAATAAATACATTTATATACTATCATATGCAATGGAAGAAATGCATATCAAACCTTCTGTCATTAAAATAAAAGTTCTTTTTTTTTAGTTCATACTTGATAGCTCATGATGATAAGATGAATAAACAAACATTAAAACATATAAACATTACTCCTGCAAGATAAACATAAATTTGGCAAAATAGCAATAACCTCCAATGTTTTTAGGCTTCCTAGTGGAAATTACAAGCAGCTTTTGCACATATTTGAATCAATTTATTTTTCATAAACTCTCCACAGGGCAGCAATATCATCCAAATAAATGTTTATGATCCACTCTACTTTCAAATCTGTTCTGTCTAAAATTTCCAACATTTAATAAATTTAACGATGATTAAGATCAAGGTTATTTGGTTATCCATGCTTATGCACATTCTGATAAATAATTATTAAATATCCTTAAGTCATGTATCACTCATTCATAAGTGTGAATGATAAGGTAATTTAGTATACGTAGCTATTCTAATAATGTAAAGAATTAGAATGAATAATTTCTCTGTTTCAGCCTTATTTTACACAATAAAATAGAAAACTTACTAAATGAAAGTCAATAAAATATTTCACTAAGCAGTTCAGCATAGTCTTTCCAATTGTTATCATTATTGTTAATTTACTTATCTCCAGTGTCACACGATTTATTATAAGTAAGTTATAGCAAAATTGCATTAGCAATTTTTTTTAATATAATATCCATACATTATGAATAAAAGCAAATTCAAATTATTAGTTGATAAAAGTTGGAACTGGTGTACCTTTAAATGTTTAGCCTCCCATATTGGACAATTCTATCCTGTATCCTTCACAATTACCCGTTGGCATTTATGCTTGAGTAGTATGAGAGAAGTTTCCTTGGTAAAAAAGGAATAGTAAATAATTTAATGAAAATATTAGGTTCACTTGTTTTATTATATTTCTTTTTCAGAAAAGCATTTCATCTTCTCTAAAACTTTTTCTGAACTCCTCTGTTTATTTAACCATGCCTCCTTTTTTATATGCAAGAATTTATTTGTAAAAAAAAAAATGTTAGGAATAGAATATTGAAAAAATATATATATTAAATTACAAATACTAACTAATAATAAATAAAATAAATAACCTTTACATTTTCAAATGAAAGATTTTTATGCAATAAATAGTTTTAAAAAATCATATTAACTGATAGTGTGTGTGTGCTTGTCTTTCCATTAATCCAGAGGTCTATTAGTGACTGAGCTATTAGCAATTTCTATGGCAAATAAATAATGTTATTGCAAGATGAATATTCTAAGTGATAATTAGAAATATGAATGAGCTGTGAAGTGTGAGATGATGTGAATGGACATGCACCCACATATACAAGTTAGATCTTGGAATGGCAAAAAACAATAAATCAGAAAATTAATGAATAAGCACTCATCAGCCTTACAGACAAACGATACTTATTCCCACTAGTTTAGCTTTCATACCAACAATTCCTGATACAATCCATTCCCCTCTCCCACTATTAGATATACATTAAAAAAATTTAATGATTGGTACAGTCCAACTAACATCCTAAGAACTTTTCAACCAAATTATACATTAAGTTATATCACAATTCATTTTTTTCTTATTAGATACCCCTGATCACTATTGGCACAATGTGAACTTCCCACATTCCTTCATGGTGCCAATCCAGAAGGTCACAATATATATATATATATCGTTGAAGCATATGATATCATATATATATATATATATATATATATATATATATATCATTGAAGCATATGACTCAAGAACATATCCTTTTAAGGTATTCTTTTGAATCTGCTGGTTGAAATTACAGATTTTATATTTTTTCATAGAGGGCATTGCTGAAATATCACATCATTTGGGAGGTTGATTTGAATATTTTCTATTTAATTTACAACTAGTGATATGCATTGGAATATTTTCATATATGTAAATTCATTGAAAGCAGTCAAGACTTCAACCAGATCAATATCAGCAACAATCTTAATCTGTTGTCAAGGCAACAATGTTTTTAACAATAAAGGTAGAATCTCATGGTCGGATATGTTTATGTAGACATTAAAGATTGCAACTTGGTCACAGGGAGTGAAATTATGGATACAAAAAAGTTGAAATAAACTTCATTAAATAGATCAATATAACCTGTTTTGAAAGCAGACTAACAAAGAGTCAATTATAATTTTCAAACTGCAATTAAGACTTTCAAACTGGATTCCAACACTAATTATTGAAATAATAAAACTAATAGTATTCAAGGCTAGATAAGTCAATAAATATAAATTCATTGACAGCCATCATCACTAAAACCAGACCAATATCAGCAACAATTCTCTTAACAATGGAATTCTACTTTCATTTATGGTCTGATATGTTTATATAGACACTAAATATTGCAACTGATCACACTTTTATTATTAAAAGGTTGCCTTGACAACAGATGGAGACTGTTGATTGTTGTTGATATTGGTCTGGTTTAAGTGTTGATTGTTTTCAATGAAATTACATTTATTGACCTATCTAGCCTTGAGCACTATTAGCCTTAATATTTATATATAACTAATAAAATTAATTCACAGTGCTTCTGAATTTAACCCCGTAGTCTTATAAGCCAAAAAAATGAAAAAGACAACAGATTGACCCTTTTCACTATGTATGGATATTTTGAGGAAGACTTCCAAACATCAGATGAGTGACAGGTTTAAATACCTAAATCTTCCAGAAATAATAGCTCAACATTCTTTTTAAAATTATTGTCATGCTTCAGTTGATTTTAAAGCTTGAATTCATTCACAATAAAATAATCATATGTGTATCAAACCCGTAAATGTATCTTATAAATTTCAATAGTGCTCTGTAACATTTATTGCAGTGGAATAATGTCAGATTTTGAAATGTAAGATCCTTGAATAAAATCCAATTGTGGCACTTCCAGAGCTTGGACTTTTTATGAACTCTCAAACAATGAACCCATTTGGTTACATATGTATCATTAGTAGCTTTGATTTTAGAAAGTGCAATTCAGAGTACAGTGAATTAATTTGATTGACTACATACCTCCTTACAGTATAGTTCTTATATCTCCTTTACATTTTTTGCATTTCTTCATATATTCATATATATTACTTTTCTATAATACCATATACACTCTAATGCAAATTTTTATATCTCCTTTATTTTTCTAATAGTTTCGATTGATGAAGACTGCAGGATAGTCGAAACTGTTAGAAAAATAAAGATGGATTCTATAAAAATTGCATTAGAGGGTATTTGAGGAGCTTATAGAAAAGTAATATATATGAACACTCATAGTTCTTCAAATTACATAATTCTATATCCTGAACAGTTTGGTTTAAAACAAGAGCAGTTATCTGCTCTAGGACCATCACTGGTAATGAATATTCAATGGTCATTAGTTGATGGTTTATTTAAATCAATATTAAAGACTCATTTATTGGTTTTACCTTTATCAATTTAGCAACTAACCTCAACTACATTTTCATGCTAGAAGCTAAAAATAGAAACCTGCTTGAAAAATTAAATACCTGATGTTGTAACAAGATAAAATGTTGGCATCAGGTTTGGACAGCATTTTATAACTGACATGAAAAGATGATGATGAAATAATCTTTATTATTAGCCTTAAATTTAATATTTCATTTGTAACAGATTAAAATGAGAGTATACTCTTCTTTTAATGCCCACAGACTTGGGATCGATTTGTAAGAGATTAGATATGACAAATCCATGATAGAGTGATTCTGTTTAATTGTGCCCAGGAAATTGTGATACCATTTTTAAAAGAATAAATATGTGCACATGCTATTATCTGTTGTAGCTTAAATATTGGTTGCTCTATGTAACAGAATAAAAATGAGTCCCTGAAGTTGGACTTCATTTGTAACTGAATAAAATATAAATCAAAGAAAAATAATACTAATTTTATAATTCTCTGTAAATAATAATATAATTCATAATAGAATGAATATAATAAACTAAGCTAAATGAATACCAATCAATAATTAATTATTTCATACATAAAATAATCCTTTATATACTCACATATCCGACTGTTAATTATAACAAAACAAAATAATGTTGATAATCTTTATTATAGCACCATGGATTTAGACAGCATTTAGAATCAACCAAAAACAACCCAAATTATCACTTCAGATACTCTAAATATATGAATTTTTTTACAATAAAGGTTTTTTCATACTTGCACTCCAATATGTAAATATGGGATTTGAACTCAGACTTTCACATGACCCTCATCTACCCATGCTATCTCATACTGCTGATACCCTTGACATCACTTCAGATACTCTAAATATATGAATTTTTCTACAATAAAGGTTTTTTCATACCTGCACTCCAATATGTAAACATGGGATTTGAACTCAGACTTTCACATGACCCTCATCTATCCATGCTATCTTATACTGCTGATACCCTTGACAACACACATGTCAAAAAATAAATAATCACCAATAATTGTATTTTATGCTAGACCAGCATTTATCAGTTGGTACAGATTATCATCTCCACACATTTACACAATCAATGCTCAGCTAATATTAAGATAGCCAATCTTTATACTTTAATGGACAGGCTTTAACCCACTCCATCCCTCAACTCTTTAGCCATCCATTTTATTGAAAATCTGATGAAGGAACACTCAAAGATTGCATGGTGTCATCCTTTTCATCCTACATATGTTGACCATAAGTCACTCTGTCCCCTCATGTACAGGACATAATCCCTTTACATACATATATAAGGAATGGATAGACCTTAAAGCACTATATAAATATAAATCTTGCTTAAAATAGATTAAGGTAAAGCAATTAAATCCAATATTATTATCCCAATACAATGATTTATTCTGAAGATATATTTCACTTATAATCAAATGAAAATAATAAATCATTCAATAATTAAATTTTAATATACATAACAGAATCAAGCATTGTTTATAATAATATAAACTTATACTAAAATTTAATAATATTCATTTCTAAATAAAATAATTCATGAATGTTTGAAATAACAGCTCTAGTATGTCCTATAAGTTTACAGTATTCATAATATACAAATAAATATACAACACATTAATTAATTTTAAATCCTAAAGAAATGAAATAATAAATTATACTAACTTGGCATTGCTGGACTCATATATTAATTTACTCTTACTAATTATGCTAATTATAATAAAATAAAATACTTAATAATGATTAATATATCCAATCATACCAGTATATAAAAAAACAATAGATTTCTATTGGATATTTACTTAAGTACAATTAACTAATCATATCAATTTATTTTAAATTTGCTGTAACTAAATTATTAAAACTGTATATTATAACAATCTAAACATAAATAAAATTATTAAGATTCATTATAAACAAGTAATATTAAAATTTAATACAATCACATGATCACCATCTCTATACTAGCACATAATTGTTTGACACAGGGTGGCACTACTGTATGGTGAGTTTTGCTTTTGTTAATACAATCCTTATCAACTAAATTTAAATATACTTAAAGCAAATCATTATGAATTATAACAGAACAAAACATACTACTACCAGCTTTATTATTAAATAAGATTAAGATCTTATTAGTCAACCATAAACTCAATACAATACTTATCCAATTAATAATAATTTAGATAAATCACACAAATATTTGAATATAATTACTGTAAGAAGTTTACATCTAATCAGATAATAACTATTGAATTCAGTACAAAAAAATTTAATCATACTTATTTACCAACCCTGGGATTTGATTTCTAGATTATAATGATGTAGTTATTTCAAATAAATTTTGATATAGTCAATTTATCTTGTCTCACTCATATGTTATTAATCAAAGAATTTGTATCACACACTTGGAGAATAATCAGACAAGTTTATCTGATTTAAGTTAAATTAAAATAAATGAATATCAATTATATATATTGTACCATTTATTTATATATGGTACAGATATATTGGCATTTGGTAAAATCTAAAAAAAGAAAGTAAATTTAGATTTTTTTGTGTGTATAATTTTTTTTTTTTTAAAAATGTACAATGAAAGTTGAATTGTTCTTTCATATTTTTTTTATGTAATTAAAAATAAAAGTAGAAATTGGAGAGCACAAAAGTCACACAGATTACTAATCCTGATAAAGTAAAAGAATTCAAAAAGTAAAAATATAAGCTAAAAGAAAAATATTTTAGCTAATGAAAAATGGCAGAATTATGCTGGAAAAAAATAAAGACTTTGTAATTGAAAAAGAATGTAAAAGATTATGAACCTAAATGCCATGATAATAACAGGCACAAAAGTCTGAAAACTGGGTCTCTAGTATAAAAGGCAGAGACCAGTTTGACTAATATCTTGTTTCATTTGTTTCCCTATAGTTAGTCCTGGATAACCAGAATATATCCAGGATTGCTCTACACTGAAATAATTCAGCATGTTGGAGTGAACCAGAGCTTCTGTGGACATCGTGCCTGAAGATATACACCAGAAAAGCCTTTGTGACTTACTAGGAAAATAGACCACAAGATCAACTAATAAACAATGGCCGAGCTCATTCTAATCCAAAAAACTACACATAGTGATCTACTACCTTCTCGCTAAAATTTATCAGTAATCTATGACTCTTTATTATTCCCGATTGTGACTAAATTGTCGACAAACCATTTTGAAAACAACTCGTAAAAATATACGTATAATAGGACCCCAATAAAGACTTTAATTTTTCTGTTCAAGAGACTTTTATTTGCCCAAGAATTTTTTTAATTGTTTAACTGTTGTTTTTTTTATTAATTGCTTCATGTTTGGATTAGTGTGTGTTCTCTCCAGTTTATTTAATTAACAATTTAATGTTAAATATTTTAATCTGTTAGAATAAAAATATTTCTAATATCAATTTTTATTTGTATGTTATTAATAATATTTATTAGTCTTTATTATTAAATTTATTATTAGTTTAGTAAGATTTAAAAACATAATTTACCTTTGCCAATATGTTATAAGTTACAGGAATAATAATATTTAAAAGATAATTCTAGTTTACCATAGAATTACTGACTCTTAAAAAAAAAATTTCTTTTTAATTTGCAAGATGTTATGTGA
Source organism: Epiperipatus broadwayi (assembly GCA_028023455.1). Taxonomy (NCBI): domain Eukaryota; kingdom Metazoa; phylum Onychophora; class Udeonychophora; order Euonychophora; family Peripatidae; genus Epiperipatus; species Epiperipatus broadwayi. Next base: position 511,932 of record JAQFVV010012484.1, read on the forward strand.
CAATTTCAGTGGGTTTTTGCAAAACCCTGGCACCTTTCAAATAAATTAAAAGGTGATTTTGTTGATGGTGTAATTCACAAAAATTACTAGGTAGAGTTGATCAGGAAATATAGTTATGTTTTTTTAGAAATAGAAATACAATTTTCTTCTTTTTGACATAACTTGATCAACTCATGCATTTATTGTGTATAGAGGTCTAGCAAGATGGAAAACATTATAATATATATATATATATATATATATATATATATATGATAAATAGATTGTAAACAATATAATATATATATATATATATATATATATTGTGCCCTTTTGTATGGGTCACCATTTAAGTTTTGTGCTAATCTAGTAGAAAATTTTAAATTTAAGAAGTATTTTAAAAGTGTGATGTTGACTTTGCTTGTGGTAATGTTACCATAAGTTTAATTAAAGCAATCTATGAGTGTTTGATATGTGAATTGTGTTGGTATTGAGAAGATATTTAAAATGATGATGATTATGATGTAATACTGCATTAATAAATTTAATAACAAATGTTTAAAGCTAAAGTATTTAAAAGACAAGTTAAAATTAGATAAAAATATTTATTTAATTTGAAATATATGTTAAAAGTGAATAAAAATATTTTAAATTATAAGTATTTAAATTGAGATTAATATTTGATTTTAATCATATCAAATAATTATTTTAAAATCTGATATAATATCTTATTTATTTTTAAAAAATAAATATTTATTTTAAAAAAGCAATTGTTAAGTTTATTTTTAGACAAGCGTTCTTGTGTTATAGAGAACAGATGTTATACACACACGCGTGGAAGTTGTCTAATAAAGTTGCATAATTATTTTAAAAAATCATGTTGTAAAATTTATAAATAATACGTGAGTTATCACGAGATAAAAAATAAAGATATTAATGTAAAATATTAAATTTGATTTTAAAAATATTGTCTTAAAAATATTACGTATAAAAAAGATTTAGTTTATTTTAAAATGATCTTATAAAAGTTAAGATTTAAATCAAGTGAGAAATAACATTTCAAAAGAATGTTTGATAGATTTGAATAAACGATAAAATTATTTTTAAAAAATGTAATAATATTAAATATTAAATAAGTCATTATTATTTATTTTTAATATTGTGTTGGTAAATATGTAAATAAGAAATTTTGATTGTTTAAACCTACCAATCAGATAAGGAGTTTCTGGCAGTATATAAGCTGGATTCAATTGTTGAGGGGGTCTCTCTACAATAAAACTTCTAAGTCGTTTGTGCTATTAAAAAAATAGCTGAGTAAATTTATAAACGCTCTTAAAATCAGTTGTAGAATCATAAGAGTGTTATTGAATAATTTATAATATTTTTAAAGTAATGAATATGCAGTAGAAACTTAATATTCCCTATCGTCTTCTCAATATCGAAACTCAATTTACGTACAAATAATCAATGGAAACATCACGTATCGGAGAAATTTATCAGAAACTTTATGCTGGAAAAGTAACAGACGCTAGATTAGAACATAAAACTACAAGATGGAGAAAAGTAGTATTTTGGACTATAAATAGTTTTCAAAAGTTAAATTACTATTGTCTATTACTAATAGATATTTTAAAAAAATATAAATATTTCTGTAAAAGAAAGTATTTTGACAAATTATAGAAGTAAAATATGTATCTTAAGGAAAGATATAAGATGCAGTAGTAATTTTAAATAAATACTTGCCTCGTTAAGTCTTTATGCTTAAAAGACTAGAGATTGATAATTTGAAAAGGCAAATATATTATAAGTATAAGTATTTTAAAAAATCGTAATATAATAAAATTATTTTATTTAAAGTTATCTAAACGCTGGACGTTATAGATGGAAAAATTAATTCTTACCGGAATATGGTATTTACAAATGCGCAAGTAATACATGGATATCCAAATCAAGTTAAATAAGCCAAGCCGAACCAAGTTAATTGAAAAATAATTAAATGACAATTTTATCAATTATAAACTAAGTTGAAATAATAACTTTCAAATAATAATTGATGAAGAATTGGATCCAAAGAACTTATAAACTATTTTAATTTTATTTGTTTTCTTATTGGAACTTATTTTTTTTTTAAAAAAAGAACGTTATCATTTTTATTATAAACTTTCAAGAAACACGTGATACAACGGAACAGGAAATAGTGTTTTATTGACTTTATACGGAGGATATTTGTTAGAACTTTATGGTAGGACAAAAATCAACGCTGGACTATGTAATATGATTTTTTTATTTTATTTATTTAACATAAAATTTAAATATTATTAAACTCTTAAAAAGTAGGTTAGGTACATTTATTAAATAGTAACTTAAAAATAATATAATAATTAATTACATAAACTTATTTTTATAATTAATATAACACGGAATATTCTAATGAATGTTTATGAGTGAAAATGTGAATGATTTTTATTTTATGAAGCTGCAAATTCCGAAGAATACTGGATAGCAGAATGGACAATATTATTATTATGGTAAAAAATATTGTATAATGATTTTTAATGAATTTAATATGTTTTTCTTTAGATCAACTGAATATTATGTTGTTGTAGAATGAATGGATAAATATATTATGAAAACACATACATTATATTAACAAACTTTATTAAAATATGCATAATTTTTAATTTATAATATAAACATGATACAACATTACGTAAAGGCTTAGAAATAATTATATGATTCTTTCGTAAATAATTTTGATATTTTTATTTATGCTTAGTATTAAAATGATGTTTATTATTTATCTAAGTAATTATTTTATTTTTGCAATTTAGAAAAGGATTTTAAAAGTCTATATTTTTGTGTATTTTGTTTATTGAATAAGTTAAGTTACGTTATGAGTAGAAGCCTATATTTAGATTGAAAAGTTTACTAAGTATAGACAATATAGTATGAGTAATTTGGATAATGAATATTTTATTTGAAGTTGATATTTGTTTTCCGGAAAATGTTTTAAATAAGTTTAGAATATGTTTTATAGATAGAAATTTATTAGAAAGGTTAGTAAAGCACATAGGGTAAAATAATGATTTTACACAGAAAGGAATCATAAAATTTATCTAATGTAATGTTTTATGAATTTAAAATTGATAAATGATTTAAATATTAATGTTTGAATAATACAGATATAGAATGCATATTTTATAAAACATATAACAGGAATTACATTAGGTGGAATATAATTATAGCCAATCATTTGTTTTACATTATAAAGAGATATTGATTTTATATACAGATATTAAGCAATGCTAGTAATAAAGTGAATACATGATAATACATTATAAATGATATTTAATTAATGTAGTTATTTAATAGGTAGAGCTACATTATGTACACATGCTACATAAATAGTCTTGACATATTGTTATTTGTAGTAATTAAAGTACAACTATTTATTTAAAAATCTAAGTTTAAGAAAAACACACTATAATCATATTAATATAGCATTTGAAGGAATGTGTAATTCCTTATTAAGTACATAAGTTAATAACAGTGTAAGCCTCTTATATTTGTATTCCTATTTTTATTTTATTTGTTGTCATAAGTTATAAACTGTAAATAGTGTAAATAAATTTTATTTGAAGTTATTGTAAATAAATTTGTTAATTTGTTTTTAAAAGTGTGTCGAGTTTCATTATTTTTCACCTCAGCATTTTGACATCAGATGATTTGAAATAAACATAATATTTGCACAAAATTGAATTTATTATTATTACTTAGAATTGAATACCATATTTGCTTAACATTATTTTATAAGAATTGATTGACATGAACATAAATATTACAATGGTCATAAGATGATTATAATACACATTATAAGAATACAATATTGTTTATTGCCACAGATTATTAAGTATAAGATTTTGATCTATTTTAAAATGAAGATACCATATGAAATAAAAGATATACATATGATTGTTTATTCATTTAGTGATTAATTATATAAGAAAAATAGATGAGATTAAATTACACTTTAAGATTATTATTTATTATTATTATTAAAATAAGTTAGGTGTATTTAAGTTTGATATAAAATCCCACATCATACTTATTTACATGAATTATTATTATTTTAAAACTTAGAAGAACCTGAGATTATTTAATTATATTTTAAGTTAAAGTTAGGAATTATTTTAGTATTATTAAAGATAATTTATTTCATTTAAAAGCCATAAGAATGCTATAGATGTAGTGGTAAAGTGATAGGGTAGTGATAGTATTCTTATGCCATTGAGACAGTATCTTGGGAGATATTGACTCAGTGTAAATCTGCTTATTACTTTGTAACTTTACTTCGCAGTCTCATAATTTTATAAATACTTATTTAATTAATATAATCTAGAACTATATTGATTTTGATGATTGATAATAAATTTAATTAAGATATGATAATATAAAAGTATATTAAAGATAGATATGCAAATTTTAATGAAGCATAATAATGTAACTGAGCTAGTTGTATTTTAAACTATTTTATATATCCAGAAGTAAGGGTACAATATATATATATATATATGTATAAATAATAGCAAGATTGAAAACATTATAATATATATATATATATATATATATATATATATATATGATAAATAGATTGTAAACAATCAATATGCACATATATGATTTAATTAAATGTATAATAAATCACCAATTAACATTAATTCCATATTTAAATATAAGATTGCCTATTAATCTCCAATTATTTAATACCAAATACAAAACATATAAGTCTATGTAACACAAAATATGTTGCAGGATGTTTGTACATTCCAAGATACAAGAAAGTTTTAATATATAAATTAATTTTATATATATTGTACCGGACACTCAATCTATTCTGATCACAGAGGGTGCCACCAGATCACTACATATCTGGAAAATTTATTTACTGTGATCAAAATGGATGATGATGATGGTTTGTGCCAACTAAACTCAGAGAGAAACAAGAGATCTTAAGATTGTTTAGATAATTGAGCAACAAAAGCACCAAGACAAACATCAGTCAAATTAAGTTTAAACAAATTTTTAACAATTTTATTAGAAGACATATAAGAAAAGTTTATAAGTTAACAAATAGGATTAGCTCAGGCGTGTACCAGAAAGACTAAATGCAATGTTCTGGCAGACTTACTGATTCTCTAATAAATGAATTATAAAGGGAGGCATTTAGCAGAGGATTCACCCAAACCTTGGTTTTCCCACTCAGATATGTAAATAATATGTTCTTGAAATAAATCAACGAAACCAGCACTGGTGAGCTTTCTGAGGCCCGAAAAATGTGTCAAACCACAAATGTCATATGTCAGTAGAAGCTGCACCTATTATTATGTTTAAAATAAAGGTGATTGATTTACCTCAAGAACAACTGAAAAAGAGAATTTAAAATGAAAGGAAAACAAACAATTAACACTGGTGAATCCCCCACCAAATGGTTGGCAAAAACTATTCTAAAAAATAATTAAAGGTCTCAATAGGAGACAAGCAAATAATTAGAAAAGCAGTTACATCCACCCAACATTTCAAAAAAAATAAACTTACAAAACAAATTCTGGGTACACACTCTGATAAATTTAAAACCACATGTAAATACAAAATAAATCTATCGGAGAGTGCACATGAGTACAAAAATATTAAAGCTTTAAATACTTTAGCAGTGAAAGTCTCTCTCAACTGTAATTTTAAAAAAAAATATTATCTTTCTGCTGGCGACTTATAAAATTACAAAGAAAACAAATAGCAACTCTAGTTTCCTGAAACAGAGATATGAAAACAATTAATTACAGTCTTGTAGGAAATCAATGAAACCAGCATGCATGATTGATCAGTAGCATTCTAACTACTGATGTTATAACACCACAGGACTGCTATGCATAATACTACATTTAAAGTAAATATGGTTGATTTCACATACAAGACAGCAAAAATACTTGATTACGATCTTACGTAATCTAGAAGAAATCTTTACTCTCAGAAAAGCAGAACAATAAAGTCGATAAAACACCAGCTAGAAGATTTATGGTTTACATAAAGCACAACCTAAGTGTCTAAAATCAGTTACAGAATAATAAAATAATTACAGGTAAGCATTTAAAATATACATGACTGTTAAAGCATTTATAACAGTTAGGCATAAAAAAAATACAAAAACTCACATGCCACTCTCTAATAAACAAAAATTGAAAGCAAACTTGGAATATTAAAACTAAGATTCCAAGACACTACAAAATACAAGAAAACACAGCAAATATTACATATGATGCTATATTGTTTAGGAATACAGATTTATAATTAGATTGAGCGGAGATTTAATTAAAAGAAATTTACCCTGGGAAAAATAAAAAAATATTTACCTTATGGTAATGTACTGTTCAAATAGAGTGTGCACTATTATTCTAGTTCTTTTTCAGGTTCTTTGATATTGCCAAGGTAGATGTAAAAAGGTTCCAGCTTCTTCTAGAGGTTTATGGCATTACTGGAGCTGATTTGGAAGTTAGGGATCCATCTTTTGTTAAATTAGCATGCCATTCTAGTGATGACAACACATACAGTATTTGTCATCTTGTTGCAAGCAAAAGGATTTAACAACTGCGAATTTTCTTGAAGAATTTAAATGTCTGAACTGCTGTCAAAACTCTGGATCACAACAGGCTGCAATCAAAGTGCTGTAAAAGAATACGAACTTTCACTTGAAAAACAGCTTGTCTAGTTAAGAATAATTAATAACTAACTCTCCAAATTTTCAGGGCTATTTATACCTCACTCCATTTCCCATGAAACACTTTCCTTGTTGTCAAATTCTATGCCTTAGGCAGAACAAATATTAATCTCCAGCTCAGTCTAATCTAAGAATTCTACCCAGGGATTATAAAAAAAACAACAACACAATTAAATCTCCGTATTTTAGAATGAATTTACAATGATTAAAATAAAAGCAACAGGAATGTAATTAGCTAGCCAGATTGTTTTTAATCAAATTGATTTTTAAAAAAATAAAAACAAGCGGTGGAAAACTATTTTAAAAACATTAAAACGATTTATTTTAAATATAAACGAGTAGATGGTTTTGATACACATACTCTTTTTAAATAATAATAACAAAAAAAAAATTTTTAAACATTTAATGAAAATTAAAAGTAAAAAAAAAAATTTTTAATAACACTATTGAATCAGATATTTTTGTAATAACACTATTGAATCGGATATTAATCCAGTTCAATATATATATAAAGATGGATCTAGTTTTTATTAGCAAAAATTTAAAAGAACAACATAAAGTGAATACTTATTACAATAAAATCCTTTTTTTGGAATTTTTAATATAAGTAATACACCTGAAGTGTAATTTAAAATCAATAAATAGAAGTGAATATATTAAATATTTAAAATAATAATTACTATATCAACAGATATAAGTTTAAACTTTAAAAAATGTAACTCTCTTATATTTTGTATGTAAATAGATTACTAATTAACTTAAAATTATATACTATTCATCAATACTCATCTTATATTTTTAAATGAATAGAAACATATTTATATAAATAATAATGACAAATGTAAACAAATGACCTGAAAAAGAGTCTTTAAATACTATATTTCCAAAATGGCATCACAATTCTGATATATATTTCAAACTACAAACAAATAGTATGTCTTTGTTTCAGAGAAGCTATAATATTTTCATGAGAACTCTTAAATTCAAAGTATATTTTGTCATTTCTGATGATTTATGTATGTACCCAATGTACCCAAATTATTCTTTCAAATAATAATTATTTGGTTTATATGACATTACACCCATAAGTACTAGTCTATATTCATGTTAATATGAAGATATATCATTTTTGAACAAATATTATTACAAAATATGTATGAACAGATTCTAGCTTTATCTAGGACAATATGATGGGAAATTAAACTAATTCATATCTTAGACAAATTTGATCAATCGATCTAATAAAATTATACTGGCAGGTACATATGACTCTTTTTCATCTTTTGACATTTGTATTATCTTTTTAAAATATAGGTAATGTCCATGTTAAAGAATAAATTATTCTGATGTTTCATAACATAATAAAGCAATTCTGATGTTTTTTTCTTTTATAATAAATTATCATCTTCCTGTAAAATTTTCTTGATGATGTTGGCCAGTCCATGGACAGACAATGCTGTTTCTTTTTTCTTCATTTCATTCAGTCAATTATATACCTTTAATGTAAATAAAAAAATCATATAAAGAAGTTTATATGTGCTTCTGTTTAAAGCAAAAACAAGGGAGAGTATGGGTACAAACTATTTAGTTCTATTTATAACATTTTTTCACTGATGTCAGTGTAACTATACTAATTCTCTACATTCACTAATTAAGCAATTTCCAGTAGCATTTCTCTAATAAAAATTTGTACTATTCAACAAATAAAAATAAATATTTTAAAATTATTACAACAGAAATTCACATTTTGCAATGCCAATAGTTTTCCATTCTAACAAAAAGTAAGCAATTTACACTACATTTTCAATTTATTACACTGGTAATATATTTTAATATATATTTTCTCAGTACAATATATCATACAAATAAAAAGGACAAATATATTTGAAATATTAAACATTTATTTGTATTGTTTATAATTTACTATTGTGAATGCAGTAACTAAAATGAAACATATAACAAAAGAATAGTAAATTCATCCAAGTGATATACTTTATTATTTACTTATTCATTTTCTTTTTTAAAATGAATAAAGTAAATTTACAATCTTACAATACAATTAATAATAAACAATTTTATATTATTATTATCATTGTCATAACAACACAGTTAATATGTCATAAGTTAATGTATTCACCATTCAAAAATCAAATAACAAAGTAAGATAAAAAAAATTATGACACATCTTACACATAATGAAATATATATCAAATTTCAGTAGGTACAATATCCAAGTTAGTCAGAATTAATACCAAAATATAAAATTACTGACACTGTTTAAGAAGTTTGGCTTAAGTTCAAATCCTTAGGGAGTTTTAAAATTTTAGACTTTTTGTTTGAATAGTAAAACAAAGTTAAAGCTAATTGCTAGATGTAGAACTGTATTACTTCTAGCTTTAAATCTCAAGTCAAGCATTGGTGGCTGAGTGGTTAGCATGGATGCCTTACAAGTAGTTATCCTGGGGTTTGTTTCCCAGATGACACTTTGACACATAAAAAAATCTCAAGCCTCACTGATAAAGACAAAAGTCAACCATTAGTCTATGTTCACTAAATATTAATTACTCAACTTGACTACAGATGGCATTACAATATAATGTGGATCGAGTTTTATCACATACATATATATATATGTGTGTGTGTGTGTAACCTTGTAATTAAATATTATTAAATTCAGTAACTAAAGAATACTTGCAGTTATTAAAATGAATTCAAAAGCCTAAGCAAGATTGTAATGGAAATGATAATGTTTCAACATCAGTTTTTTTTATAATCATCATAGGTTATGTATACTGTATATGGTTTTAATTTTGACTATAATAATGTGAAAATTGTTGCAAATTGAAAGACATGATAATAAAAGTAAAATAAAGGAAGCTACGTTAATATATAAATGTAAGCATGACTTAATAAATAGACAGTTGGCAAACGTTAAAATTAATGAATTGTCGCAAGGCTAGACTTTGAAAGCGTGCTTAAAGATACCTTAAAAATAGAATTAGAGTTAGTTGGCAAAGACTAAGAAGCTAGTCAAAAGCTCTCCTAGGTGGATAAAAGTTTTTAAAGTTGTACTTTACATATATTTATGTTACTGTATTTATTAATATTTAATTACATGATTGTGTATATATTTGAAGAAATACATATCATTAAATATATATATAAAATTAAGAGCATGCTAATAGCTCTAAACAAGCTTTTTTTTTATTTATAATAAATGCTACTACAAGAGAAGGCATTCAAATCATTTTTATCTTGGATTGTCCCCATCCCCAGACCGGTTTCGACCTATGGGTCTCTTCAGTGAGGAGCTGGGACATTAGATTTAAAAAACCAACTCAAACAAAGCATTTATCTAAAAGTTAATTGTTAGAAGAAGATCTGAAACTTTTAGACATCTACATGTCTTTAAAGTCAGCTCTCCAACTGAAAAAAATCATATGGGCCTGAACTTAATTCAGATACTCCATATATTAGTAGGCTTAGCCCTTTAATTTATCTAAAGCCACAACAGCAAAATAATAATAGTAATAATAATAATAATAATAATAATAATAATAATAATAATAATAATAATAATAATAATAATAGTAATATATATATATATATTTAGAAAAACATCAACATCAAAAGTATCACTATTAATTACAGATTTATATATCTCATACCTATTACTTTTTACCAAACTATATCCTTATCATAATGAAAAGTTTTATTAATACATAAAACAAATATTTTGATGAGCCCATGAAAAATTGTATGACATGAAATATATATCGATAAAATATAACTCTATTCATAGAACACAAAAGTTCAAAAATGAAAATTCACAATATTCCTAAAAACTGATTTACAATAACTTGTAAATAGCACTCATCTTTTAGTAACTTGCTAATAGGAAGTGTTAGCTTTTTCGGATATTAATGTCTGATTTATTGGTATTCATCAAACCAAAGATCAGATAAAAATGATCACTTTTTATCCCACAAAATAGATTGGCATTAATATGATAAGAGGGTGGATCTTATTTAAGTTCTTTTAAATAATACTTTAAGAATCTAGCTCGTCAAGTGTTGTTAGCCGAGAGGTCAGTGCAGCCCCTTGCAAGCAAGCAGTTGGTTGCAGACGGTTGTTGCAGGTTCGCCTCCTGGCTGATGCCATGCATATGAAAAAAAAAGAATCTAGCTTGGAAAATATCTTAATAATGTATTTAGGCTTGCTTGTTCCATGAATAGCTTTATATTCTTAATGTCACACATTTGAATAGACATAAAATTATATATATGTATCAATGCTTGATTTATTACTGTATAACAAACCAAGGGTCAGATAAAAGGGATTATCTTTTATTTGACACAGTGGAATGAAATAGAAATAACAAAATATTCTACTACATTGCTTAAATGTAAAGATTACAGGAATATTAATAATAATAAATTTGTTTTAGAATTCATAACAAGTTCAAGGGATGTATATAATATAACTGCAGCGATAATCCAAGGACTTTGAGCTCTAAAGTCTGGCAATCCACCATTGCACTAAAGCATATTAATTCAAGAAAAGAATACAACTTAAAACTACAATAAGATAAGGCATTGGAAGTCTTTAGAAAAAAAATTAGCTTTATAAGAGATGAAGAAGATAGCATGTAAGATTAAAATAAAACCAACAACACATTGTAACAGTCAAAACACGTGTATCTCATTAACATAGTGCAAAATTCAACCACCACACAGAACTGCAGCACCATCGAGTATCGAAGCCACCCGTGGTACCGAGTTCGGACATAGTTTATCGGTTCCACAATACAATCTACGGAATAACGCCTCTGATGCGACATAAGTAAACACTTCTTTAGGCACGGTGGTCAGGGAGATGCACGAGATTCATGGTATTGTTTCCGAGTTGGCCAACAATCAAACGAATATTAATTCACATATATAATCGAGGAAATATATATAATGGGCATCGAATAAATGAAAACTTAACTACAGACGTACAGTTAAAATTATTTATTTACGTATTTAATAAAAAAAACATTATTAATGTTATTAATCATATTTTATATTCAGAGTTTCAATAGCTAATTGGCAATTTTATTATATATAAAAATACATTTATTTATAAAGAGCATTCATTTATATGAAGGTGTAATCTAGCTACCTAAGGTTCTCGAGGGAGTATTTCTAATACGTGCTGTAGGGAATTTATACTTTGCACTGCAAGAGTCATCAGTAGCGGCGGACATCCATTTATTTAATAAAAATATTTATTTTACGACTAAGGGCAAACATTTATTTGAGAGTGGATGATGAAGATAATGCCGAGGCGGAGTGATATAGAGAATGATAAACTAAATAAAGGAACACGTGGTACACTTTAGAAGGACGATATAAAATGGCAGCACTGAAACTGCAATGCCATGAATAAGTTTATAAGGGCTTCGGGTTGGTCTCTGCCTCGACCCAAAGAGGTAAGGTGTCACATGAGCATAACCAGGGACAAGCGGTCCGTGTTGCAATTTGCCAGCTGGCTGCATGACGGTCGTCAAGCCCTACGGGAACATTATCATGTCCACTTGTGTAGAACGACTGGGGTTAATTCAACCCTATAGATTCCGGAGTATTCACGGCGTGGAATGAGCCATCATGGCTTCAAAACATAACACATGTATAAGATCTAAAAGATTATGGTAATATTTAACTAGATTCAAACTCGGCCCCCCATTATCAACGTTGACTGAAAGAAAATTGGTGACTCTCAAAGAAATGAAATTTCCGTAATTATTCATTAAAATTTAATAATAAAAAAAAATATCTAAAAAAAGGGGACTTATTACAGCGAGCATGCCAGATATTACGAAGTAGTAGACCCTGCATTACAATAACTGATTCTTTGAATGCGTGTCGATTTATATGAAATTTAAGTTATTTATAAAGCAAATATTAATGACAATTCGACACGCATTCAATGTTCAAGCGATTATGGATTTAGCTTTAAAACTAAGACAATTATGAGAAGGTAATATTTCAATGATAATTATAAATAAAGTGTAGATTTGAGAAATACACACCTAAAAAGGATAGAGGGAGGTAAGCTAGATTATGCGAGAAATTTACAGATTACATTAATTCTCAAATTTTAGTTTCACAAAATTACAATTTTAACATTTAGACGTTAGACAAATAGTAGGAGATGAGCTATAGCTTATTATTACTAGAGTACTCTATAATTTGGAATACACACACAGGTACCTGTTTTATAAGATGTTTTCGTCCATTTGTTTAATAGTAGATTGTTCGTGATTAGCAGTTTTCTTTCTTGTCTTTGGTATTTTATTGATTTTAACAGCAGCGGCTTTCTTGTTTATTTCAGGCAGCAGATCATTATGGTGTTTTTACGATGGGCAAGGTGAAGTTCGGCATACGGTGGGCCATTTTCCGATGGAGAATAATCTCGGTGCTTACTCGGTCATACCTTGGCAATATCAATTTATTTTAAGATATTTTAGACTCTCCACTCGAGAGCAAAGCTAAAATTCAAGTGAAAGTCTCCAGCAAGTCCAAGATGGCCTCCTTTTTTTATCTTGATCTTTTAATTTTTCTGTTGAGATATTTTTAGGTTTTATTTATCTTGCCCTCAGGATAATCAATGCTTTTGCTGGTTTTAATTAGAAAGAAATCTGCTGTGCTATTGTTTGTTTTGTTGTTTTTTTTTACATTCGTTAATTACATTCTTTTGGAATTTTTCTATAATTAATTTATTATCTGTCACTGACCGATGCTTTTAAATTTTCAAAGACAAAAGGGAATAAAATTATTTTAACTTTAATTAATTATTGCATCAGATTTTGTTAGAATTATTATTTAACAAAATTTAAACTAAGCAATAAATACGAACTTTATAAATTCAAAATAAATGATTAATATTACACAAAATTTATTTAACTAAAAGAAATCTAAATTATATTATTTTATCCGTATTTATTGCCTTTAATTTGAGATCGAAATGTGTGCATGTTTATGTTGAACTCTACATGTATTTATACATTTTTAATATTGTTACACACACAACTCGATACCAAAAAGTTTAAATTTGGGTGGGATAGACCGGTCAGTGAGAGATGACAGAAAAAGGTGAAACTTAAGATTCGAATACGAATCTTACTGTTTCAACATCACATGATCAACTACATTACATCTCCTTAGCTCCTGCATTCATTAGCCAATTTCCACTAAAATTATGCCATCTAGTGTTAGTTTTAGTAATTAACAGATGTCATATGGCAGTGCTTAATAAATTATAATCCATTACTGATCTATCCAATATCTCCAGCCAGACTTTCTAACTAATTAACAAATTTGCTAATGGATAGCAGTGTAAGCTAAGGTCATGTAATGCAGTTGGTCTATGATGTCTTGTTAATGTTGTACCAATTCTGATCAAAGAATAAAATTGCCTCGGATTACTTAAAAGAACTAAAATCATCATGTTAAATAGAAAATGTTTCTGACCTATATGACTCTGAATTAAATAGGCTTAGTTTGAAGAAATCAACAGGTTTTTCAATTTCAGCGAATATCTTGTTAGTATATCCAAAAATAAAAAATGGATTGCCATAGTAACCAATGAACACAATAAGGTTTGTGCATAAAATCCCTATAATATTACCTACTTATCCAATATCGCAAGACTAGTTTCTAGCCTGTGACTGCTCACAATCCAATACTCCTCAGTGATAAAATCCACAAGCTAGAAACTACTCTGAGGATATTGGATAAGTAGATACTAGATAAGAATTTTGTATGCAAATCTTCTTGCATTCAGTGATTACTATGGATTGCACTTGGTGGCACTACTGTATAAAGTGTTTTCTCTTATTCTTAAGCTCTTCTCTGATGAATGTCATAAGATAGAATCTTGTTTAGGGATATTAGATATAAGAGCACTGGAGAAAAAATTATTAAGTTATTATTTGGCATTTATTGATTATTAAAACTTACACTAGATGTCATAGTTGTAGTGAGAATAGAAAAGTTTGCTAAAGATTAAAATATAAAGACTAAAGAACCAGCATGGGATTCTTGGAGTGATATGTATAATAATTGCAAAATCTTTTGTAACTTTTTCCTTTCTTGTTTTTTTCTTCCCTTTTTTTCTGAAGTTATTATGATCATACTCTTTACCAACTACCCTGTGCAGTTTACCATAGTAGTGGCATTATAGGTTTAAAAGTTAAAGGTTTCTAGACTGAATTTCAATTTTTCACTTCCGATGCTCAAACGTCACATTACTTTCTAAATAACGAATCATTTGACTGTTCATTCATTTTTCTCAAAAGTTTATTAATGATGAATGATCCATAAATAACAAACTTGATCAATTTTTGTGTAAGCAAAACTTTTGATAGAGCAAATTTTATTATTGTTAGTCAAATCTTGAGATACCTCTAGTACCTTTATGAAAGCAGATTCTATTAATTTTGCATGTGATCTATTGCAAAATAAAAGGTAAAGCAGATCTTTATAAAGTAACTATGTAGTAGAAGGCATACTCACAAGGTTTGCCAATTTTTGGGTGGTGACAGTATAGGTGTTTTCCCAATTTTGTTTCACCCATTTACTGACCAATATAGGAAAGTTAACTGGGTTGGTTGTGAGCCAACTACCTAAAAAATAATTACAAGTGGAAGAATCTCAATTGCAGTTTAGAATTCAAATTATAGATATGGTATGGGTATGTGCTTTTTCATACCGCAAGATCCTTTGTCCATATTAAGTGACATGATAAATACTAGTAATGTAAAGCAATGGTTTGTAGCAGTCATAAGATTAAATGCTTTTAAAGTATTATAAAACATATTAATTGAGGAGTTTCCCATTCAGGAAGGGGGAAATAATACTCTAATGGTTTATGGATTTACAAAAAGTTCAGGGAATGGAAGTGAAAAATAGGGTTATGATCCATGATCTTTGAGCTCCAGTAGCCACCATTCTAATATCGCATTAATCCACTCACGACGATAGTTAAGAGATTACTTATTGTTAGCTAGCAATAAGTGACTCGAACAAATAGAATTATAGTTATTTAAAATTTATATACAAAATTAAAAGATTTTTTTCTCTTGCTTATATTTACAGTGATAATATCTCAATATAGTTTTTTTTTCTCATATGTCAGAGCATCAGCCGGGACAACTGCTTGTAAAGCAGCTGTCGCTGACCTCTCGACCACCAATGCGTTTTAGAACTGAAATTTAACCTTTCTCACATCTTTGCTCTTGTATTGTCTTTCCACAGTTTTTTTTAATCTCATTACTAGGTTAGCACAAAGCATCTGTCGCTATGGGTCTCTCATGTCATCAATTATCTATATATACTAATTTTGTGTTTGTTTTGATGCAACGTATTTCTATTCTTAGTTACACACAGAGCAATTGTATTTTCATTTCTTTCTTTGTTTTCTGACTGTTTATTGTTTGTCTTGTTATTTTTTTATTCCTATAATGGCTTTACGAGTGGCAACTAGTAAATGATTGAGTATTAATAATGGTTGTTTATATCTTTATAGTAATAATTGATAAGACTTTATTGAAACTCGCGATTGTAGGAAATAGCTTTACTCGAGTAAGAAATGTGAATGACAGTTATCGTCAGTTAATTGTAATTTATACATAAACAAATAATAATATTCTGTCAAGAATATTATAATAGTAACTCAGTTTGATTCTATCATACAATACTGTGTTTTCATTCGCCTACATATATATATATTTACAATATTTATTAAAAAAAACTTCTTTAAAACCTGTCTCATATATCATTATAATTAATGTCGCTGACAAAGATACGCGTAACATTATTCAATAATTATTATTTTTTGTTTAAAATTTCAAAAGATAACAATGAAGACAAAAACTACTCTTTATATGAAATTACTTCTGTTAAAATTCTATATGCTTTTCAAAAGAAAGAGCAATTTTAATTTATATGTCTATACAGATGCCATACATATGTACATTCATCGATTTATTTATGATTTTATATTAGTCACACATACATGTACATACATACATTTTAAAAGATTATCTGAATGTAAAAGTACCTCATAATAGAGTGATTAGTAGATATCTCTTAATCTGACAATCTGGAGTTCAAATTCGGACAGGGTAAACTTGGAATTTTTTTCCAAGGCATAAGGAGATTTAGAATTATTTTTTTTAGATAGATATTCTAAAACTATCCTCCTGCTAACCATAAATGGGTGTCTACCTTTTAATTAGCTTAAACAGTATTTGTTAAAGCCTGTAAGCCATGGACCCACGTGGATTGTGTGTCCTCACATAGAGACCTCATAGATTTGAAAAAATGTTAGCAATTTTTATAGTTGAGTGAAAATAAAGAATACATTGTTAGAAGGAATTAAAAAAATATTTCCATCACTTGTTTATATATAGGGTATATGAGTACAGACTTTCACACAACCCACCATTCTACAGTCTATCTAATAACACTGATACACTCAACCACATATATGTAAAATTGTCTTTTTTAAGCTAGTCTCCAGTAAAATAAACAAAAGTAATATAATTCTTATTACTATATAAATTTGAAAGTTCGTTTATTTATTTGTTATTTAATAACTCAATAAATATTACACCAATTTTGATTAATTTCGCATGATTTTATTTTTCCCTTTTGTTTGGTTTTAGTATCGGTGCAGCAAATACTTTTTAACCTTTGACCTTTACTCTCTAGTTCAGAGTTCGCAATGAAAATTTCTTTCATCCCATTATTTGCATTGACACCTCTTTAAGTATTTTAGTGGCATGATAAAAATTAAGCATATGGGAGATTTAACATAGAATTTAAAATGATAAAGTGCAACAAATATTTAAAGTTGCTCATCTAGGGTCTTCAAAATTGGAGCAATGAAGCAATACATAAATGTGGATACTTCTCTCAAATGAGATTACAATAGTGCAGCAAATAATTTTATAAGAAATTATAATAGGTGATATTAAAAAAAAGATTGGTATTACGATGTAAATTGCATTAATGTCAAAAGCTATGGTCACATACAATAGGTAAAAACAAAATGTGAAAGATAAAGTATATTAACATTTATTAGTCTTTCATTAGAGTGGAGATTATCCACTTAATGAACAATATTTCTGTAGTGTAGGGACTGGTTTCTATCAACTTTTGATACCTTGTAAAGGGGTCTAATCATAAACATATAACCAAAGGCATGTGAAAAAGTATGATCCCCAAATGCACATTTTGTGCTGATGTACCACTCATCAGTTGATCACATCTTTATGGTAGCACTCTTCCGCAAGATGTTAAAAGCATATGAAAAACACTCCCAAAGTGGTGTAGTGAAAATTACACTACTGAAATATTATTCATTAAAGAAAAGATAAAGATTTTAAACTTCAGAATGAAATGATGAATAAATAATGAAGAGATTATAATTTAGATAGAAAAATGTCTATATCAGCAATAAATGTAAAATTAAGATCTATAAACTTTTTATATATCGGAAATCATTATATTAAACTAATTTCTAGGAATTGACATTCATATGCGTATTATGCACTGATAAATCCGAACAATTTTAATACATACCGTACTTTTTAAAAAGTAGAAATATGTAAACATTATTTTAAAAAAAAAAAAAGTTTATATATATATATATTGATTTAATCAGAATTATATACATAATACGCGTATGATAACGTGTTTTATTATAGTGACTAATTTTTAGATTAATTAGCTAAACAACCAATAAACGTTCATTTCTCGCTGCTAATGAAAGTGCTGATAAAGCATTTGTATCTAAGTCAGAATTAATACACTACTTTATATTCTCCACAACAGTCATGGATTAGTGAATCTAAATTTAAACTTCGCATGACCAACATTAATGTAAAGACAGACGTTTAATTATTGATTTTATTTTCCATAACATGCATAACGATTTAATTATAAATATTGATTTAAAAGTCATTTTTCACATTTTTAGGTTTACTTTTGCTAAATAATAAATTTTCTAAAATGTAACATTAAATTATAAATTATATTTGTATTATTATATACAATAAACGTTACATATCAAGGCCTATGTGAATTACTGTAACGGTAGTATCAAACTTTGGAACGTAATGTCCTCGACTGCAGTTCTGGTTCTAGAGTTTCTCGAATTTCATACGAATTCCCGAGCAATATAGCGATTCTATTATTTTATTACCTACCAAAATTAATTATATACTAAAAATAAATGTGCGGAAGAATTCTATCAAGAATTATATTCTAATAAAGAACAAGAAAATAAAATAATCTATACAACCATCTTGTGAATTCCGAAAAATGAAGAACTCATTGTTGATATCTTAAAAAAAGATGGTAAAGAAATAAAAAAGTTGTTATATCTAAAAACCCCTTATCTTCTCCCAAACCCAGCATAAAAACCAATAACCCACTTTTTGTATAATCACTTTGTTTATATTTATTCTTCCACAACTTCATTATTTGTACCCTTTCTGCTTTCAGGCATTTACATTCAATTAACAGATGCCTAATATTTTCTATGCCTTCCTTACACAACTTGCAGACTAAATCACCCACATTTTTCCATTTATGTGTACAATCCCCTGTTGGTAAAGATCCCATTCGAGCCTTAAACAGTAAATTACTTTTTTTGCTATTATCATAAATTAACTCACACCCAATATTCTGTTTACTTCTATAAATATTTAAACTCTTTTTTACTCTCCATCCTAGCTCTCCATCTCTTGAACTCCCTATTATTTATTAATGTATCTATTCTTCTATCTCATTCCTTAATACTATAACACACAACAATTCTCCTAACACAATCATCCCACCTTTTGTATAAGTATACTGACATAAATTCTTTTATCTAAATCTTCTGCATATCGCACTACCAAAACTCTCCATACATTAGCACCACTTAGTGCAAGCTGGAGTGATCAATGGATGCAGAAAGATTTGTATATAAAATCCCTATCTAGTGCATACTCATCCAATATCCCAGACTTTTCTAGCTTGTGGCTTCCATCGGTGAGGAGCCTTGGATCTGAGAGCATTGCATTTAAATTTTAGTATCTAATGCAACCCTCCAGCAGCCAACTTTTACTTTTTTAACTAACTAAAACTCTAGTCCAAAATGAAACCACAATAATCTTTTCAAGCTAATCTTAGTATATTGTATAGTTATACAGATCTAGATGCAGTGCTCCCACATCCAAGGCTTCTCACTAATGAAAACCACAAGCTAGAAAGTAGTCTGGGGATATTAGATGAGTAGGCACTAGATAGGGATTTTATACATAAAGCTTCCTGCATCCATTCATTACTCTGGCTTGCACTGAGTGGTGCTACTGTATAGAGAGTTTTGCCTCTTTGGAAAACAGCTTGTGTAAGCATAACGGGTGGTGATCATGTGAAGTTGTATGTAAAAATCAAATTAGCAAAATTGATCATACTTAAGTCACATCCCAGTATTATAAGATGTTATTGGAAAAAACAATGCTTATGAACTATCATCATGCTTTGGATATATAGAACATGAAAAGGTATTTGATTTTACAAGCACTTTCACAATGATCAAAGCTTTAGATCACCAAGATATTGGCATAAAACCAATCAAATCTTTGAAATTTGCCACATACTATTCTAAACCTTATTGAAAATCTGGAAATATGGCTCAATGATAAAATTTTCCAGCCCAATTTCTTCCATTGTACACAGAGGGAAATCTCTCCAAAGTGTAATGCCACTCAGTGCAAGCCAGAGTAATCACTGGATGCAGGAATATTTTTGCACAAAATTCCTAACTCCAATATCCCCAGACTAGCATATGGCTTGTCACTTTTATCAGTGAGAAGCTTTGGATATGAGAGCACTACATCTAGATCTTAGGATCTAATGCAAACCTCCCCTAGATAGGGATTTTATGCAAAAATCTTCCAGCATCCATTGATTACTTTGGCTTACAATAAGTGGTGCTACAGTATGGAGAGTTTTGTCTCTGTATAAACAGCTTGTGTAAGCATTAAGAATGATGATGATGATGTGGGGTTTAGTGATTCTTTCATTTTATGGAATTCATGAGAAACTTAGTTTGTTAGATAATTTGAATTCCAAAAACAAAATTGGGATTAATAAAAATATATAAAGAGAAATGTCTCACTATTATTTCTATGAAAAGGTTTTTATTAAGTGTGGGACTATCATGATATTAGCTTTTATCAAAGTTATCATAATATTATTAAATCCAGTAAATAATAGAATGAATCCGTATATTCTTGGAGCTGTAATATTTATTATCTTTGTCAACATTGATGGTAATTTAGAATAAAATTAATATATCAAGCAGATAGAATATGGCACTTAATATTTATTAACCACTTCATTGAAAAATAATTTTACTGGCCAAGTGAGGTAAAACTCTAAACTTTTAATTGGTCAATAAACAAACTCAGCCGTAAAAATATATTCATCTTTTAATATTATATTCACTTTAGTTTTGTTTGTAAAAAGTATATTAATAATTTGTCAGGTTATGAAAGTGAACAAAATTTTTTTCAAAAATAAATTTTTATTTATAATTATAAAAATATTCGATAGCGGCAAATCTGAAATGAATCTAAAATGAACATTAGTAACCAACTAAAAACTGTTGCTGACGTTAGTGATTTCTTTCTCAATTTTACGTTGCGGAAAAGTAAATAATTTTTACTAAAAACTTAAATATTTTTCTAAAATAATTTTATTTTTAGCATATTTTATCAAAATAATTTATAATATGTCAAAAAATACTTTTAAAATGGTCTAAAACATTTGTTTATTACTTTCAAAATGAAACAAAAGAAATCCTAGCGGTAAAAATTATTGACAAGCATTTTTTTGTCCTCTATGATTAATAGCCAATCAGTGACAAGAACAGGCTGCCTTCTTCCATTGTTAAACTAAAATTTGAATAGGATTGATTTTTTACTTGTAAAATAATTCAAGAGAGGGCAGCATCTTATGAAACTTTTTCTAAGCTTCAAAAATACAGTAAAATCTTTACCGTAACTCAAAAATTGACCGATTTCAAGCGACTTGAAACCGGGACCGTTCTGGCCCATTCTGGAGTGGGAATTTCTGGGAAAATGTTAAACTAAAAATCACATATACAAGGCTTGGAAGTTTAATTTAATGTTTACATATTAAGTTTTATTTAATTCTTATAATCAAGATGTTAATAGAAAGATTCTGTCTCCAACCTTGTATAATTGATTATTAGTTTAATAATGATTGAGTCCATATATCTCCTAGCTGATACATTAATTTCACTTTGGATTATCATCAATATTCATAAAAATAGGCTTATAAATAGCAGAGCTCCAAGTATAGGTTGATTCATTCTATTCTTAATCCATTGTTTAATATTTAGAGTGCTTTTACTTCACAGTGTGAAGGAAGTTGATTTCTCCCTTTGTTTTCATATACATTGAACCATGTTTAATGTTTGCATACTAAATTTTATATATATATATATTGTAGATGTACATATTGTAACGAGCACAGACGTTCGTTACATTGTTTTTTTAATTTATTAAACATGAAAGTAAATTAAAAAGTTCGCATTTAAAAATTTTCTTTAAGAATTAAAAATTGAAATTAAATATCATCTTAAACTCGTATATGTTAAATCGCACAGATAATGAAAAATTATTAAAATAAAACTTTATTAAAGAAAAAGTATTTTAAAACTAAATTTTAAAAAGATTTGGAGATAAAATTATATCTTTAAATTTATCTTTAAATATATTTTTGATTTGGAAAACAGGTTAATTAATCAGAAATGGAAATGATTGTTAATTAGTTAAATGTAAACCAGCCTTGGGCATTTAAATGTAAAAATATCGGTCAGATAGGAAAACAATAGAAACTGTTAGCAAATAAGAAGAAATCCCTATGGAATCGGACCGCAGCGAAAGGACCATCGCATCGGTGACGTAATGTAAATTCAATCCTTCACATTAATATAAAAAGGACAAGTTTGGAAATTATTAGTTAGTTATTGATTTATTACGATGTGAGAGATATGTGTTAGTGCGGAAGTGAAGAAGGGATTGAAAAAAGACGCACGATTCAATCCCTTCAGCTTTGCTAAGAAAGAAAAGAAATGAACTATCATTTTTCTACATTGAGGACCAGTTAAAGCAAAAAACCTCCAGATGGATAAATAAATCGGCCAACAGAATACCAATCTTAGGACGGCGTGGGAATTCACGTTCATGGCAAGCAACGGATAAAGATGAACTGTGTTAAACCGTAAGAACTTTATAAATAATGAACATTAAATTAAAATTTTCTATATTTAAATGATTGCAATATGATCCTATCTGACCAAACTAAATTCTTTATTAATAGTGTTATTTGATGTATTTTTTTTTCTTATTTATGTAAAATCATTTCCATTTATTTATTTTTTATTCTTTAAGTTTTTATCATGATTTTTTTTGTTTTTCGTTAAATTAATTATATAAATGTTAAACTTAAGTCGGGCGTGAATGGCTGTATAGATTTGTAAAGTTATATTAGGGGAGGGTAATCTTAGGTTATTTGTGTCGTTGTTAGATTGGGTCAATGGATTGGATATATTGATGTAGTTAGTAGATGTAGTCGGAGATTCGCTACTGGCAGAATCGCTTCATACGCCGCACTCTCCCATTTTGCCTAGGGAAGGAATTATAAGACGCAGAGCGCAGTTCCTTTCTATGGAGTTTTTTTTTATTGTTCTTCTCGTTGGATAGAAGTAATATTCCTATCTAATGAAAGTCAATATCTTCTCTTAATCTTTTTGGTGCTGCCGTATTCCGTATTACATTGAATACATCGCCAGTTTGACTGCGAATTTTAGCCTAAGGTTAAATAGGGATAGAATATTTTATTTTCAAATGCAAATCTATGTGATCTATTCATACTTGACCATAAATAAAAATGCATTAAATTTAAGTTGTTTATAGACGCTTGCATGGATTGGTTATCGGTTAAGTATGTTTTGGGTTTTCGTATTTGATCAAAATATATAGACATTCGATAAATAATGATACCTTACGGTGAGTATCTAAAATGTATTTATTCGGATGTCTTTTAAGTTATTGGTAACAATGCAAGTATCTTATGGTGAATACTATTGGGTTACATATAAATTTCCCTCCGCAATTGTCAGTAATCAATAATTTTGTATTTTGATCGTTTATGTTTCTTTTGAAATGTTTTTGACCGTGAAATCTATGTAACCGATCTTTATTCAACATTATAAACAAGCTTTCATAAATTTATATGTGCAAACTTAATTAAAATATAAAATTATAATATAATAGTAATTAAATGTAAATTAAAGTAAAGTTAAAAATAATGTTAAATGTTAAAATGTAAACTGATACTAAAACGATTTTAAATCTTATATATATATATGTGCATAAATAAATTTTTGTATGTTAATTACTGGCAGTGGCTTATTTTATTCTTTTTTTATATATACTCTTAGATTATCTTATTAAATCTCTGCTATTCCACTGAGCTAGTGACATGGGCTAACGACCGGAATCAAAATTTAAAAAAAAAAATTTTTTTTTTTTTTGACTGACGTATCTGAATACTTTATAAATTTTTCTAGGTTCAAATGCCTAGATGGCGCCCTGTAGTGCAGTTTATGTGAAGTCTCCTTCTCCGGATCGTTACAATATATATACAAATATATATATGCTGGCTTCACCATTCACTGTGGACTAACTAAGACCCTAAGTCCAACCACAATGGAAAGTATGTTTCTTTCTTAAAACAAATTATCATCTGCACAAATAGTTACATAAATTAAAGAAGGAAATTGTTTAAAGAAAAAAAGATTTAATGAAATAAAATATAGAAAGTTAAAATTTTATTTGTAACTATTTTTAAAATATATGTTGGTAGAATTAGATAAGATAAATTTTCTTAATTAAATAGAATCCATTAAGAAAAGGAATTTAATTAATAAAACATTTTTCTAAATTAGATAAAATAATAGATAACAGGGAAAATTAAATCAATGGGCATGATTCACTACTAATGAGTAGATTAAAAACAATGGAAAAAAGGGGTATAAATAAAGAATTTTTCTTTTGTTCTCGGTCTTATGGTTGCGGGAACCTTTGCTGAAGGTTAGATATTAAGAATTTTTGCTGGAAGAAGTTTGCTGAAAAATTTGACAACATTGTGAACTCTTGCTTGCTGTACTTACTTCAAGCCATAGTCTATTCTTTCAGCATATAGATAAAAATCCAGAAATGTGTTGCTCTGTGAAAATGCGGGGGTAATCTTTTTGCCTTTGCTCTTCTGATCCATTCCTGAGACCGGAGTTGTAACCATGTGAGCCAGCCAGAGAACTAAAGTGTCTGCCCTGTATGCCTACCCTGTATCCATGAATATCTGCCTTCAAAACATGAAACCAATTTGAAGAACCGAGAAGACCTGCTAGAAACATCAAATGAACCCATCTTGACCCACCCCTCTAGTTGCCGGTAACTATCACATAAATTCAAAAACCTCTTCATAATTTGCAAATTAAATCTAGATTTATGTTGTTTTATATATATTTTGGAAAATATATACGTATGTCATGCCCATAATGTTCTATATTCATTTTTATTAATATTTTAATTGGTGTGAGTTTGATTCGTATAATTAAATATTTCATTTAATGTATATATTTGAAATCTATAGATTTTGTGTCTTGTAAGAATTATATTTCATCAATCACTTCTTGTCTCTTTCTAAAAATAATATAATGGGTGGTGATTTATTTTGTATAATCGCGGCAGTAATTTTTATTAATCAAATTATCAATGTGTCATTAAATCCTCCATCATTATACACCCTTAATTTTAAGTATTTATTTTATTTATGTATTTTATTTTGAAAAGAGAGAAAGCAAATCACAGAAAGTGCAAATCCCCCCCCCTTTTTTTTTTACAAATCACTTTTAATTATTAAAGATTCTGTATAGTTTTTTTTTAAAAAAAAAGAAAAGGAAAATCCCTACCAATGTTACTTTTATTATACTTTTTTTTATTGTTTTAGTCAATGAAAAAGTTACGAATGTATAATCCTATTTTTGAAGAACGCAAAATAAAAATAAGCATTCATACTTATTCTATTTGTTAAAAGGAAAAAGAGAGTGTACATTCGACTATATATATATTAAAAGTTTTTTTGAATTACATATGGACTTCATGGGTAGATGGATTAAACTATAGCTAATCATTAAAATATCCACCCTTGTTTTTTTTCATATATATAAGTGATCTCAAGTTTATGAAGGGAGAGTAAGAATTATTATGGTATAATGGATTTTCTGTTTGGTTAACTTTCATAATGTTTTATATATATATTTTGCAAAGGGTTCCTTTTGTTTTAAAAGAAAATTTAAAGGTCGTTTGATCGTATTTGTATTATATTGCTTTCTGGGTTGATCTGTGAGCGTCTCAGCATGTGTTCAGTGCATTCTTTCACCAAGTCTATATAGGCTAATATACTCGCTTCGGGATTACCATAAAGATTAATGAAAATGGGATCTCATCTCTTTCAGAATATTTATATGTATAAGAATACATAACTAGACATAAGCAATAAAACTCCTGCCTGAATTTGGATCACACAGTCAGCGAATGAATTCCCCTTTTTCTAACTCAGTTTAGAGACTGAGAGCTATCCAGACCTCATATTAGCCTCTTGGTTTTGCCATCATGTCTCAAGACCCATCCTAGCTCCAATATTCGTTCGCTCTTAGGATGTAATATTGTATATTTATATTTATTTTAAAACCAGAACCTTTAAAATATTATTGAAATGTTTCTAACAAAAGCTGAAAATAGCTGTTCGGGTCACTATTTAATTTTTAGAAGAGGGCTGTACTTTAAATGCATCCAAAATACGTTTTAGTTAGTTTAACCACTTATTTCTTACTTGTGCTCCTACCATAGAGTCAAATGAAATTATGTGCTCTCTTTAAATTGTGTAACTTGACAATATTTCCACAAGTATAATATAAATTTTGTTTTTTTTTTGTTCTCATAACCGAAAGGTGATTTTCCTATATATCTGTATATGGTTGCAGTGAAAATAGCCTGCAACACCATAAATAGAGCTTTGTATAATTCTGCTAATGTAAATAATAAAAAAAAAATTATCTTTCATTCACTACAATTAAAACCACATAGTATTGTTTTCTTTTTGTGATATATGTATGTACACCTGATCATTATATCTGTTAAAATTCCTTTTTGTGGTGTCTTCTCTCTCTGACCACCAGGCATACATTAAGAATAAATTCTAGTGAGGTTTAGGGAGTAAGTCACTTAATAACAATTTGGAGGAGTAGGTGAAGTTCGAACCCCCTCTACCTGCATCTCTAGGTTGAGTTAAAGCAGCTCTACTTTTCTTACCATTACAATATATATATATATTGTAATGATATATAAATATGCCGTTACATTAATTTAAAATAAAAATTTTAAATTCGCAAATAAAAGCTAAAAAAATTAAAGAGTTGTTAAACGTGTATACGTATAATATTCGCACAGATGCAAAACTTTAAAAATTATTTTCTTTTTAAAAATATATATATTTGAATGTACTTTTTTAGAAAAAAGTACAAGATCTAAAAAGATAAAATATTTTTGTAAATGGAAATGATTGTTTTATAAATTAATTGAAAAGCAAACTAGCCCTTGGGGCTCTTATATAATTAAAAAGTTAGAGGAAAGATATAGATAAGAGAATGAAAAGAATTAGCTTGTCCAATATAGAAGCAGCAATAAAGGCCCGGACCATAACGAAAAAATGAAACAGTGACATCTATTGTTTGTTGAATCCAGAGGATCATTATAAAAGGAAAACAATTCAAATTAAAACAGTTTCCTGACAATTCCAACTTGATTTTGTGAGAAGAGTGATAAGTCACACTTGTCGCTTTCTCTCACTTATTTCAAATAAAATGACTGTAATACCAAGATTGAACCAGCTAAGGCAGCCTCCGGATTGAGAACTATGGTATAAACAACAGACCGGTCTTCCATGAAAGTCTTGTGGGAATTGACACCAAGAACCATGACTCTTCTACAGTAAGCTATTGAACTGAACAATTTTAAAATTTAAAAAATAATTAAGAACTTTCATTCAAACTTTTAAGATTCAACTAACCTAAATTTAAAAATGAACTCTTATCTGACTTTCAAATTTTCAAATGGACAATTAATGTTTAAATTATGTATAGAGAGTTTGCTAAAAAAAAATCATATCCATTTTTATTTTTATTAATATTGTATAAAATATTAAATGCTTTAAATTTAAGTTGGGCATAGACACTTGCATAGATTCGTTCACATTTAATTACGTTTTGTTTTCATGTATTATTAAAATATATAGACATTCGGTAAATAATGATATCTTATGTTGAATATCTAAAATGTATTTATTCGGATGTCTTTTTAGTTATTGGTGTCAATGCGGCATCTTATGATGAATGCCATTGGATTTCTAGTGAATTCCCTCTGCAATTACATCAATGATTTTATATTTTGATCATTTATGTTTATGTTGAAATGTTTTTGAGCGTGTAATCTATGTAACCGATCTATACTCAACATTAAACAACAAACTTTTATAATTCCATCTGTGTGAATTTATATAAATGATAAATTTAAGTCGGGCATGAATGGCTATATAGATTTGTAAAGTTATATTAATTAATTAGCGGAGGGTAATCTTAGGTTATTTGTTTCATAGTTAAATTGGGTCAATGGATGGGATATATTTGTATAATTAGTAGATTAGTATGAGGTTTGCTATATGCAGAATCGCTGTATATGCTGCACATTCCCTTTTGCCTATGGATGGGATTGTAAGTCAGGAAAAAGGCCCGCAGTCCCTTCCTATGGAGTTTTTATTTTATTGTTCTTCTTGCCATACAGATGTAACATTCCTGTATTGGACAAGAGTCAATGTCTTTTCTAACTATACTGTTCAGATGTACATTCCTGACAGTATAGTATATTAGTGCTGTTGTATTTTCATGCTACATTGAAAACATCAATGTATCAGATGGATTGACGTCGGTTTGACTGCAAACTTTTGGCCTAAGGTTAAATAAGGGATAGAATATTTTCTTTTCAAATGCAAATCTATGTAATTTATTCATACTCGACAATCTTAAAATAAATATAAATTTCATCTGTGTGGATGATTTAAAATCTTAAAATAATAATTTAAATTAAAAGTTAATATTAAAATCATAAATAATAAATGTTATTCCTCAAATTCTAAAATGATTATATATGTGCGTAAATAAATGTTGTTTGTGTATTAATTACTGGCAGTGGCTTATTTTATTCTTTGTTTAATATTAAAAATAGTCTTAGATAAGGATTTATAAATATAAATCTCTGCTACTCTGCTGAGCTAGTGACAATGGGCTAATGGTCAGAATCAACCAATATAAAAATAAATAAAAAATTTTCTTACGTATCTGCCTACTTTATAAATTTTCTAGGTTCAATGGGCCTAGATGGCGCCCTTGTAGTGCAGATACATTAAGACTCCCTTCCTCCCTGATCATTATAATATATATATATATTGCAACCCTTAGTTTCTTTCGTAAAGAAACTAATGATTGGGAAATGATAGTAGGATTAGTTTCTTAACTATTTCCTAGTAATTTTTTTTTTAAATTCAAGAAAAGTCAAAAGCTTTATTTAGAGAGACCTTGTGGCTTAAATTTAACATATAGAGAAAGATCTGTTTGTATTTTATTTAAAATTGTAGTGTAGCATTATGTAGAGGGAAGGGGGATTGACTATTGCATGCACTATAATATCTTTAAAATGTTAATTTATATGTCTAAAAGAAAGATCTTTGTGAATTGTAATATTTATGAATAAAATGTTAGTGCAAATTGAAATTGAACTTGTTATAGATAGCTTTTGTTTGACAGTTCTTTGCATGAGAATAGGTTTAAAATTTTAGGAAATTATAAAAGATATTTTGTACTAATATGAATATGAACAAGCAGTTCACTATTTAGTATTGCAAGTATGTGCATGCATATGAGCATGTATGATGCTTATATAGATTTTTTTTTCGTGGAAATTTACACATTGTACTCTAGACTATTTGATAGTATAATGTAAAATGAATTTATTTTGTATGGGTTTTACAGGAATTGTTTATTGTTTTCACTTCTAAATTTTATTTAAGTTTTAAAGAAGAAATTTATTTGTATAAAGTCAGTTTATAAAATAACTGCAGTTATGTGTATGTATTTCTTTTAATATTTCTTGTAGATCAAAGCAGGGGAAATGTGTTAAGAAAGACAAAAGAAATGTAATCAGAGCAGGAAACAATAAACCAAAACCAACATTTAAGAAATGGTGTCAAAGATTACCTTGAGAGAGAAAATCGGTAGATTAGATGGATCAAAGCAAAAAACTTACAGGTGGCCTTTTTTTTCTATAAAAGCTAGTGCAAATGAAGTAAAAAGGAAGAAATAAAACAAAGGGAGGATTTCTCTTGCTAATTCGATATCTGACCATCTTCTCTGATCGTTTTCTCTCAGACAGCAGTTTGACTCAACTTATTAAAAATGTGTATATATTACTGAAAGATGAAGTGCTAAATCAATTATAAATGGTGTACAATTTTCACTCTTCAAAATCAATTATGGCAAAATTAGTTTGCAACAAAATTTCTGGACTCAATACCTCAATCTTCGTATCTGGCTTTTAAAAGTTCATTTAAAAAAAGACACCCCAGGAACAATATTTTATCTGTGGATTAATTAATTAAAACCTCCAAGAAATGATTGAACTTTGATATAAAGTTAGTCAAATACTCATCATTCTTAGTAGTATTTTTTTATTGTGACTCCAATAAGAAGATACATGGAAAAAGAGCATCTAGAACACTATTTTGTTTGAATTTTTTCTTTCCTAAAAGAAACTAAGAAAAAAATGAAGCTTAAAGAAAATAAAGTTATGGACTAAAATGTGAAACCAAGCATGTGGATTTGAAGCCGGGAACAAAAGTATTTAAAAACCAAAAGTAATCTGCAGGACTAATTTTCAACAGTTTTAATTATCGTGATTAAATATGAAAATATCAAGCATCAATGTGGCTACATCCTGAATGAAAAAAATTTTATGTGCATACATAATCATTAACATAAAATAGATATAATGTGTTTTCCAAGGCAGTGAACTGAAAAATGGTAATTGGTGTTTACAGACAATACATATGAGTTTTCTGTCAAATTGGCCTTGACCATACAAAATATTCAGATTTAGCTTCAAGGAAACTCAAACCAACAAGACAATGCGTAATGTTTTATTGTTTATTTATTTTGCTTTTATTTATATATTCATTAGTATGTTTAATAGATATTTAACTGTCATAGAAATTTAAAAAAAGAAATGATTTTGACCTATAAGAAACTATTGAAGTTTTAAAAAAAGATGTTAAAGAGGGAAAAAAGAGAGGAAAGATTTTTTTGTCAAAATTATATGCCTATTATTAGATGTGTGAAAAGTATTTGAAAAGTTTTTGCTATGCTTTAATATGTAGATGATCATAAATCTTGGATGGGTGTTGCTGGGTGCTTGACTTTTGCAATTAATATAGTTCATGGGTTTGGTTTGTGTTCAGTCAAAACTTTGTCATTTGCATCAAGACTATAATGACCATGTGTGTGTATGTGTGAAGCTGTAAATGATTGTTATTGCTGAGGTAGTTATCTTACCACCTCAAAGGGATAAATAGAAAATAGCTATCTTATCATTTAACAACTATGTATACAAGTATTAGGAGATCGAGGACTTGATCCCAGCTCCATTTGGATTTATTATTTAAGTAGGGAATTATTGATACAGTTGTGGTAAAATGTTTTGCATGCCTATGTAAAGTATATGTGTAGAGACTAGTTCCTCACATAATGCGTAGCCTCAAGAAGGCAGTTCTCTGGCAATGCTAACAATTGAAGTTATGAGTTGTTTAATTTTCCTTACTGAGATATGAATGTGTGCATTGGGAAGTTCTGCATAGTGATATAAAATATCTGGAGGGTTTGTGCAAGATAGTATAAAAATTGCTATGACAGGGTTAGAGTTATAATCAGATATGTATGTTGATGTGGGGGATGACAGAGAGTTACTTTAATTTATAAGCTGGCCAATCATAGTCAGAGTTTGTGGAAGGTAATAATATTAGACATCATCAAGCTGTGGCAATGTACTAGCCTATCAAAATGTATAGTCACTAGAGTGGTAACATGATGATCAGAATTAGAGGGGGATAGTGGTGAATATTTAATATGCATGAAAATAAAACTATGGTTTTATATTTCAAATGATTATTTAAACCGGTTAGAAAATTTGGATACAGCATTATCTTTACATAGGAAATACAAGATATTATTGCTTGTTGGAATAGTTAAATTTATAATTGTTGTAACAAAGGCATGCCAAGAAATTGAGTAGGCTGTTGGGTAAAGTTATAAGATAATTTCATATTTATATCTAAATGTGGAATTCTGATTCCGTGCTGAAGCACATCAACATTAAATTGGAAATATGGGTCAAAACAGCGATTAAGTTTTAAGGAAATTTAAATAATCTGAAAACATATATTTTATCATTATTATTAGTAGTAGTAGTAGTTTAAGTGAATTTCATATAAAAAAGAAAGTATTTTTTTTATTTTACAATGAGTATAACATTTGGGATTGTAGTAATACTATATATATATATAAATATATATTATACCGGTTAATGTTTACTCCATTAGTATAAACATGCACATAAACTGAACATGAGCAAAAATATGGCGACATGTTGAAGTAAGAAGAAATTCAAAACTTTACCGTAACAGTGTTATGGACACAGAAGATACTTATGGAAAGGTTGACTCTTATATACCTTTGTGGGATGACTCTAAATCAACCCCTCACGCCACTCCCAGAAGGAAATTTAACTCTCCTCCTGAAAGGATATGCAAGTTCAAATGATATTAGGGCATGTGTGCCAATAAATAATTATTTATAAAAAAAATAATAAATAAGTATCCTCATGAAAATAAGGATTTAGGACCCGGTAAGAAGTTATCCCATTCGCTAGCTCAGCGTATTCTTATACTCAGTTAAAAGAATTGGGGCTCGGAAAACTCGCATAACTAACTAATATGGGGTTAGAGAAAGTAAATGATGAAAAAAATATGGAATATATGGCAGTAATCACTTTAAAATTATAAAATCTTTTATTAAACCAATACCCCCTACAATTTATAACATAAATATAAAATTAAAGTTCCCAAATTGAATAAATATACAAACACATATTATACATTACATAAATCATATTAATAAAACAAAACTAATCATAAAGAAATACTTAATAGAGCAATAATTATATTAAATGAAAGAAAATTTTTTTCTTAAATCAGTAAATGTATTAAATAATTATACATGAGATATAGTGATCTGTGGATTAAACTAAATAAAGGAAAAATTCTTTCTTAATAAGAAAATAAATCAAATAATTATACGTGAGAGATAGTGATCTGTGAAATATAAGTAAACTCACACATATGCATTATGCAAATAAGGAAAAATCTTTAACAAGTTATATATAGGTGTGTTTATGTATGTATGTACATGAAATATATATTTATGAAATGGGTATTCAATTTAAAATAAAATAAACACAAAAAAATAGTGTACCAATAAAGTCTATAAGCTTCATTCTTGTATGGGTTTTGAGTGGGCTATACTATATGTTCTTCTACTGCAACAAGGGCTGGACTTGATTGTGGCACAAGTTCATGACTTGATTATCGCTTTGTGTTGGAATCTCAGCATTTACATTCTTGTGGGATGGTGGGAGAGGAGCTGGACGGACGCGCTGAAGTCGGCTTCAATTCCATGATCATTTTATCTGCAAGCGAATGCTTGATTGTCATCTTTTAGTTGGAGAATGGATATTCAACAGGATATTAAATGATATCAATTGTCCTTTATTGGTTTAAGGATTCTAGGTTAACTGCAGGCTTCGATGGCGTGTTGTAGTTATGCTTCCATCAGAATCAACTGACTGGTTAACTGCTAGGTTATTTCACTGATGGTCTGGATTAATGTCCTTTGATTTAAAATGACTGAATGAATTTTAATTTTTTTCTTTCTTATTAGAGTAAATCTTGCAGCTTACACAGTATTAGAATCAGCATGATTAAAACAGTTGCTTGACTTCGTGTGTTTCAGAATAACATTAGCTTCCCAATGAGATTTGCGAACGTGAACTGCTCTCTTTGACAAGAAAAAGTTAGACTGCTCTCTTAGAAAAGCTAAGGTGAACTGCCTTCTTTGAAAATCAAAAGTCAACTGCCCTCTCGCAATTTCAGAACAGATATACCACTTCCATACACAAAAATTAATTAAATCTCTATAAAAAAAATCATTCCCAATATTTTTGAGATTTTGCGAGATTCTCTCTTTTCTTTAGATGTTTAGCGGTCGTGTCTTTCCTATACTGGCCACGTTAAATAAGGCTTACACATTATGCACCAAAAATTAGGTTTCTATACCGATTAACATTTACTCCGTTAGTATGAGCATGCGCATAAACCGAACATGAGGAAAAATATGGCGACATGCTGGAGTAAGAAGAAATTTGAAACTTTACTGTAACAGTGTTACGAACACAGAAGATACTTATGGAAAGGTTGATTCTTACATACCTTTGGGGGATGACTCTAAATCAACCCCTCACACCACTCCCAGAAGGAAATTTAACTCTCCTCCTGAAAGGATATGCAAGTTCAAATGATATTAGGGCATGTGTGCCAATAAATAATTATTTATAAAAAAAATAATAAATAAGTATTCTCATGAAAATAAAGATTTAGGACCCGGTAAGAAGGTGTCCCATTTGCTAGCTCAGCGTACTCTTATACTCAGTTAAAAGAATGGGGATCGGAAAACTCGCATAACTAATCACAAGAATGTTATGTATATTTCTAATATACGATTGACTAGAAATAAATCAGTATTCGATGCGGAGAACTCGTAACTTATGTTTATAATAGGTACTATAAAATTATTATTTAATTTAAAGTAGAATAAAAGAAATGTTATAAATCCTTCCCATTTAACCCAATTACTATTATTTTCATTCTCAGCATCTATCACTTTTAATAGTCACAATTATATAACACTAAATGTCTGTGTGATGTTTTCCTTTATATCTTCTTAACTGACAATTCCTACTCTTATTCCCTTAAACACACATATATGCCTTCCAACTAACCATAGATTCATTATCATTGTAAAAATAGTATTTCCCGATTTTAATACTTGTGCTATTTGACTTCCAAGCTAACTCTCTTAAATTTAATAATCGAAGTACTCAAATTTCTCAAGGTCTTGGTCTACTAATGAGGTGCAATTATTAATGATTACAATGCAATGGATATGATACTATAAACTTTCCAAATTAAAATTTGATGTAAGTTCCAGTGGGGATCATATTAAATACCAAAAGCAGAAAAGGGATTTTATGTCTTCTCTTAATATTCATAACATTGCAACGAACCAAATAACTAAATTTAACATATCTAAATTGACTATTTTCTCTCATTTTATTTTATTTTGTATCATCTGTTTGCCAAATTAAACTAGTACTTTTAAATCTATTACATTTTATGAGTCAGGTATATTCTTTATCCCCATGAAATGATCGTTCCCCCCCCCCCCCATATAAGAAAAAATCTTTCTTAGTTGATATTTTACAAAGGTGAATTATGGAAATCAACCGTGGAAGTAAACTATGGAAGTAAATCATGGAAATCAATCATGGAAATCAATCAACATAAGACAATTCATAAATTTAAATGTGATCTGGTATTACTATAAAATTGGTTACGGCAGTATATAGAATATACCGTTCCAGATATCCGAAATATTAAAACACAAGACACATGTAAATTTATAACAATAACAAATATTTATTATACTTAAATAAGTAAGAAATGCATATATATATATATATATATATATATTGTGCCAGGCACGTTTGATGTGGCGAGCACAAGATAAGGTCAGATAAATTAATGGTCGAAAATACGTGAAAAGCCATTAAATGGGGGGTGGGTATACTATTTATATAATTAAAATTTGTTATAAATTAAGAGAGAGAACTGTGGCTATAGCATAAACTCACACACACATATGATTAAAGCCAATGTTTAAAGGCTTAGAAATATATATTTGCAATTTTGATTTTTGTTTGTTTTTTTTAAAAAAAGAAAAAGATGACTCCAAAATGTATTTATAATTTTAAATATTTTTGTTTGTTGAAGAAACAGCATTTATTTAACAAATTCTTATTCTCTATTTATATTTTTTTTGAGTGTTTACAAAATGTAAAAAGGAAAATTTTAGATATTACTGTTGATTAAAAATATTTAAGAATAATTTCAAAATCGAAGTTTTAATGGTCATTTTTCTCTTCAGTTGCATTTGAGCAAGTCATTGTCTTAAATTTAAGAAAAGCCTAAAGGCATTCTGGCTTCCTGTCCACGCTAAAATAATTTTAACAGGACAAAAGAGTTTAATTAGACTTGCGATAATGCGTGGAGAGAGGAATGTTCAAGTTATATGAAACAATTTTTTTGTTAAAACAGAAAAAACTTCGATTCTGATAATGTAATTAATCAAGAGTAAAAAGATGTTATCATTTCTTAATTGTGATCTGAATGGAGATATAAAAAATAAAAAAAAGCTAATTGGAAATCAAATTCTTAAAACAATTAGTCAAACCAATTCAATGAGATTTAATTAAATTTTTGTGTATGAAGGTGGGGTAGCTGTTCTGAAATTGCAAGAGGGCAGTTGACTTTTGATTTTCAAAGAAGGCAGTTCACCTTAGCTTTTCTAAGAGAGCAGTCTAACTTTTTCTTGTCAAAGAGAGCAGTTCACATTCGCAAATATTATTGGGAAGCTAATGCTATTTTGAAACACGCAAAGTCAAGCAACTGTTTTAATCATGCTGATTATAATACTGTGTAAGCCGTAAGATTTACTCTAATAAGAAAGAAAAAAATTAAAATTCATTCAGTCATTTTAAATCAACAGACATTAATCCAGGCCATCAGTGAAATAACCTAGCAGTTAACCAGTCAGTTGATTCTGATGGAAGCATAACTACAACACACCATCGAAGCCTACAGTTAACCTAGGATCCTTAAACCAATAAAGGACAAGTGATATTGTTTAATATCCTGTTGAATATCCATTCTCCAACTTAAAGACAACAATCAAGCATTCGCTTGCAGATAAAATGATCATGGAATAGAAGCCGACTTCAGTGTGTCTGTCCAGCTCCGCTCCTGCCGTCCCACAAGAATGTAAATGCTGAGATTCGAACACCAAGCAATGATCAAGTCATGAACTTGTGCCACAGTCAGGTCCAGCCCTTGTTGCAGTAGATGAACATATAGTATAGCCCACTCAAAACCCATACAAGAATGAAGCTTATAGACTTTATCGGGTACACTATTTTTTTGTGTTTATTTTATTTTAAATTGAATACCCATTTCATAAATATATATTTCATGTACATACGTACATAAACACACCTGTATATAACTTGTTAATTTTTCCTTATTTGCGTAATGCATATGTGTGAGTTTACTTATAATCCACAGATCACTATCTCTCATGTATAATTATTTGATTTATTTTCTTATTAAGAAAGAAAATTTCCTTTATTTAGTTTACTTATAATTCACAGATCACTATATCTCACGTATAATTATTTAATACATTTACTGATTTAAGAAAAAATTTTTCTTTCATTTAATATAATTATTGCTCTATTAAGTATTTCTTTATGATTAGTTTTGTTTTATTAATATGATTTGTGTAAAGTATAATATGCGCTTGTATATTTATTCAATTTGGGAACTTTAATTTTATATTTATGTTATAAATGGTAGGGGGTATTGGTTTAATAAAAGATTTTATAATTTAAAAGTGACTACTGCCATATATTCCATATTTTTTTCATCATTTACTTTCTCTAACCCCATATTAGTTAGTTATGCGAGTTTTCCGAGCCCCAATTCTTTTAATTGAGTATAAGAGTACGCTGAGCTAGCGAATGGGATACCTTCTTACTGGAACCTAAATCTTTATTTTCACGAGGATACTTATTTATTATTTTTTTATAAATAATTATTTATCAGCACACATGCCCTAATATCATTTGAACTTGCATATCCTTTCAGGAGGAGAGTTAAATTTCCTTCTGGGAGTGGCGCGAGGGGTTGATTTAGAGTCACCCCCCAAAGGTATGTAAGAGTCAACCTTTCCATAAGTATCTTCTGTGTCCGTAACACTGTTACAGTAAAGTTTTGAATTTCTTCTTACTCCAGCATGTCACCATATTTTCCCTCATGTTCGGTTTATGCGCATGCTCATACTAACGGAGTAAATGTTAACCGGTATAGAAACCTAATTTTTGGTGCATAATGTGCAAGCCTTATTTAACATGGCCAGTATAGGAAAGACACGACCGCTAAACATCTAAAGAAAAGAGAAAATCTCGCAAAATCTCAAAAATATTGGGAATGATTTTTTTATAGAGATAAGATTTGAAAAAAGAGTTTACGATTATGAAACTCAATAAATAAAAATTCTAAACTTTGTTTTGTTTTTGAAGTGACATTTGTCACTACAGTAGTACTCATTTAGATTATATTACCGTGTGTGCATATTTAAAATAAAAAAGTTTACGATTGAGAATTTTTATAGATAAGAATTCTAAGGTTTTTTTTTTTGAAGTGACATTTGTCACTACAATAATACTGACTAGGTTTATTTTGTCGTATATACATATTTAATAAAAATAAAAGGCAGTATAAAAATATAAATTGCGCAATTAGTAAAAATAAACAGCAGTATATAGGTATAATCAAATCTTAATATATAAGAATTTTAAGCTTTATTTTGTTTTTGAAGTGACCTTCCACACCACAATACTATTGATTTAAATTGTTTTAACTATATATAGTAAAAATAAATCTAAAAAGAAAAGTTAAATAAATTGAACAATTGTAGAAAGAAATATACTGCAGTATATTAAAGTAAACTACGTATTGTATAAAAACAGGCGGTGAATCTTAATAAATAATAACTTTAAAAACTGTACTTTGTTTTTGAAGCGAAATTTCATCGCTACAGTAATATTGATTTAGATCGTTTTAGCTATATATGTGTTTATAGTAAAAATAAATGATAGTATACAAGCGTAAACTACGTATTATATAAAAACAAGCGGCGGACTGCAGAAATAAAGATTTTTTATTGTAAAAAGAGAAAAGGGAAAGCAAGACTTTATTGAATAAAGTAGAACTGTGAAGTTGCATGATAGGGAATTTAGTTTTTGACGGCACGTAACAGTTCAGAATCATAATACTATTCACTATCAATTTCTTTTCGTTTTGTTTTGAAAACAATTCCAATACATGCACAATTTAATGTTAGCTTGGTTTTTATATGTTTTATTGGTGTTTGAAGGGAAATCTCAGAATAATTTTATTATTTATAGTTAATAAATGAATGAGAGAAATATAACTCGGAAGGGAGAAATAAATGACGGTAGGGATAAGGGAAGCTCGATACGGCGTGCGCTGAATAATTTTATGAAAAGAAATAAGTAAAGAGAAATTAAGTTAAACAAAGTAGTGTTAAACCATAGTCTTAAGAGTTAATCAAATAAAATATAGTTAAAGTCATATAACAAAGCAAATTTATAATCAATTGAAAATAATACTATGTATGTGGACAAGATCACAGTCCAGAAAGCAAGAAAGAATAGATATGAGTGAAAAGCATGGCAAAATAAATGGGGAAATGGCAGAAGAAAGCCAACCTCAAAGATCTGAAAGCAGAATAGAGGCAGCAATGGAGCCTCAAAGTGAAGGAAAACCCATGGGGGAAAATGAAAACTTAATGAAAATGATGGAGATGTTTGTAAATACTGTAAGGCTAGATAGTCAGATGTCAAAGGAAATAGCTAAAAAGTTTGATGACTTTAGGGAAAAAATATCCTTAGGGACTTTAACAAGGTTTCAAGGTGTAGAATAAAAATGTAGGGGCCTCCATCAGATTAATAGTGATAGGTTGGAAGAAATCCAAACAAGGCAGCAAGTAATGGAAGCAGATTGCAAGAGAATACAAGAAATAGGCAAAAAGGTTGAAGAAAGTGAAAAAAGTTGTAGCAACAGCATAGAGAAATTAGAAATGCACCGAGCAGTGAGCGATGATAAAATAGGGGATCTGTGTCAGACAGTTAGTCGAATTGAGCAACAGATCGCAGAACCTCTGGTTGATGCTATTATTACAGAACAGAAGATGATAAATGATAAGATGGAGAATAAAAAAAGGGGGAGAATTAGTGCAGCTAGGCTCAAGAAAACAACAGGGGATGATACAGTATGTATGAAAATAGATGCAGGGTATGAGGATAGTAGTGAGTTATCAAAAGTAAGACCAATGCAGCAAGAATTTGGAGAGGCTAAGATAGTAGAGGGATGTCAGTTAGATCAACCTAACATCAACCAGTTTTTAAAAATTAGAATTTTTGAGGGTCAAGCTGGAGAAGCTCCATTGGAGCATATAAATAGCTTGGAAAAGTACTTCAGTGCTAACAGAATGCTAGAGAAAAATAAATTAACCATCGCAAGTAACCACCTACAGGGTGATGCTCAATGGTGGTGGGAATCTTTGTTCTACCAACCACCAACCTTTGAGGGTTATAAAGAAGTGCTAGTAAGAAATTTCTGGAGTGAGGAGCACCAGGAAACCATCTTATACCAAATAATGCAAGAGAAATATAGGGCTGATGGGGGTGAGAGCTATCTAAAATTTTTCCGAAGACAAGTGGTGAAGCTAAGGACACTCAGTGCATGTCGCACATTGGAAAGCCAGATAATAAAGATAATATGCCACAACCTACCCTTTAGAAGTGAGAAAATGCTTCTCACTGCCAATACAAATTCAATAGAGTCAGTGGCTGAATTACTGAGTGCTGTGGATATGAGCCAGCAGGGCCGTCCACCAGATAAAACCCGTGAAAATGTTAGCCTCAATGCCATGGGCTGAGGGGAAAACAAATATGCAGCTGGACACAAACCTTGGTATAATGATAAGTATTCCAGAAATCTTAAGCGAATGACAGACAATGATACTGTGGAAAAGAAAATTGACAAACTAGTATATAAAGGAAAGGAAAAGCGGGCTAGACCACCTTCACCTCAGCCTGGGTGTTGTAAAAATAGCAGGTAGGCTTTTATAATAAATGGTCATGTCGTTTGAGGGTCAGATGTCATCTTTAAGTTGGAGAACGGATATTCAACAGGATATTAAATGATATCAATTGTCCTTTATTGGTTTAAGGATCCTAGGTTAACTGCAGGCTTCGATGGTGTGTTGTAGTTATGCTTCCATCAGAATCAACTGACTGGTTAACTGCTAGGTTATTTCACTGATGGCCTGGATTAATGTCCTTTGATTTAAAATGACTGAATGAATTTTAATTTTTTTCGTTCTTATTAGAGTAAATCTTGCAGTTTATACGGTATTAGAATCAGCATGATTAAAACAGTTGCTTGATTTCGTGTGTTTCAGAACAACATTAGCTTCCCAATGAGATTTGCGAATGTGAACTGCTCTCTTTGACAAGAAAAAGTTAGACTGCTCTCTTAGAAAAGCTAAGGTGAACTGCCTTCTTCGAAAATCAAAAGTCAACTGCCCTCTCGCAATTTCAGAACAGATATACCACTTCCGTACACAAAAATTAATTAAATCTCATTGAATTGGTTTGACTAATTGTTTTAAGAATTTGATTTCCAATTAGCTTTTTATTTTTTATATCTCCATTCAGATCACAATTAAGAAATGATCAACATCTTTTTACTCTTGATTAATTACATTATCAGAATTGAATTTTTTTCTGTTTTAACAAAAAAATTGTTTCATATAACTTGAACATTCCTCCCTCCACGCATTATCGCAAGTCTAATTAAACTCCTTTGTCCTATTAAAATTATTTTAGCATTGACAGGAAGCCAGAATGCCTTTAGGCTTTTCTTAAATTTAAGACAATGACTTGCTCAAATGCAACTGAAGAGAAAAATGACCATTAAAACTTCGATTTTGAAATTATTCTTAAATATTTTAAATCAACAGTAATATCTAAAATTTTCCTTTTTACATTTTGTAAACACTCAAAAAAAATATAAATAAAGAATAACAATTTGTTAAATAAATGCTGTTTCTTCAACAAACAAAAATATTTAAAATTATAAATACATTTTGGAGTCATCTTTTTCTTTTTTTAAAAAAAACAAACAAAAATCAAAATTGCAAATATATATTTCTAAGCCTTTAAACATTGGCTTTAATCATATGTGTGTGTGAGTTTATGCTATAGCCACAGTTCTCTCTCTTAATTTATAACCAAATTTTAATTATATAAATAGTATACCCATCCCCCATTTAATGGCTTTTTATGTATTTTCGACCATTAATTTATCTGATCTTATCTTGTGCTCGGCCACATAAAACGTGCCTGGCACAATACCCTCCTCTGACATGAGACGTTTAAATGGAGTTTATCATTTTAATGTCTTTATTATTAATCATATTTTCCAAATTTAACATTTCATACTACGGACTCTTAGTGAACAGAAGGCATGACGTCCAGAACCCAGAGATATGGATTCCCATCTCCCAAGCATTTACACACACAAGCCAAGTCTGCATCGCTCTCCCCAGGCCAAAAACACTAAGAAACACAGAATCACAGCATAAAGATCTGTCATATCTAGAGCTCCACAACATCCAGGCAAAGTAGAATGTGAGAATCACATAACTACATCTTGTCTATATTATTTAGTTAGCAGTAATAACTTATCACGGGGGTATTTACATAATTGTTACTAAGTTCAAAATTAAGACCATAATAAATTAAATGGAATGTATCAACATTATATATTTTTTGAGACCACTTAATTACTTTCTCCATTATATCCCATAGTAATAAGCATGGATGATGATCTCTGGTGGTCATTACGATTTCATAGTTACAATTTGGCGCCCGGGTATAGATAATCTTATTATTACTATTATTAGGTAAACACACTAGCATTCCTT